>CM021729.1:3591596-3712486 GCA_011074415.1 Stictonetta naevosa | reverse complement strand
ATATATTAAACAGTGGAACCAGGTCCTTCGCTCCAGTGTGTTAACAGAATAGTGGCTCCAAAAGCCACCCAGAAACAGCTGAACTCAACAGGCTGCAAATTGTTGTGGTGAGTCTGAAGCCTCCACAGAGGAGACATCTCAAGCAACACTTCTGCTGTTGGGTTCCTTCTCTGCTGTAGAGCCAACAACGTTTTGGGAGGGAGGGGGAGATGCTGAGTGGTCCTGAGTGAGGAGATTAACAGCAGAGAGGTCTGAATCAGTATGCTGAGAGTCCAGTTTGAAGCCTGGACAGAGTTAAGGGACATTTAGTTAAAAGAAAACATCATCAAAAAACAAAATAAAACAACAAAAACAAAAAAGCAGCAGGGAAGAGGACATTTGGAGAGGCTGCTGGCAGGAGACCAAGGACAGAACAAGAGGAAAGGTGGAGAATTCAAGAGGGAACCTTCTTGACATTTGTTTGGAGCTCACAAAGTGGGAGGAGAAACAAACTAATTAAGTAGTATCAGGACAGGAGCCATGCTAGCCTATATAAGCTGGTGGGGCATTTTCTTTTCCCCACTCTCTTAGCCCTGCTTTCCTTCTGTACCAGCCAGCAAAGCAACAGCTACCCCGAGCTCAGCCAAAAGGTAAGACTGCATTGTTCCTTCCTTTTAATGCACAGGAAAAAAAAAAAAAAAAAAAAAAAAAAGTGACTTACTGACCAACTTACCTAATTCTCCCCAAACCCCAGAACAAAGAGCTTTTAAAAAGTCCTCCTGAATGAGGGCAGCTAAGGCTCAAGAAGAAGGCAGA
Organism: Stictonetta naevosa; assembly: GCA_011074415.1. NCBI lineage: Eukaryota > Metazoa > Chordata > Aves > Anseriformes > Anatidae > Stictonetta > Stictonetta naevosa. The sequence continues at coordinate 3,711,691 of CM021729.1, read as the reverse complement.
GGCTAGGAAATGTCACAGGAATTTCAATTATTGAGAATTTTCTAGCAGGCTGAGGATTTATTAGTACTTCCCAGCACGTTTGTCTGAAAACTGTCAGGGGAAAAAAAAAAAAAAAAGGTAACTCCTTAATATCTCCTTTTCCTGCCTTTCTCTTCCACAAGATGAAAAATGCCCAGATAGCAATAATATGTAGTTAATGTGATAGTATCTCTGGATCTCTCTGTGCCAGGGAGACAGACCTCTGAAAATTGAATTGGGAACGCGCTTAATGAATATTTGAATCTGAGGGATGAGCTTCCTTTTGAACTATTGCTTTGAAATGTGTCTTCTGTGGGAAAACCTGGACTTCTTTTTTCAGTGAGGGTCAAGTGCATTATAATCACTCTGTTTCAGGGAGTGTGCCTGTGCAGTCATGTGTCCCTGTACAAAACACAACACTTACCCAGCTTTATTAAACCCCTGGTAACATTACTCAGGCTATGCTGGAATCAGGGCTGCTGAGAATCTGGCCCTTTCCTCCTATTGTGCTGGGGTGCAGGAATTCCTTTAAAAACACGCTGCACACAGAGCTGGCTGCCTGCACGCTGCACGGCAGCAATTCGGAGAATTCAAGATACAATGACTGTAATTGTGCGGTAGCAGTTCCTCGGACACACAAATACCACTCAGCAATTTAAATCCCCTTGATTTACAGAAAAACTTGAATTTTGTCAGGGAGAGAGGAAAAGCACAGAAAGAGGAGAAAGTAGCAGATAACTCTGCATTTACAGAGATAAAACCCAACACCTAGCAATACAGGCACCAATCTTGAAATAACTATTACCTGTGAGTCCAAAAACAATTAGCCAAATAAAAACCTCTGTCCCTTTCCCAGGTGCACGCACAGCACCACTATTACCACGCATAACACATAGTGACCATGTGCCAGGGCTCACGTCAGTTTCAGCAAGTGAACAAAAACCTGTTTGCAGGCCAGATGTTGCAGGAGGGCAGCACCAGCAAGGAGTCTGCTCTGCTGCAGCTTTAATGAGGCATTGCTGAGATGCCGCAGGTGTGGCGTGACATGGAAGGAATACACACAAGGGGAAGAGAAATTGATTTAGGGAGACACGAAGTTGCATAACATCAGTGTTTTGCTACGGGACATTCATTAACTCTCAAGAGATGATAAAAAAAAAAAAAAGTTTCCTGGCCCTTTGATGACTTCATTTTCATGCAAAAGATTTTTTTTTCTTACTCTCAGGGGTTCACTTCATAACTTATACAAAAGTACTTAGATACTTCTAGCTGCAAAATGTATGTGAACATCCTTAGTGAGAATGGCAGTGAGACCTTTACACAGCAGCACAAAGACCTCTGGGCAAGGGGAGGCAGCAAACATCTGGAATCACTGGGGAGAAGCATAAATGCCCCAAATCCAGCTCTCACCCACCACAGTACACCATGGGAAAAGAGTTTTAGATAGTTGCTCTGCACTTAGAGCACAAATCAATACTTGCTGTTACGCACCAGCACCAGGAGCCCACACTGAACTTCCAACAAATGCATGTCTGGAGCACCTCTCCCTCCAGAGCTCGTGTGAGATCATGCAGTGCACTTCACGCTGTGCATCCAAGAGCAGAACCTGCAGTCTTAGGAATCTGATTCAAAAAACCACTTTCCAAGACTAATGGAAATAAGGCATGAAATAATAATAATAATAATAAATCCTCTCCCCCTGCAGAAGTCAAGCACTCTGTTCCAGCAGAACAGTCCTTTCACGGTTATTTCCATTTTCCTTCTTTGTGCACTAAGAAAAAAAGTTCACTGACTAGAAACCACGTTAACTCCAGTGGCAGGTCTTCAAAAGACCTGCTGCAGACTGGATTTCTTGCAATCCCCATCAGAATACACCCATTTCATCTGAAATCAAATTTCAGACCACACAGTCTTAAAATTCTTTGAACATCTCCATGATTCTGGGATGAGACACCTTTATCCTTTCTTAAAGAGCTGCTTTTGCCCACTCTATTAAACAAGGTAATGCATTAACAGACCCTTAGCCTGAACATGAAGGGCAGCTAGTGCTTCTTATAGCGACACAAGTAATTAAAGGGGTCCCAGAAATTCCCTTCCACCTCAGCTGGTGCAAGTTTCCACGTGTTTCACTGATGCTTTGTACTTTCTTTGGATGACTGAGTAGGAGTAGTGTAAGCACCCCAAGCTCTGAGTTTCAGGACAGAAGGGAGTTCCCAGGGGAGGACAGACATACCTGTGCATACTTCCTAATTTGTGACCATCTTACCATTAATTGCGTGAAGGGAAAATGCAAATCATCCAGGAGGGGTGGTCAAAATGAGCTGATGCAGCAGGAGGCAGCCGTCACGCTGTGCCTGGGGTGTGATTCGGGGTGGCAGTAAGGATCTGGAACTTTATGCTGTCACAAAGACCCCAGCCGTCAACCAGTGTGCTAATGATTACATACCAAGCGGCTCTGCGGGTGATGGTGGGGTTTCATAGTGATTTCCTTCCTCTATAGCATGTATTATCTGAAAGGAAGGTGAATCAATGTCCATGTTATCCCTCCAATAGCCCACTCTCAATAGACACATCACTTGGCAGACAGGGACAAAATGACACGCGTTTGACCAAGAGATGCCCATGATCACCCCCAGAGCATTCCAGTTGTAAATATTCTGGAAGAACAAATACGCAGGGCTTGGACACAGCCTTCATCAAGGGTGCAGTTCAGGCCAGGATGGTAGGAGTGACTCACCTAGCCTTTTTGCCATGCCAAGCGCATTGAGCTGACTTCATCTCTGCCCATGAAAACCCAGAGCAAAGGAGTCCCCAGGCTCAGATTTGCATCACGCAGTGCTGCATTATACAGTATCCGTGCCAGCTGCACAGCCCACGTCAATGCCAAATGCTCTTGATAGCAGGTAGAAGGCTTTGCATCTCAGAGAGGCTTAGAGTATGCAATTATCATATATCCCAGGGTAAAAATTCCTTTTCATAAGAAAGGAATGAAGCTCTACTCAAACACTCATGGCAGAAGTCCTTTTCATTCACATTCATTCTGGCCCTGACACAGTGAAGCACTGAATTCATGTATCTCCTCTGGGAAGTTAAACAGGCATTTAAGTGCGTTCCTGTGGGGCATGTGTTCTGATGAACTAGGGCCTCCAACACAACCCCTTTTTCCACTGTGTGAATGGAGCAGACAGTGGCTCCGACACTTCTTGTGCACACACGTTACGTCCCAGAACATCTCCAGACTACTGTGGTGCAAAAAACCTCCTCGTTCAGCATGCAGGGAAGCATTTCAGACATGCTAGCACTGGACATACAGCAGCTCTCTATGAACAAAATTGTAACAGCCTTGCTTTTAGGAATTAGCAACATAGAAAAAAACTAAGTTCCACAAAGAGGAAGATTCTTTAAATTGAAAATGTAAATGCACTTTCACCAAATGAAGAGCATTTATCTTGGCTGGAAATTTTGATTTAACTGAAAGTGCATCCAATTCACTTATTCCATTATTTCAGAATAAAATATGAGAAAAGCGAAGGTTAATGAATCAAGGTAATAAATTATAACTGAGCCAGGAAAAAGCCCTCCAGCACCAAGACACAGTCCCTAACAATGCTCTCATCCTTTTCTTTTCTTTCTCCTCTAGCTAAGCTCCTCACCTTTGTGCCCTATCCCAACACAGATTCCACACTCTTCAACATACTGGTCCTGCCTTCAGCCACTTTCACACAGAACCCATCCCTGCATGAGCTGGGCCCTCCCAGAAGACATAAAATGCTTATTTTTATGTATTAGTTCTGCAAATATTCACTACTTGGTGAAATGTTGCTATCAGCCCTCCAGCAACACACAGCAAGGGACTGGCCAGGGTGTGCATCCATCACCCGTTCCCACAGCCAGACTCAGAGCTGCTTCACCACGCACCGAGGTCTCTTCCCCAGCTGCAAGGAAGGCACAAGTGAGTCGAGTGCGACTTATGTGCTGGTATCATCTTATCATCTTATCTAGACTACTAACCCACATAAGCCTAAACACTTTACTTCTTGCACAAGCTGTTACTCCCTGGGGAGAACCAAAGCAGCTCTGGTTCTGTATTCATTCAACAGCAGTACCTCGCCTTGTGTTTTCTTTGTCTTGACAACCACCCAGAATTAGTCCTACTCTTCAGGAAACTGAGTACAGTACAGGGAAAGGTTTGACTGGTTTTAATTTGCTGACTTCATATTGAGAATTGGCAGTTAAACAAATAACAAACCAGCCACAAGACTTTTCTTATTAAAAAAAAAAAAAAATGTTTACAGTTAGATGCAAGTCTCTGAGCCACATACCTGAGCAAAAGACATCTCCCATATGGCACACCATATCTGCCAGCCCCATGTGGATGCTCCAAACACCTCATCTAGGCCAAAGCACCTCTATATAGTGCTCTCCTACCTTATTTAGGGCTTGGTACAGCGTGTAGTAAATTTAATGAGTCTTTTCATTACTCTCCGAGGGTTTCTTATTACATGCTGTGGTCACCTATCTTGTCTTATGCTGATGAAAAAAGGTCAGTGCAGACCACCTAGCACGTTACGGGGCAGAGAGAAGGCAGAACGGAGAGCAAACACTCTCAGTATGGTCTCTAATTTCTTAAATCAGTGCTGGGTCCCTCTGAAGACAGAGTAGCTAAAAGTAAAATTCAATGGAACAGAAAACAATGAGTGTTATGCCTATGGGTAACAGAGTAAGGCTCCATGAACAACCCTCATACCCATGAGAAAGGTTGAACTGATAACTGTCGGTGCCTGTATAGAGGCATAAACCTACACCCCATAACCCTAGCGTTAGGGACCCATTGTCAATGGCTGATGGGTAAGTTCAAAGTGGAAGTACAGGTTAAGCAGCAGGGAAAATGTAATCAATCACTGAAGCAGCTCCTCAGGTGTGGGAAAATCTCTGACCAAGTTGAATTTTGAGATGGGCTTCCACTTGTCTGAAGCCAGTGTCTGGTAATGCCACCCTGCTCTTGAATTCAGCCTTTACATCGAGAACTGCTTGATTTCTGGAAAATGTGATACAGCTGATCAGGGTGTTAAAACCAGGTGAACAACCACTATGACACAAGGCTCAGCAGTTCCTCCTGGTACTCAAATCTGTGGCTGCATGAACATCTGGAAGGACAACACAGGGCCCCAAGAGAACATGAAGAGAGAATGTGCTCATGGAGACATGGGAATCAGGCATTCAGACTAAGGATTTTCCTCTTTCAGGCTCCAGCATAACATGCAATGAGCAATAATTTGTGGTAGAGAGAATAAGCAGGACAAGTAAGAGACATCATAATGAATGTGTTTGTTTTTCCTTGAATTCCAACACAGGGTCAAAACCTCGCCATGGAAAACAGTGTTGATGTCAAGATAGAAAATAATGGGGAAAGAAAACCAAGAAAGCAAAGTCCCTTGAGCAAAGGTGGAAAGAGAATCTGCAGAGCTGTTGGGTACATCACAGGAGACATGAAAGAATTTGGAGCCTGGCTAAGAGGTAAAGCTACTTCGCCATAATTAATTAGGGGATTCCAAAGAAGAATTATATCAGAGGAGTAATAATTGACTTCTCAGCAATGGGATTCAAGTTGGAGTAGAACAGAAACAATCTCTGCCTCGATTTATGTCTTTTTAGTGAGGAAAGTTCAGCTTTTTTGCGGAGAGCCACATACTGCTTAAATCCTGAGGATGGCTGAGGTGACATTTACCTCCCAACACGCCATGTACAAACTGAATTTAGTCCCACACAACATAGCCTGGGATGGTTATTCCGTGCTCTGCCATTCCTCATAACGTTCCCTCCCCTATCAGCTGAGCAGTTTCTGTCAAGCCTAATGCCACTGTGAAGCTAAATTACACACAGGTAAGTGTGTTTGGTCCCCACAATAAATCAGCAACAGGATACACACACAATTTGCCATCTGAGGCACAGACATCATAAATTAGCCAGTTCATATGAAGCTGGCCCGGGGTACTTTATAACAGGGGACTCTGGCAACCACACCGTTCATCTCAACTTTCCAGCTGCAAGACTTCAATATAGGCCATAATAAATCCCAGTCAGGTTTTACAGTCTTGTTGATTCATTGCTTCAGTCATGCTGCCAAGTTCCACTGCCAAAATTGTTTTTGAATTTAAAAAAAAAAAAAACCTATCCCAAATCAGTCGCATCTGTGCGTTTTTAGTTATTTTTATTACTTAATTTGATCTCTTCCAGACAAGCCTATCATGATCCAGTTTATCGACTGGGTGCTGCGTGGGATATCCCAGGTGATGTTTGTCAATAATCCCCTCAGTGGGCTTATTGTAGTAGCTGGCTTCCTGGTACAGAACCCATGGTGGACGCTCACAGGCTGTTTAGGTACAGTGGTCTCAACCTTAACAGCACTCATTCTGGGCCAGGACAGGTAAGTCCATCCTTTTGCCCCTTCAAAACAAAACTGCCATGTATTAAGCAAGCATGAATTTAGCCCTAGCTAGAGCTGTTAGGGCCAGACAGATCTTCCCACCAGCACCGGCTGCATCTGGTCCATAGGGACATTGAACACAACCCTGCCACTGAACATATGCCCCATTCCTGGACGGGAACAAATTCAGGTTGGATGAGGCCCTGGGCAACATGGACTAGTGGGTGGCATCCCTGCATGTAGCAGCAGGTTGGAAATGAGTGATCTGTAAGGTCCCTTCCAACCCAAGCTATTCTGTGATAACTACAGAAAAAGTAGTTGGTTCTGATGGAACACAGGACGCTAGTCAGTGTGAAACTGAAAGTCGGTCAGTGCACGAGCCTTGGCAGGTCATCATCACACAACGTCACATCTGCATGGGAAGGGAAGGAGGAAGGAGATGATGCATGCAAAGCACCTGCAGGGGAGAAGATTTCAAGACAGGTGTTTTCTTCCCACAGAGCAGCCATAGCAGCAGGTTTACATGGCTATAACGGGGTCTTGGTGGGACTGCTCATGGCAGTCTTCTCTGCTAAGGGAGACTACCACTGGTGGCTTCTACTGCCAGTAGCACTGGTGTCCATGATGTGGTAAGTGAGACATCTCTTCTTCTTCTAACTCCAGTCCCAGTGTTTACTCACTGTGACTGAGCCACTGTATTTTTATGTGCTATACAGACTACAATAAAAAAAGAAACATAACTGGCATATACGTGCTTCTAAATCTGGATAATTATTTGCACTTTTAAACTTGAATGTAATCCCAAAACAAATAAAACACTCACATAATCACACAAATAAACCAAATGGATAAGAGGAAAAATGATGGTAGATCATATGTAATTCAATGCCCTTAACGTTACCCATATTGCTGTGACGCATTAATTCATTTTTGTCTCAAGAGAAGCATTCCCTGCCATCATCAACCACAAGCATTTCATCTATTTAAGCCACCATATAAAAGTGTCATGAAAATTTACCTCTCTGGGCACAAAAGCTGCTCAGTGATCTCAAGACATGATGCTAATGAAAACAAACAAGCAATAATACTTCACTCATATGACACCATAATCTGCTAGGTATTTGGACACTTGAAATTTTTGAAAGCTGGTCTTTGGTCCCCTAACACCTAGTTGGAGATTGCTAGACCATGCATATCATGCATATCATATTATGTCTGCCTGAAGTTCGTGTACTGATATATTCACTTTAATAAGCATGCCTTTGATGTCAGCCTTTACTTCTGATGATCCTGATCCATCAGCTTGAACAAGGACACACAGCCTTCTTTCCAGGTCACTTAGACCTGGCACTGGTGTCCTATATTCAGTCACTAAGTACTAAATAATAATAGCAACTCACTGAGACTGGCATGGGAATAACTCCATTAAATCTCTGGATCCTCCACACTTCGGACCCCTTAGGGTCACCAAATTCACTGTGTATCATATCGAACAAGACAGCAGGAATCTGTATAGTGCTAACTGACCTGTGGAGGGCAGGGAGTTTGCTGAGCTCACCGTGAGACCATTTTGTTCTTCTTGCAGCCCTGTTTTCACCAGTGCCTTAGGCTCAGTCTTCTGTAAGTGGGATCTGCCTGTTTTCACCTTGCCTTTCAACTTGGCCTTGACCCTCTATCTGGCTGCATCAGGACCCTATAACCTCTTCTTCCCTACAACTGTCATTCAGCCTGCAACAGCAACACCAAACATCACCTGGACAGACGCTGAAACGTCAATGGTAGAATTGCATTTATAAAACATTGCATTTATAAAACAGCTATTATCCAACACATAAGGGTTTACCCCGGGAATTTATATTTTTGATTGCTGAGAATTGTTTTGGTATCTGGTATCTTTTGTTTACAGTTATATCTAAATGTATATATTACCAAATCCAAAAAGCCTCTGCAGTCTAATTTTCCATTACTGTGCGTATATTGCTCACCACTCCATAGGCTACACTGAAGCTACCAGTTGACTCATAGGTTATTTGCAATTTTCCACATAGAAATTGTTTTTAGAAATGTATCAAAATACAGTCTTTCAGATACGGAATGAGCAAGCAGATATTACCACAACAAAATTGTTATAAACTTGTGTGCAGGCGTATGTTCACCTACTTTAAGTTAATATTCAGGTGGGACCTTTCCAAAGAAACACTTTATGCTCCTGCGTAGCATGGTAAGCGACACAGACACTACAGTAAACATTTTCCCCTAGGGCTAGGTGGACTATTTTGAAAGGATTCCCAGGTGTGATTAAGGAAGTTAATTGACACTGAATTGCAATCCACTCCAGTAGCATTTCTAAAACGACCTTTACCATGACACGAAGTTTTATGGGGACCATAAATGAACAGTTCCATATGGATGGACAGAACATATTGGGGAAAAGTGCCTCAAAACCATCCAAGTAGGGCTCCTCTCACCTGTCCAAGGCAAGGGCACAGCCCTCTGGGATGGACCACTCTGGTCCATCATTTTCCTCCCATCCAAGCCACTATTTTTACCAAACCTCCTGAAAATAGCCCAACTTCTATATCTCAGCCAAATGAGGTTGAAAGCAGCTAACAAGACTAGGTTTAAAACAAAATGAAACACCAAAGCAGATAACAAATTGCCTCTTTTTTTCTCCTCCCCGTTCACACAGCTACTGCAATCCATTCCAGTCGGGGTGGGTCAGGTTTACGGCTGTGATAACCCCTGGACTGGGGGAATATTCCTGCTTGCTTTATTTATCTCGTCTCCACTCATCTGTCTGCACGCGGCAATTGGATCAGCAGTGGGGATGCTGGCAGGTAAGGATTTGATTTGTGTCACAGCTTTCTGCAGAAGCACAGAGAATAAAGGAGGAAGTGGAGTGACTGGAACATTTACGGTCACAAATCTGTTTTCCATTGGAGAATGGCTGCTTGAAAAAAAATACCCACTTCTGTTTTAAGAATTCTTTTGATTGACTTCCGCATTCTCTTACCTCATTTTATGACAGTGGAAACCTTCAGAGGAAAGTAATGCATTTTTGGCTGAAATCAATTTCTATCCTGAAATACTTCATTTCTGGATATATTCGGATGCTTTTAGGAGCAGCTTAATAAAAGCCATAGCCATGAGTCTGAATGTGCGGGCCTCAGGGACACATTCAGAGTTCAAACGTACATTTGCTCACTCATATGTCTTCTGGTGAAACCCTGAGGCCAAATTCAGCTCAGCAGCACCAGAGAAAGTCCGCAGTGATTGCATTAGACTGAAAAGCTTTACTCCTAGACCATGGCAATGTGACCACAAACAGGAACTCAGCCTACGCATGCAGTCTTGAGCCCTCAAAAACTTGGGTTTGTGCCGTTTCTCGGCTGCTTTTATCTCTTTGGCCAAGGAATGACACATCTTTGACTTATTTTACAGCACTGAGCTTAGCAACACCTTTTAGCAAAATCTACTCCGGCTTGTGGAGCTACAACAGCTCCCTCTCCTGTATTGCCATCGGAGGCATGTTCTACGCGTTCACCTGGCAGACACATTTGCTGGCAATTGCCTGTGGTATGTACCCTATGGATTTTCACTGCTGCCATGCTTCCCTTTGAAACGAAATAAGATGTGTTGCTGCTAGAGGTGGGCTGAAGCCAGATGGCCACCTCTCCATGCAGGCAGATGGATGCGGGCGAGACTGACGAAGGACTGAGGCAGATGTTGGAGCTATTGCTCTAACGCACCCTGACAAAATAAAAGCAGTGAGTTGACTTCCAGCCAAGAGCTATGTTCAAAACAAAAGAAGTGATCGGTGGATTAACTAACATATTCTAAATTAAGTACTTAGCTTTGAGACTGTGTACATTGAGAGAACTGGAGCTCAAGATGAATCTGAACCTGGAATTAGACAACGCAGCTTCCCCAGTCTATGGAAATGGATACCAGAGGCAAAGCAACTCAGAATGATTGAAGAATTATTTATAAGGCAATTCCCTGTGAAATTTCAATATCACAGGGAGCTGGGAGTGAAACTATTGCTCATTCAGTGTGCGTATAAAAAAGATTTAGCTTTGTATCTCATTGACCCGCCTTCTAGCCCTAGAGGCAGGAGAGATGGAAGGGTTATTTTCCTATTTAACTCCATCCATCAACCTACTTACTTTCCATGCATGTTTCAAAGCCTCTATTTCTACAGTCACACTTTTTACCACTCAGTCTTTTTTGTTTTGCCCTTTCCATGGGCTCCAGGTGTTGGAGGGGACACTGGGCAAAGGACAGACCTTTAAGAGGGGCCTGCCCAGGCATTTTCATAAGCAGTGCCTGAGCTACCCAAGGCACTGTGAGAGATGTTTCTCCTTGCTGGTCTCCTCCATGCTGAGAGCAACTGAACTCACCAGGAATTATCTTTCTTTTTCACAGCACTCTTCAGTGCCTATCTGGGAGCAACAATGACAAACATGTTGTCTGTGGTAAGTAGTTTATTAGCTAAAGGCTTGTTTCTAAAGACAAATTTGAACACACTCAGCCAGAGGCAGGGCAGATCTGGGTGAGGGAACACAATCTGCCCAGGGGGTGGTGTGGCTCCCACTGAAACATGACACTTGCAATCATTACTTACTATTTCTCATCCTAGGAGCTTGCATGCAGTTCCATAGATCTGCCCTCATCAGCTCTGAAATAATTATATGGCTATACTTCCTGCCTGAAGTGATTGAGAAAAGATCCCTCCACATGGGTAACAAAACCTCAAATTTGGTTTAATTCCTTTGCCCAAGTGCCAAAAGGCAGTCAGAGTAACAGCCCAGGGTAAATATGAATGTTTCTGTATCCACTCCCATCTCAGCTCCATCCAAAATCTCTGCAGATGCACAAACAGAGGCCATCGTTCTTGCCAGACCTAGTAGGTTAATGCGTAATGTCAAGATCTCAAATTCTGCTTCTCCAGGGAGATCCTCTGCAAAACCAAGTCAAGACTTCCTTGACAAAGCTTATTCCAAGCTGCCTGGATCTGAGTATTTTTTTCAGGACTGCTGGTGGGCCAAACAAAAGACAAATATATAGTAAATATGTGTTTTGTTTTATAATTTGCAGTTTGGGGTGCCATCAGGAACCTGGTCTTTCTGCTTATCTGCACTGACCTTCCTGTTAATAACCACAAACCACTCTGCCATCTACAAGCTACCGCTCTCCAAAGTCACCTACCCAGAAGCCAACCGAGCATATTACCTGAGGGTGAAGAAGCATCAGATGTCTTGCTGTGATGTATAAAGGCCCAAGAAGAGAGATACTTTGCAGATTGTAAGGCAAGAGCACAAGGTATTCCCCCTACAAAGTCAAAAGACCAGAAAAACCCACCACCTTTGAATGAAGAGACTTTTTCCGTCACAGTCTTTTGTTCTATCCTAATTAGATAGAGCTGTGCTGTTTTGGAGGGACCTTTCCCAAGGCTAATCTGTAATGATTTAAAAGCACATATTCCTGAAAAGATGCTTGAATTTTAAACAGTTGGGAAATGACTTAAAAGTCAAAAAGAAAAATCTGTTTGTGAAATACAAGTTACAGCAATCGTACATAAAGCAATGAAGAGCAGAGCATCTCTCGGCATCTGATGGGACTCCTAATCAATGGCTAAACCCAGCTTACCACAGCAATAGGATACATCTTAGGGAGCTTCATAGTAGCAGACAACTGGAATAAAGAGTACAGTTTGCTAAGCAGAAAATAGGTGATGAAGAAATCAGCCTGGAGGATCTCGAGCATGGTGGAGAAAGATGTGAATTAACAATCATCATACACAGAATGGGCAGAGGTGAATTGCAGGCAGTGTTGCTAACACTTGCAAGACTTGTGGTAAAATCACAATAATGGTGGAGAGGGGGGTAGCTATAAGCCCCAGCTTTTGGGTGTTGAAGTTTGCACTGGGTTCTAACACTTCTTCAAAAAATTCTTTCAGGCCCACACCATTGCAAAGAAAAGTCTGTAAGCTCAAGGCCAAGAAAGGTGATACCAGTAAAAATAATCTTTTTCTATTTAAAAAAAAAAAAAAAAGTGTCATGATTTTATGCTTATCTCATGATTCTCTGAATTACCCAAACTTGGTCACAGGCTCACAAGGGAGAGGACAGCAGCAAACCACTGCAGTTCCTTCCTTATGCAATGGAAGGGCTCTGTTCAGCCCCTGCACAAGCAGAAATAATGAGCATATCTTGACCTCTCCCTACACCATCCCACCCGGTCCATGAAGACCAAGCAGCAAACCAGCATCCTGTCCCAGCCTGGGGCTTCCCTGCTGCTTCCCTCTGCCCTGCCACAGGCAGGGGACAGACTGGGGACTAGTGGATGCAGCAGAGCCTGCAGCAGACCAGCCCCGTGTCACCTCCTCCCAGACTCCTGGGGTCTGAGGACTTGCACTTAATGGTGTTGGTGGTCTCACTAGGTGTTCACTTGGCCACCTCACTCATTGAGAGACTGGTTTTGGCCATAAGACTTTGTCGTCATCATCATCATCCCTTACCAGGGATACCAACTAGAAAATATGGGCCAGATTCTGACATCTTCACCACGAATACCCCCCTCCACGCTCCTTTAGTTGGCATTAGCCTCTGTACTTTAATGCTGTTCCTGGTCCTCTTGAGGCAGAGGAAAAAAGAAGTAGCTTGCAAATCATGCCACTCCTGATTTTTGAGGTTGGGAAAAAAAAAAAAAAATGTATTTTTATGAACATGACAAAGATGTGAGTGCAAAATATTTGGGATGAATTGTTAGCAGCATTTTCTGATGAAACGTTGCATTTTCAGCTGTTTGACAGTATTGCTGTATGACTGATGCTCCAGAGATTGCTTGCAAAGTGTGCCATTTACCGAGCTTTATTTGATAAATATCTACATAATACTGTGTGGAGCTTTTTGTTTGTTTGTTTTTGGAATCAAACCTCTATCTCTTTGAGGTGGGTATATATCTCTTTTTCATCACTAAGCTCCTCCAAAGGGAGGTTCTCTCTTAAATTACATAAATAGCCGAGAAAAAAATGGGGAAGTAAAATTCTGAAATCCAGCTGGGAGCGTAGATATTTAGGAAACCTCCAACTTCTGCTCGTTATACTGCTTTATACTTCATTACACTCCCATATACTCGAAGGCAGGGTAGTGTGCTGCAGGCAGGGCTGGAAATCTCCCAAGCCCAGACCACCAGGACTCAGCCCTAGGGAGGACACTCATGCTAGACGGGGGTCAGAGGAGGGCCTGTTCTGGCCAGGGGATGCACCTCACAGCTTGTCAAACCCTTCAGAAAAAGGTTATCTTGTAGTGTCCTGGGCCACTTGTGCCCCAGGGGGCAGGCCACTCGCACAAGGGACTAAAGGCAAGGGCTGGCTTTCATGCTCCTGCCAAAATATCGGGTATGAGGACACACTTTATGACCAGTGTAAATAGGCAGATTTTCTTCAGCTGATGCTATTTCAGCTTGCTGTTGCTCAGCAACAGAGCCGTTTTAGCAGCACTGTAAAGGAACCATAAGCACAGAACAGAAAACAGCAAAAGATGAAAGCCACGTCTCAGCCTTTGCACATCACTCAATTTTTCATTCTGCTCTACCCGTTGAGGTCAGTCTCCCCCTCACCCCATGCAAAGTTACATGGTAATTCATCATGGGTAGCATTCAGAATTTGCATATCATGCTTTCTCCATTATAATTTATAGCAGTCTTTGCAAAAAAAAAAAAAAAAAAAAAAAAAAAAAAAAGCTAATTTATCTTATTATTGAAGCGTTCTGCTTGGAGTTTTTTTCTTTAAATAAACACTATTCAAAGTCCACAGTTTTTTCAAGCACTCTTTGCATTCTTGTTTTCAATGCACACATACAGGAGGTATCAAAATCACAGGAATTATTTATGCTGGGCAGAGGTAAGGGGAGGGAATTGTGAACAAAGATGACCTTAGATCGGCAGTCACAGGATGCTGGGCACAGAGCAGCAGCTTTTTGCGAGCAGAGCTCCCAGGTACAAACCAGCACCAGTGCAGGTGCCCAAGAGGCCAGTATTTAGCCCTGCAGCGAAGATGCTAAACCCCTGGTGATGCTGACCTGGGAGGAAGAAATGGTCAGCCCGGGAGACCTGGAGAACAGAGCCAGGAGGGCTTTGCAGAGGCAGGACCATCACCAGGAGGTTGGAGTGCCTCCTGCAGCACACCAGCCTTTAGGTGCCCAGATCTGGGGCCAGGCAGCCAAACAATCCCTTATCAGAGCCCTCAAGATTTTTGTTTAGTTTTGCTTTTACACGAAATATAAACAATATAAAGAATGCTCCTATTTGTAATTATCTAATCGTTTGCATCTCAACATTTAGCACAAAGGATAGAATTGACACAGAGCTTGGCCACAACTATGGCTATTTCACCTGCTAATAAAAATGCCAGCCCCAAGGAAGCAGGGCTGTGCATTCAGATGAAATCCTTGGCTATTCACCCCTCTCTCTGAGACAAAGTATTGCGAAGCCTACTACGAATTGTTAGACACGCTGACATCTCTCTGGTGGTTTCTGCCTTGCTATGGAAACATGCCTTCAGCTGGTGTTACCAGCAGTTCACCTTCCAGGAGATTTTGAATGCGAGGAGGATGATTCTCAAAAAGAAAAGACTCCAATGGCCTAAGACCTTTACTCTGCTGTTTCTCAGAGGCACAGACAGGCCAAGATAATTAGTTTCCCAGCTCTGTAACCTGCTGGTTCTGGGCATCACCCAGGGCACTGCTAAAGCAGGATGCCAGTGGGAACCAGCCCGTGCTTTGCGAGCACCAGGGGAGGCTGAAAGGGCAAACATGTGACAGGCGCTCGTGTTGCTTCATTTCTACAGCCTCAGATGCTGGGGCAACGAGATCCAGCCTGAGACCGGATGAAATCCCACACGCAGAACCAGTATTTCCAAGTGCCCTGGGGGATGCAGCCTGCAGGCACAGAGCACATCCACCTGCCTGCAGAAGGATTGCTCACCACACGTTCAAATGCTCCTAAGCGAGCAACAAGGCCAGCCCTGCAAGCAAACAGAACACCGGTGTAGGAAAACACGGCACGCTGGCACCGTCGGAGCAATTCTTTCCACTTTAAGCCTGGTGAGATGAATAAGACTTATTATTTTTATAAGTAAAATAAAACCACATGTGCACGTGATTGTAGATTTGGGGCTTTCAATGCAAACACATTTTAAGAAAACATGAATTTCCCTTTCTTTTGTCTGCCACAAGAAGACATGTTAGAAATGGATGCGAACCCTGGGCTTGGAAAACTGTCAAAGTACAACTCCCCCCCACATACACGCTTTAGATTAAACCTTCTTGGATCACTTATCAGTCTAATCGGATAAGGCTGAGAGCAGTGGGAGGCCAGGGATCAGATCTGTTAGTTAGCATAATTAAACAAATGATACTAGGAAAAGTGTGCCCCCGACACGACGCACTAGGAAGCAAGAGAAGGAATTCCTTTAAGTGGAATTTTCCAGCAGCCTTTACAAACGGTCCCAGTGCCCTGGCCATAAAGGAGCTATAAACCATGCTGTAGTATGTAGTTTTGGTAGGAGAGGATAGATACCCTATTAAGAAATATCAGCCATTGCAGCTTCCAGTGCAGCACCAAGTGTTTGGCTGGTAAAGGCAGCGTTCCTTGCATCATATGGCACTGACCAGGCTGTCTTACCACATGGACATATCGAAGTGTGAGGCAGCCCAACAGAGTAGTTTTCAACGTTATAGAAACTATTTTGATGGTCACCTAACAACAGATTGCTTCTCATTTTAAAGCAAATTAAATGAAAGGAAAATAGGGATCCCCCTCTCTTTATCTTTGAGCTTTCTTTGCTGTTGAAGCGGCCTTTCCTATAATCTCACACTTCCCTTCCCATATTAGCTGCATATGAGACACGGAAAGAGCAGGATATTTACAGATAAAACAAAACCTGAATACAGTTTCTAAGAAGAGGGAAATTAGACTGATGGGAACAAAAACAGCCTCCTTGGTCCTCTCCTGCACTGTCACTGCGAGTCGTCCTGGAATTCACTCCCATGCACAGGGTGGGACTTGCTGCCCTACAGATAACCTTCTGCAAACGCAACATGGAGTTCTTTGTGCTCAGACATTAGAACACAAACGGGACTTTGAGCAGTCAAGGGGCATTTTCACTGCTGGTCTATGAAATCTGCCAGCCCTGCTGAACTGGTCACTCATCTCAGCAGCTGAACGTGTTTTGTGTGGGTAAAACTGGTGTCAGCAATGACAGATATAAGTAGTCTGTGTAAGATCTGGCTCTCCTGGCCTGATTTCTTCTCTCATTAGCAGGACAAGAAAAAAGAAAAAAATCCCTGCATCTGGAATTACTATGTAATTTTCATTACACGTTCACAGTTACACACCGTCTTCCCTTTGCTCTCTGTCCTTTCTATGAGCTCCATCTCCTCTTAACTTTTGCTGCCTTCACACATTTTACACACAATTCCATTTTCTGCCCTTGCTCCTTCCTATCATAGAATATGCTGCCTTAACCTTAGTCTTCCAAATACAGACAACCCTTTTCCTTTTCCTTCCCTGTTTTACTTCTTCTGGCTCTTCTGCCTCAAAATCCCCAACCTTTTCTTTCTGGCCATTTCTTGGGACATCTCCCTTACCTTGGTAAGCCTTCAACCTCTTTTACCCAGGGCCCTGCTCCTGTGGCCCACTCCAGCACCAGCACTGAGGTGACCAGGACTCCACTGTGCAAACAATTCCACAAGCACAGACGAAAAGAAAAAAGAGGAAAAAGGGGAAACTGTTCCTGCAAGAGCGCCCAGACTGGTCGTAATGCACATCTTGTACCACACAGTGCCTGATGTGGCAAGTGAAAGGGAACCACCACAGACAAGATCTCATTCTAGCTAGTATACGATGATTGCTACATGTGTTCTTGAGCTTTTTGAACTATTTTAAGACTTTGCCTTTGGTTTACAATTTTAATTGCAGCAATACTGGATGTCAGCTTTGCAAAAGTTGACACTTCCAGTCTGCAGACACTTCTCTTTCCAAACTTCAGTTAGAAGACAGAAGCAGCAGATTAAAAATAGACAGATATAATATAGTTGCACATAAATCATATGCACATACACATTATACACAAGTGCATTTGTATTGTAGTTCCTTGGACTCTGCACTAATTCTGTGTATATTTCAGTTGTGCACAACGCTTTCCTCTACTCGTGTGGCAGCACCAGACACCAAATGCAGAGTCCTCAGCAACTCCTGCTGCCAAAAACGTTCTGCCTTTACTCTCAGTCAGAGGAAGATCCAGCCCCTCCCTGCATCTCTGCACTCCCTGCATACAAAGCCACAGTTTCCACCTAAATAGGAAGATCCTGAATGCTAACCCCCTGGACTGACCTTTCCGATTCAGTAACCCAACAGATCACTTAATGTCAACTTACCTGCACAGGTCGGATGAGGGTGACCCAAACCCAACCTAAGCACAGACTATCTTCAGAATGCAAACTCTCCCTCCCTCAAGAGTGCAATCCAACTTAACAGCGAGTGTCATGCAGTGGTGGCTTAGCAACAAGATGCACCCCTGCACGTAACTTTGGTGCCAGACTCTGCTAGCAGCTAGCAAGCTTTTTACATGCAATAAACCCAAGTTTTACCCAAGAGACAAGGACTGCAGCAATAACCTTGAAAAAAAGGCAAGTACAAAAATTTCCCTAAGGAGAGACCTTAGGCTGCCATCCCTCACCCCAAGCAGTGTCCATCTGGATGAGCCAGACCTTTGCTGGAGTTCACTCAACCCTCTCTGCCCTCTGCAGCTTGGTGGAAAGTACATACAATTCATTTCTCTCCTGAAACACCCAAATTTACAGCATTTCATCTCTACAGGGTAGAGAATCGTGAAAGAAGTGTAACCTGGTCCACGGCAGCAAAGACTTTCTCCTTCCACCTGCAAGAGCATGACTCCCAGAGAGCTGGGAGAACACCTAAACTATTACAGAGGCATTTGGTGAAGGCACCACACAGACAAATTACATAGCATTCGATCACTCTTCATTCACATGATATGGAAGACAGAGTTTGATTACATTACTTTGACTGGAAAGGACAAAAATGTATTCAGGAAAGAGGATGCACACAGCAAGCACAGGTGTGTAAGGGGATCAGAGATTACATTTAGCCAAACATGAGTGATGCAGCTTTGGGATGGATTTGCCATGTACCTTTTTTTTTTTTTTTTTTTTTTTTTATCAGCATTCAGCTTTGGCTAAATTATAAAACACAGATAACTTGGTTGTTTTAAAAGGTCAAATGCCCACTAACATACCAAACGATAGATGTTGTGAACAAAGTCGTGCTGGGGATTAACAGCAGAATAGCAAGAACAGAGCAGAAAAGCTGTTTTTATCCCTGAGATATCTGCTCATGTGATGAAGTGGAGGGGGGCAGCAGGCATGGAAATAAGTTACATCGATGTGCTTGAGAAATGAGTTGGACTGAGACATCCAGACTTTCTCCACTGAATATGGTAAGCTTCTTTTTAAGTATAGAAAGTGTTTTGATTTATATTTTGTCTGCATGAAAATTCCAGAAGAAAAAGCCTTTTCTGCTGACTGATACCTCCTGGAAGCTGAAGCAGTCTCTGACCTTCAAACTTCTGCCAAATACAAGCAAGGCTCAGGAGCAGCAGGTGCTAAGGAGGGAATTACACAAGGGGGCTGCAATCTTCACAGCTCCAGCCTTAACTCTGCTGGGATCTCGTAGAAAGATCTTTCACAGCAAGTCAAACCACCCAGCAGCTTCTGTCCAGTGTAGCTGGAAGCAGCAGCTCTAGCACCTTCCTGCCTCCCAGGGTGGCAATTCTGCGAACAAGCAGGGATTCCCAAGACTCACACAGCCTAACCACACAAAACCAGTGCCGTCCTTCCAGCTAGAAGCGCATGGCGAGCCGGGGGGACTTGAAGCCTACACTATCGGCAGAGGAATGTGACAAGAAATGTGCAGAAGCACATTGTTGTTACAACAATCCTCCCGGAGGGGGCCGCTGACTGCTATGTTGTGCATTTACGCAATTGAGCCACGGAGGTAAGAGCGGGCCCATTTGCTGTGCAACTGATAATCACGCTGGCAAGTCCTGCGAGCTCATTTTTTCCATTGTCCTTTCACAGAATGACGGCTAATTGTAAGGCTCAGAGAAGCCTGAGCTTTTACCTGCAGCTGCGAGCAAGCACCAGCTGAAATGCACCCAAACACCTCCGACTTCAGGCACGTGGCATCGTTCATGGGCTCCTCAAATGGGCTCTGAGCCAAATTTCTGCTGATCACGGGAGATGCAGATACACACCGATGCTGGGGAAGACAGCTGCTTTCACACAAATCACAAGCCATCCAGGATGTAAATTCTTCTGGGAAGCCATCCAAAAGCATTCAGAGGATAACTGCGAATGACTTACACACTCAAACAGAAAGAGGGCCAGAGGGCTGATTATTCAAAATAATCAAGCCCAAGAGGCAGGTGAGTGATTGCACCTCAGAGAAGGCATGTGACTGTTCTTTTCCCTCTTACTAAATCACAGCCTGATCTTCCCACAGTGTGATTACCAGCTACAGGGTGAGTAGTGCCTTCTGGTGGCTCTGTTCACCATTGTGGGCTAGATCAAAACCTGCCCCTTATGACCATCACCTCCAGCCTACCCCTTCAGAGCCTGGCTGTGGACAGCGTTAGTTACCCAGCTTCCTAAGAGCAAGAGAAACAGAATCACAGAACTGTAGGGGTTGGAAGGGACCTCAAAAGATCATCAGGTCCAACCCCCCTGCAAAGCAGGTTGCCTAGAGCAGGCTGCCCAGGTAGGTGTCCAGACAGGCCTTGAATATCTCCAGAGAAGGAGACTCCACAACCTCCCTAGGCAGCCTGTTCCAGTGCTCCGTCACTCTCACCGTGAAGAAGTTCTTTCACATGTTGGTGCTGAACTTCCTGTGTTCTATCTTGTGGCCATTGCCCCTTGTCCTGTCCCCACAAACCACTGAGAAGAGGTTAGCTACATCCTCCTGTCTCCCATACCTCATACCACATTGCTAAGATCCCCTCTCAGTCTCCTCTTCTCCAGGCTGAACAGACCCAGGTCTCTCAGCCTGTCCTCACAGGAAGGATGCTCCAGGCCCCGTATCATATTTGTGGCCCTCTGCTGCACTCTTTCCAGGAGATCCCTGTCTTTTTTGTACCGGGGATCCCAGAACTGGACACAGTACTCCAGGTGAGGCCTGACCAGGGCAGAGTAGAGGGGCAGCATCACCTCCCTTGACCTGTTTGCCACGCTCCTTTTAATGCACACCAGGATCCCATTGGCCCTGTTGGCCACCAGGGCACACTGCTGGCTCAGTCAACCTGTCGTCCACAAGGACCCCCAGGTCCTTCTCCTCAGAGCTCCTCTCCAGCAGCTCATCTCCCAGCCTGTATTGATACTTCCGGTTGTTCCTTCCCAGGTGCAGGACTCTACACTTGCTCTTAATAAACCACATTTGGTTTCTTCCTGCCCATCTCTCCAGCCAGTCCAGGTCTTGCTGAATGGCAGCACAGCCTTCTGGCGTGTCAGCCACTCCTCCCATCTTTGTGTCGTCGGCGTACTTGTTGACAGCAGACAATATTCCCTCATCAAGGTCGTCAATGGAGATGTTGAACAAGACCGGGCCCACTGAAACCCCCCTTCACATCTCACTGTAAAAAAATACAATATAGGAAATCTAGGGCTATGCATTTTTCACTCCTTTGGTACTTAAAGATATGTTACAAAGATGCACAGTAATATTCAAGATGCACAGATGAGCTCGTACCCATCGCAATGTATCGTGGAAAGGTTTACCTCCAGCCTTCGGGGACTGCAGAGCCTCTCTGCTTGACTTAGGGAAGGTCTCTGGGGATGTCACATGTGGCACAGGGATCTGTGTGAAACCTGCCTGCCCCACGTGCCGAGCAGTGCTGTAACTCCTCGTTCTATTCATCACATCCAATACCAACCAGCATATTCCCTTCCCCACCTGCTTTATCCAATTTCCAGCTTTAAAACATCAGTATTTCATTTGCTTTGGAGCATGACTAAATTTCATCTCTCATGCTGTTGCTCCATCCTACGGTGCTTTAAGGCAATCTTATTCCAATAGGGACCATGCCCTAGATTCAAACAACATGAAGGGGGCTGTTCTCTGACACCACGGCTCTCTCTTTGCCCCGGCCCCGAGTTGCATCTCTTTTTCTTCTCACTTTCCAACTGCATTTCCTCATCATCCCCCTTTTCACCTCCTCTGCATTGAGCAGCTTCCCTCCTCTGGTGCAGCCTCGGTTTCCAACCTTGCCTTGACAGGAACACGAAGCCTTCAGCAAGGTCCCACCGGGGACACGGCCACTATACAGATGCTGTGAGCAGGGTGTATGAAGTGATGCAAATTGATCTATTGTTTTCTTCACCCCCACGGATGGTGAGAACTGATAAGAACAATGCACTGCCCAAAACACTTCTCCTCCACGTTATCAGCCTCCGATCGTAATCCCAGGAGTCAATGTCACAATCCATCACCCTAAATGAGCGTGAGCTCCCCTGGGCAGTGGCCTTATCACACTCGGTATCTAAAGGGCCGTGCAAGGTTATGGCAATAGAGCAATTAAGTAAAGGTTACATTGTACTAAAAGTGTTAGCCCTGGCTGTTTGGGAACACTTCCCTGTTATCAGAGATCAGAGGAAGCAAAAGTAACTGCTTTTATGTGCTACTGCTCACACGCCTCTTTCCTGGCACCTCACCGCTGGGACCTTCCAAGTCGGCATATCCCAGCCCCACCACCACAGGAAGGGGAACCACCAGCCTTGGACACCCCCCAGCACAGGCACGAGTAGGTGGCACGATCTGAAAGCAGGATGCACGCTGGAGAAGTGCTGAAAGCAGTTTGCCATTTATTGCCACTACATGTTCATTTGCTACCAGATGTTTCCTGAGGTGAGGTTAAAGAATAAACACACAGGCAGTAATGTTCTAACACTATGTCCTTTTTAGCCCTGTTGTCTGCATCAATTAAGATATCAGAACCTCTCAGCAAACTGAACTTTAGAAGAACAACCCCAAATAAAACAGCAAAACAACCCCATCCTCAGCTTGCCTTCTGGGAAACCATTGCCAGAGACAGCAAAAACGATTGCTGCTGCTTCTTCTGATGCAGGTCACTCCATCAGACCAAGCAAGGATGCTAACTTTGTTTCACCTAACTCCTGTCCCAGCCAGAAAGGAACTGATCTTGCCATGGGAGGATCTGTTGAGAAGTGAAGGCCACCTCTTTCAGTAGTACCTACGGTCACGCACTGCGACCTGCTTGTCATGGTCCCCTTAAAGGCAGAAGGGTCTGCAGTGCCCTTGAAAGACGTGTTCTTTTGCCTGTGACTCACACCTGCAATGTAGAAAATCCCGGGACAACCATGTCAAGGCTGTCAAAGAACGTTGTTTCCGGATGCAGTTCGTCACAGCGATCGCCCGGCCTTGCCTCATTTGTCACCTCAGCAGCTTGGCTCCATACCACACCTACGAGGTTTTCCCAGCGTGGCTGGGCAGGGGCTGCGGGCACTGTGCCTTTGCTCTCTCCTTCCCTTATTCCACACACGGTAGCCTGATGTCGAGCTCAAATGCTGGTATTTGGAATTCAGTTCAGGAGGCAATGGATGAAAATAATGCATGGTATATCAAAAGTTATATACCAGGTCAGGTTAGATGATGCAGTGGTCATCTTTGTCCTTTCGACAAAAATCTTGAAAGCGATGACTTTCACACATGTATTGGGCTGTTTTTAGGAGCAAGCATGACAGCTAGATGCCCACAGAGCATGGAGAACCTCTGGCTGGCACTAGCAGCTGAGCAAGCTGAGGAGCACTCAGAGCACCTCTACCACTGTAAAGCTGCAGGTAATGCCAGGAGGAGAAACTCAGCTGAAGTCTGACAGTGAACAAGGGGAAATGACCGAACAGTCCAGGTCTCGATCACATTTCAGGTATGTGACAACTTCAGGAGCTAAGGTTAAAAGAAGTTACATTTTGCATTTGAATAAATGAAACATTACAGACTGGCAGAGATTAAGAACCAAATAGGACAACAAAACCTTAATATTTGTTGTTGTTGCTGTTTGTTTGTTTGTTTTTGAGAAGATGTCACACTGAACTTCAGTCAAAACAGTCTGGGTATGGGATTTAAGGCAAGCCCGAGTTTGGACCAAACAAAAAGGTAGAGAGCTACATCCTTAACAGGTGAGTTTCTACTCAGTGCCACAGGCCTAAGTTGAAATGCTTTTGAATCTGCTTTGAGTCTACAAGATGAGACAGCACAGAGGTGGTATTGACCAAAGCTCAGCCCATACTCAGTCCACCTGCTTCACTGGCCAGGAGGAGCGATGTGTTAAGGGAAAGTTCAGGACCTGCTGCTAACACCATGCAGAATGACGGAGGTATTGGCCCACGCTGCTCCCCTACCCAAAGTGTAAAGGAACACATCTCATCTCAGGGAAGAGCTTTGAAGAAGTTCAAATCTTTTAAATCAACAGCTGGGCTCAATCAACAAGGAAGGACAGAGCACATAAACCTCCACAGCCGCACTTCAGGGTACAGTAGGAAGTGGGGGCTGTCAGTTCAAGTGCCCTTAATCAGGCACGTCACTCAGATTAGGTTAAAAGGCAGATCTAGTGTCTCCTTTTTGCCAGCTGGCTCAGCTCCTTACTCAGATTAATTCCAGCGTCACACAGTGCAGACCTTTGGTACTGACCAGCACAGGGAAACGAACCCTGGGCAGCGCCTGCCCAGCTCTGCCAAAACCCCACACACACCGCTGAGACTCCAGACAAGACCTTTATCTAAGAGGTACCTGCACAAGTGCTCTGTCTTAGGGAAGACACTCATCATTTGGCATTATTAGTTGCATGAGAGCATGTCTGGGGTAGGAGGAAGGACAGTCAGTGGTTAGCAAGCTCAGTTAGGTCTGAGGAGCACTGGGTTCAAGCTTAAAATTTTCCATCACTATCTTTAAGCAGGTACACACCTAAGAGGCTTGTGAGTCAAAGGTCTCTAAGGTTGTCACTCTGAAAGGTCACGTCAGGCATTTTGGGGCAATTAAACCAGGTGTACCTATACTATTAGTTAAGCTTAGGACCAAGCCCAATGCTGATGTGAAACAATCCCACTTTAAAATCTGCAAGTCTATAATAAAAGGTAGCACTACCCTGAACTCTAGTACTGTCTGGAGAAGATGTGCGTGTTTTATCATGGTCCCAGGCTCATTCTCTCATATGGCTTTGACCTACCTGGGTACACGCAAAGTTGAGCGAACCATATCCCTGCCTGAAAGCACACATCCATCCCAAGCCCTATTCTTCCTGCTCAAGGCAGAGGCTTTGAACAGCCAGCAGGGGGACAGAACCACAGGGCTCTGGGCAATCAGACCTGTTCTCCATCTCAGTACGTGAACAGGACTGTAGGAGTCAGTCGTCTTACTAGAGATGCTTCCTATTTCTTCCTCTATCCATGACATTCTTCCCATAAGCAGATGGGAGCCATGTTTTTGCTACAGCAATTGCCTGCTAGGTGAGAAGTACCCAAATACACTTGTAACTTTCTGTAGCTGACATTCAACAGGGGAGATGGGGGTCTCACCAGCACCCCTGCTGCTGCTCATCAATTCACTGCTGCAACTTTGGTGATGGAACAGCCCAAGATGCTGAGGTGATGCTATGGCAAACAGGAGAGTTTCCCAGATCAGGAGCATTTGTAAAGGGCTAAGCCAACACATTAGGCAAGCAACTGAACCTTCAAGGCATCCAAATTAGATCAGCGGGAGCTTGACACAGCAGTGACTGTGTTCTGTAGCAGTGCTCGGTGCCAAGAAGCAGGATCAGTGTCACCTGCAGGAACAGTCCCTGGCTTGACACCCTCCACCCCATCTCTCCCTTTGCACTCCAGCTGCTTTGCTGTTGTTTGTTTTCCTTCAGCTCAGTGAGGATGAAGCAGATGCACAGGAGAGATCAGAACAGGAGAGATCCGCAGCCTGTGGCAGCTCCAAGAAAGTCAGCGTGGTTCAGCTTTCTCCCTGCTCAGCTGGCAGAAGCTACAAGGGAAAATTCCTCTGGGCCCCCAGCTTCACCTCCCAGCTACCTTGTATGTCCAGTCCCCTTGAGGAAGGGTGCCAGGTTTGACAAAGCATAATGCTTTTGTGTTGAACATGTACAGACTGGCACGTTTGAATGAAGAGGGGAAGGACTTGCAGATGCCGCTGTAGTAATTGAAGTAGAAAACCTTGGGACTGGAATTAAGAAAGGCTAGATGCAGCCGTAAAGGTAAAGGGGACCTGAGATGCTCCCCACCAGCTGACAAAGAGCATGCCATGAGCTGGCCATCACATCGGCAGCACGACAGAGGTTTCTCTTTCCTTGGCTGAGAACTTGCCATTGGCCTACATTTGACTGCTACATACTTAAAGTTCAGTGATCAGGCTATGGCTCGAGCAACAACAATTTAACAGGGGGACATCCTATTGGGATGGAGGAATTAATGGGAGGAGGGCCACGTGCTACCCAACAAGCGCAAGCACAAGTGGGTGGACAACGCTCTGAGCAAGTAAAACATCACTATTGTTTGTTATAAGAAGGATCCCAGACACTAACAACTCAGATGCTTCGTCTGCAGCCATAAAGCAGGGAGCCACCGAGCCCTATATAACATTTCTGGATCGGTTGCAGAATGTTTTAGGCTAACATGCCCAGCTAACATGGAAAAGCAAACTACCCATTTGGATTGATCGATGGCCCTTAAGGAAAAGTTGCTGCCACTAGGAGAACTGGTTAAGGAACAACTAAATGTAGGGCATGTAGTGCCTACAAGTCCCTGGAACACTCCGGTTTCTGTGATCCTTAAGAAGCCTGGAAAGTGGAGATAGTTACAGGACTGTGCATCCTCTGTTAGAGTCCGTGCATTCAGTCACCACACTGAAGCACAGAAGTGGAAGCAAAGGCCCCAGGTGACCGTCTGTGAACCACAGGGCATCAACAGAAGCTGACTAGGACTGTTTCTTCACACCCAGCCCCAACTTGTGCCTTGAGAATCAAGGTGGCTTTGTGCACATCACCACAGTTAAACAAGTTACACTAGCAAAATGCTGCTCTAAGAGACAGGCTTAAACTCAGATCACACTCAGTGAATTTATGCAAGTGCAATTGCCTGAAACAAGGGGAACAGCCCCACAGGTACCACACAAGAAGAAAACTGAGTCAAGCTCCCCTGCTGCTAGCAAAACTGCCTGAGAAGTGTCTTACAGGAGTGAAGGAGAAGACACTGTTTTACATTTTACTTCAGACTGGCACCTTTGCTGTGACCCTCTGAGAAAACCTAAATCACAGCCTGAGAGCAGAGACTATTGCTTGAAGAATTTTCTTTGGGGAAAAAAAAGAAGTCTTTCATCTGCTTGGCTGTTTACCTAAGCTGCACACTCCTCAGCTAAGTGGAAACAAGATGATGGATAATAGAGGTGGTTTCTTATTTACATACATTGCATTGTCAGGGTTTTTAATAAACCTAAGAACACTAGTATGGCAAAAGACAAATGCAGTTTATCTGCTGGAAAGTGTGAGAGAATAGATAAAGGTATTCCTGGTGTCTCTACTTACAAACAAAGGTTCAGGAAGCCACGTAGCCTGTGCAAGATGCAACTCTGCCAGTGCACACAGCGCTCAGCGATGGACACCGGGCATGGGTACCCAAGCATCAGACAAGTCCCTAGCAAAACCCATCCCAAGTATCTTAAGCTGGGCTACATCTTCATTTACACCGCGGGCACAACCCTGAACTGCTGCAGACACTGCGTGATTCCAGATGCCCGAGGCATCAACTCCTGACCAGCAGGCATGGTCCTACACACGGCTTAAACACAGAGGCTGCACACACTCATCATAGTATGCTGTCAGAAAAATAAACAATTTCAGAACAAAAGAGCACTTTTGTTTTTGAACAATGCAAGTGAGGCTTGAGGAAACAATTTTTCAGACAGGAGTTTGAAAAACAAGCGTTTTTTCCCCTTCCCCACAAGATTTCTCTGCATTTTTCATAGATGTTTTTGTTTACAATTTTTTTTGGCTGACTCAACTTGTTTTCAAATATTTTGACTAAGGATTTTCAAATTCCTATTTTCAAACATTAAAATGCTTCATTACAAATAGCTATCTCAAGATGTCACAAGAAAATCAGTCTAGAGATAAAGCCCAGAAGATTCATAAATGGTGCATCGATTCACCAGATTTTTGCCTAGGAGATGCTGGGGTAAAACAGGCCTGAGGGAGAGGTCCATGCTGTCAGCTGCAGCTACTCCTTACATCGATAATTTCTGCTCCGCTGTAGCAACATGCTTCACTTTAATCTTTTACTTCAGTCCACTGAGCCCCACGGTGCCAAGAGCAGTGTCACGCTTAGGCAGAGCCACAGCACCAAAAAGCTTTCATCAAAGGGACAAAAATCAAATAGCATACGGAGAAAAACGGGGAAGGCAGGACAGGCATGTAACAGATGACATACGGGTGCAGGTCTCTTATTTACTTTTTTTTCCCCCCTCGCATCCTCAGGTTTCTCTGCCGACAGCTGCACTTATGACAGCACTGCACCCTGATCCCCCCGCTCAGGGGGATGTGCACAGGGATGGAGCAGGGCCCTACGCCACGTGTTGAAGCAACTCCATCATCTGCTGCGCAGTGGCAGGTCCAAGCCCCAGTAAATACTCTCAGAGCCTCCTCCAAGAAGTCCAGGAAAACAGAAGTCACCCTCACGTTGCAGACACTTGGAGAGCAACTGATTTTGACCAGAGCACAAAAAGGGTTCGGAAAGCAGCAAACACACCTTATGCTACCAAATCTCAAAGTCCCTTTCTGGAGGCATTTGCACACCAGGTTAGAAGGGAACACACGGAGCAGAAGGAGCCCTGGAAGCAGTGCTGGGGGAAAGGACCGGCTGTGGGCAGGGAGCAGGCGGCAGCAGGGCAAGCAGCACCCTCTTACCTTGGTGCTGGGAGCCCTCCAGTGGCTGCACAGCCGCTGCTGTCTGCTCCCAAATCCTGCAGCTGATGCTGTCCCCGTCCCCAAGCAGGAGAGAGGCAGCAGGGCCCCACAGAGGCACAGGTGCTGGGATGAGAAGGGGCACCAAGGCATCACCCCTTCCCCCGGTCGGAAGCAGAGCAGCAAACCCCAAGCTAAGCACAGACAGGGAATAAACACTCCAAGATTTAACTTAACATCACGGGGTCACTACCTGAAGCTGGGGCTTCGCAAGCAAGCACAGGGTGACAAGGAGGGGAACGACTGGTGGCTCAGAGCAGGGTACCCGGGGACACTGCCAGATGGAGGTCATAAACAAGGCCGTGTGCCTGCATGGGGTGTTTTACACCCAGGGATGACAACAGCCAGCAAGTACAAGGGGTAAAGCACAGTTGGCTTGCAGCTTTCCTGTTGAACTGCCTCAAGCGAGGAGAACGAAGGTCTTGCTGCTGCCTGTGGCCGATTGCAAAGGCTTCCTGAAAGCCGGTCCCTTCTGTCCCATCACACACAGAGCGGGTGTTTGCAGTCCCAGCCTGCAGTCCCCATCCCTTAGCTGGAAGATAACATCCTGATTCCCTCCGCTCTCTTTTTCACATGACTGACCACAGAACTATTAATATCTGAACCCAGAGCTGGTTCAGCCAGACCACTCATTCCCTCCAAGGAGGGGAAAACCACAGCTTCTTCCATCCCTGGAAAAAACCTTTTGGGACAGCGAGAGCAGCAGCTCAGATGTAGCAGAGACAGTTCTGGTTTGCTGATACACCCCCGTGGAGAACATCAACCAGCATGAGAGAGTTCAGCTTATCTCTTCTGTGCCTCCTTTCCATCTTCAAGAAGGGTGAGTTCTGAGCTTGCTGCAGTTCCCTGTCTGGTCAGGGCTTTTCTTCCTCTTCTAGTCAGCGTGCCAGGGGAACTGCTTGTAACGAACTCTAAGAACAGTACGTCCGTCACGTTGCTTAAAAGGATCTTGAAACGCCAGGTGCCTGGGTGAATACTGGAAAAACTCAACAGCTTGACTCAGCAATTGTCAGAGAGGCTTTTGGTCTGTATTGCCTTTTTTTTTCCCCTCCTATAACTTGTGCAGGGACTTTATCTTCAACTAACTTTCCCCTGCATTGCCTGTTGGGCAGCATTTTCTCCATCCTGCAGAAGCACAGTTTCACTTTCCTCAGAGTTACTATGCAACATGCAATTTGCTCCAGCTCCACTGAGCACCTAAGCTCATGGTTAACTTCAAGTATGTATTGTCAATTTGTTTGCTAGAGCAGTTGATCATCTGTGATGGTCTCTAGCTCTCAGTCATATGTTCGTGACCTCAAATCCTTTCCAATGATGACCTCCAGATTTGCTTACCCATTTGCTTGCTCATTTTGGGAGTCACCTCTTGCAACTTGTGTAGGCTTTTTGTTTGTGACCTTGCCTTTTTCTCAGGAGAGCAAACCCCAGGAACAAATGGAGGCTGGATGAGTAGCAAGAGGAGGCTAGGGAAGACCTGCCATGTTGAAGCTTTAAGGTTAAATTATACACCAGGTGCTGACTAATCCCTCCATGCATAACACAGGGTCTTCAGGCAGACTGTATTAACAGGCATAAATGGAGCTGGTGACACAAGAAGCACTTGTTGTTAACAGTATTTCTCACGTGGAAGGTGAGGGGATGTTTACATGCCAAAAGAGCCATATTCTTTGGTTAAGGTGCTTTGGATAAGGTAAAAAATGCAAACCAGAAAGGCAGAAAAGCCAGAATCTGCAGTTCTCCAAAGCTAAGGGGTTACAGTGACACACTCAGGAACTACCCAAGCCATGGCCAAGCAGCCAGTTTTGGCCACATCTCATTCCCAGGAGGCCAGGAACACCAACAGCAGTGGCAGCCCTGGATTTGCTGTGCCCACAAGCCTGCCCCTGATCAGAGAGAACCGTGAGGACTGACACCACCCAAAATACAGCTGACCAGCGGGGAAAAGAGCTGAGTTTGTGGTGTCCAAATAAACAATGGGAAACAAGTTAGAAAGCAATAGAGTTCTTTGTTTTTACCAGTAGGAGTCAGGTGATTAACCTGACTGCTGAATGCCCACAGATCTCGGGGAGGTCAGCAATGTATTTACAGAAAGTCTTCGCATTTTTTCCCAATTATTCTCAGCTATGGAGGGGAAACCTCCTGATCAAGTAAGCCATCGAGTTAAGTTTTATAAGACAGGAATGCAGCCACAGACATTCCTGAAGCCACAATCTGGTGCTACAACTGTTGTGGCAGTGATACCATTGATAGACATATATATCCGTATAGCAAGAGCTGCCTACAAGTGCTGTTTGTTGATGCTATTGGCTTCTGGGGAAGGGTAACGGATGAGATTGAGTTCTGCCTATATACTTCAAGGATGAGGAGTATTCATTCAGGTGAAGGACACTTTCATCACCAGACAGAAGTGATCAGACCGTGTCTCAGTAACCACCTGCAAGACCTCTGCACAGGGTAGAAACCTTGGTGGATCTAAGAGCATCCATTTTCTGACCAACAACAGAGCAGATGCAGAAATTATGACCAATTTCCCTCTTAAATACTGCAGATAATTCATCCTTCATCTCTTTTTGCTTGCAGGTGTGCAGTCCAATGGCTGGTCCATCCATGTCCCATCTGACGTTACCGGGGAGCTCGGGAAGATGGTGGTTCTGCCCTGTACCTTCACGCACCCTTACAAAACCTTTGACCGGACCCTCACTGCCATTTGGAGGATCAAGGAACCTTACAACGGCACCGTAGTGTTCAAGTGCACCAGCCAGAGCGCCAGCGAGCTCTGTAAGACTGCTGTCAGCTACAAAAACAAGTACAAACTGTTTGGTAACCCCCGGCACAAGGACCTCTCCATCAGGATTGACAATCTGACCTGGAGTGACAGCGAGAGGTATTTCTGCCGAGTGGAGCTCTCCGGAGACATCCACGACAAGTACGAAAGCAGGAATGGGATAAAGCTGCATTTGATTGGTAAGAAAATTGGATTGGTAAGAAAAAGGAGGCAAAGCCAACCCAGAGGGAAGTTGGAAAGCCCCAGGATGTGGAAACTGATGAGATGGCAACAGAAGGTGACCTTAGATGTTCTTCCAAAGCATTGGCTTTTCAGCTGCAGTCAGCCCAGGGAAAATTTATAACATTTTGGCAGGGAATACTCATTGTAGTTTTCCAGTCTGAGGTGATGTGCA
Organism: Stictonetta naevosa; assembly: GCA_011074415.1. NCBI lineage: Eukaryota > Metazoa > Chordata > Aves > Anseriformes > Anatidae > Stictonetta > Stictonetta naevosa. The sequence continues at coordinate 3,679,959 of CM021729.1, read as the reverse complement.
CAATGCAAGGAAGGGAATAGAAATAAAACAGCATAGAAATTGTTAAGGACAAGCAGGCCTGGATGGCAGCAGGGGCTTGGGAAGACAAGGTACCTGGCACCCATGTGCCATAGGTCTAAAATGATCTGGAGCAGGACAGGTTAAGTATAAACTGCCTGAAAACCAGCTGTGGTCAACAAAGGTCAGACCTGGGAACCGGGAGTCCCTCTCACCCCCTGCAAGCTCCTTGGGCTCACCAGATCAGAGAGCACAAGGAGGAGCTTCACTTCTCCTCCTCACAGTGCAGAGAGCCAACACGGCAGCAGGACATCTTGCATTCTCCGCTGAGAAAAAAAATAAAAATCAAAAGCCTGCCTTATTTCAGAGCAGCTCAGTATGGCAGAGAGAGCAGAGCAAGCAGGGGTGGGTTTCCTGCAGAGATCAGAGCTCTCTGCCTGTGCCCTCCATCCCCAGGGATCCCACAGCGCCGTGCCAGCCCCCTGGGCTGCGATGTGCTTTGCTTACAGCGAGCTCTCAGCCCCTCTCCAGGTGTGCTCACTGATCTAGCGAGCACGGGTAGATGTACGTGGCCTCGGGAACAGGCTCAAACCTTAGCCAAGAGCACAGAGACAGTGTGTGTTGGGGGGGTTCTGCTTGTGAAGTGAAACTGCATCTCAGCCGCGGTGCACCACAGGCATCCAGGTAAGGCACAAAGATGAGCTCGGTTACTCCTGGGCTGTGCTGCACAGCCAAGGCTCTCCTGCACATGGGACAACTCTAAAATATCCCTCCACAGAGTGGCAGCGAGCTCTGATCCCCAGAGGCTGCCAGGATGTGATATCCAGGGGAATGATAACCGGGTGCCACACAGTCGTGGTGCCCAGGCTGCAGCCAGCTTTGGGAATGGGCCCCTAAGGCATAAAGGGCAGGGATTAAGTAATGCTTTAAAGGTCATTTTAAACACCAAAACACTGATCCATGGCACACACAAGTAACACAGCTCTCCTACAGATCACAGTCCACCAGCCTCACCCCCTCTAGCATTACAACACTCCATAGGCCAGAGGGAGATGTGCTGCAGGTGGGTGCAAGCTATGCCTTTGCTGTCTCACCTGGCAAGTGGAAAAAAGCAATATTGAACACCTGCTTTTCCTCCATGAGGACTCATTTAGCTCCCCTCAGTTTTCACAATGGCTTCAGGAACCAAGTGCATGAAATAGGTGAGCAGGTCCAGCAGGAGAGGACTGATGGGTGAGACAAGCTTGGTCGTGTCAGCCCCACTTCCCCAGCAGGCAAATCCAAAGATCACAAGTTCAGCAGTAACTCTTAACTTTCTGCATTCCCTAAAAATGTTCTTTACTACCACTCAGTCACACAATCCCATACGCTACAAATACAGGATACAAATCAGCAGCCCTGCCTTAGTATCAGTGTGCTACCCCAAAGCACCCAGGGAGCTACACCAGCAGTTGGGTGGTCACTACAGGGCTGGAGAACATCAAAATCAGGTTGTAGCAGAGAGCAGAAGTGATCCTTGACATTGATTTGCCAAATCTGGCAAGTCTCATGCACCAAGCTAAGGGTTTGCACCTTCCTCCCTGTGTGGTCTGGATGTCAGAGACCAAGGCAACTGCCAGGAGAGCACCACGGTTACCTTCTCCAGACCTGGCTTTGAAACCTGATGTATTTTCCCTCTTTTGTTGTGATTTTTGCAGCTGCCCCCAGGATCATTAACATCACCGTCAGCTCCAACGGGGATCACACCTTCCAAGCCCGCTGCACAGCCGAGGGGGAGCCAGCGCCCACCCTGACATGGAGCAGCCCCCACCACAGCAACCTCACCTCAGTCACAAGCACGAGCCACCGCGTCACCAAGGAGCTCCAGTACCTGACGCACGACGGCAAGTACACGTGCACGGCAGTCAACAGCCACGGGAGAGCAGAGGGGGCAGTCTACTTCTACAAGTTCAGAGCGTCCAACAGCTCCTTCTTCATGATCCTCATTTTCGTACCGCTGGGAATTAAGGTGCTCGTTTTGCTGGTGATACTGAGCCTCACCGTGTTCTCCAGAGGTACGCATCACTACCTCCCTTGGTCGTCTTTCTCCATCAGACTGGTAACCACAACATGATGCAGCAGATAAAGTCACGCATTAGGGTGCATGTGCTGGGGGAGGATGGTGTCTGTTTTCTGATTATATTAGTTTTCACCCTAGAAAAATGGGATTCATAACAGGAAATCTAAGACCAAGTAAGAGGGACCTCCTAGCGGGCATGCAGACGTGAGGTCTCACTCACGATGGCATTTTTAAATAGGCTGAGAAAGGTTAATAAACCGACGGGTGTGCAATCAGTTGAGAACCTGCTGCCTACAAAACCAGATTATTGGTAAGCAGAATTATTACTAACCTCTTCCGCAGCCCACCGGCAGGATTTACCTCTGCTGTACCCCACACAATGGTTTGATCTCGTGTTGGCAGCCTTCTTACTCCCCAGGGCATCTCCATCTGCACACTTCCCAGCCATCAGTGAAATCCCATCTCCCCACTGTGCTGGGGCTGTGGGAGCAGGGAAACCCCAGGCTGATGGAGATGAGAGTGGGAAGAGACCTGCAGAGGAGCCCCAGGGTCACCAGCTGCCAGCCCCGCACCCCTGCTGTGTTCTGGTACAGAGAGGAGATGGCCAGGAGATACCTCCGACTCCACATCCTAGGTCACAGAGACATCACGTCACTGTGACTTGTTGACATCAGCCTGTCTCTGTGACACCAACTTGTGAACGCCGCCACTTGCCTCCAGCTACTGAAGCTGTAAAATCAACCAGAAATACTTTGCTCCTTATACTCCAGCACCTAATTCCTACCCTGGCGGAGGTGAACCACAAAAGGCCACAAAAGATCTTCTCCCGTTCACCGGAGTACCACAGTCATCTTCTAGTGCAGGTTCCCTGCAGCTCCAGGGCAGTCCTGGCTCCCCAGCTCATCCCCACGGCACTGCTAACTCACCTCTCTCATTTCACAGGTCCTTCCTCCACCCCAGCCAGCCTGGCCCGGTAAGCGCATCCTGCCTTCTACTCATCTTACCCAGCAGCAAGGTGGAGATGGCCAAGAAGAGAAATGCAGCTTATTCTTGGTCTTGGCTACTACTTGAGGCCTGACAGCAGGCTCCCGGGACAAGGACAGGGTTGGGCTGACGGCGAAGCAAACTGGTGTCAGGGACCAAAGCTTGGGGGACAACTGAGAACAGAGCCCATTGATTTGAGGACAAGGAACTTGGAGAGACAGTGGTACATGGGTGCAGCAGAAGCAGGAGACGAGCAGTTTAGGTGGCCCACAGGCCCAGGGAGTGACAGGAAGCCACATGAAACTAGAGAAAGAACCCCAGTCTCTGGCAGGGCAGGAGAGCCTGTCAGAGCTAGTGAGTTCTGCCAGGCGTGGAAAAAGATAAGGGAGGTACCAAGCAGCCCGCATCAGAGACAGCTCAGGCGTAGCAGGGCCCAGTTCTCTGCCTAGCATCCATAACGCACTGCCACAGTACCACGGGCTTTTCCCATTACCCGGCACAACGCTGCTCCTGGGGACTCCTGACAGCTGTCGTGACCAAACTAGAGAGGGAGGGGACAAAAAAAAAAAGAAAAACCTCTTAGGTTAAACACACAGAAACCGTATCCAAGGCCAGTACAATTACGTGTGTTTGGAGTTTCCAGTACAATTTCCCTTCCAGCCTCTGATGTCACCGCCTCGCACCTTACCAAGGAAACGTGGCCATCTGAGCAGGACACCTGAGTGTGCAGCATCAGGCTACAGCCAAAGAGGCACCAGGGAATTCAATCCTACGGCTACTTTTGAAATAATTATTTGCAAAAGCATGGTTTTGCTGATTTAAGTGTCTAAACAATACTGTACTTTTGCAGTACTGTGCTTGTACAGATACATACGTAGATGAAAGCTTAAAAACCAAGATCCTCCGTGCTCTGCAGGGACCCTTCTTGGGAGAGGTTTATCCCAGAGCCTCCTGAGGCTCTGAAGCAGCAGAAGAGCAGCAGGAGTTAGTGCTGAGGGTGTAGGGGTTCGTTCTAGATGCTTAAGGATGTAAAACACTGGTTGTATATCAGACACTGAAAACCACCTGCTGCAGAAGGCAGGACCTGTACCAGACAGTATTGCAGGGACACTTAGAGCTAGCTGAAGCCACTTATAACGCCTAGCACCGCCAGAAATGTGTCCTCACCTTTCTTCTCCCACCACCAGGCCACAGCAGCAAGACTCCACCTACGAAAACTTTGACCGCAGACACAGCAGCAGCCAGAGCTTGCCAACAGAAAGACCCGTGGCAAGATGCAGCTGAGCACCTGGGCTGTCCCACACACACCTCCTCGCACGGTGAGCTCCTGTCCCCTCTGTACAAAGCTGGATCATCTCATGGTGCCTTTTCCTGCTGCATGTAAGACTGCTGTGGACTGATGCAGATGGTCGTACAGGCCTTGCAGGTGCGTGTCTTCCATCTCTGCTGCAACTTACAAACAACAGAAGCCTTCAAAGGGAAGACAGAAGAAAAGAGGAGTGGAGCTGAAAGAACAGAGAGATTTCCACGAGATGCCAGTTCTAACCAACCTGCATGTTCCTAGCCTGCATCAGAGTGTTGAGCAAACAGATAAGTCTACCACTTTCTCTCACCTTTTTGCTTTAGCATATATCAAATGTTACTTCAAAAAAAAGTTTTCATCACTCTGCTTGCCAAAACGTGCAGATTCCTAGAGCCAGCAAGTGAATTATTTTGTTTTAAATACCAGCTATAAAGAAAATTGCTACTGGAATTTGTCATTTTTTATTACTGTTATCATTCCTTATCTTCCAGAAGAGTTTGTCTAAAACTTAACTTTCAAGAGGAGTCCAAGCAAAAAAGGAAAGAGGTTTTCAGTTAGCTGACAGAGCTGAAAGCAAGACATTCAAAGAGAGGTCTGCATTGCATGTCTGCCGTGGCTCCTGATAGGGGTACCTGGTACACAAGCCCATGTGCATACTAACAAAGCTCTGATACTCTGGAATAAACATGCTATGAAAAACATTCCAATAAAACAAACTACACCATCTCTGTTGGTATTTGTACATAAGTACACAAATAGACACAATTCTGTAATACGTGCATGTACAGTTGATCCATTTTGTGTTTTTTGTTTTTCCTGGTGAAAACAGCTTCTCAATACAGTTTTTTTAAAAAAAAGCCATATATTATCTGTATAAGCTCAAAGAGGTTTTGCTAATGCAACAGTTATAGGAGAATGAGGGATTTTGAGGGGAACTGGAAGTCAAGATAGCCACGTTGTCTATTAACATTTTTTACCCCAGGGAAAACAGAAAACACTTTTTTCAAAAAAAGTATAAGATTACTTTGGAACAGCTTTCATTTCTGCATTATGTGAAAAAATTCCTTTAAGGCCTGACCATGCATCTCTTAGTGACTCCATCCCAGAAGAATTTATTTCAAAGTCACTGACCCTCCACAGCCACGTCTGCTGCCCAGCTGTCCATGTGCTCCAAGGACAGGTGAGCAGCCCCAGCCCACGGCACAGGGTGGCACAAGGCAACCTGGAGCTTGGTCTGGTAGACAGAGGTCCAGGAGAAGTCTGTGAAGAGCAACAGGCTGGCATAGAGGAGAAAGAATGAAAAAAGACAGACATGAGCTTACCTTCAGGCTTGTACCATCAGATTCAATGAGGTCACCTCAGTGCAGCAGCTCCAAAACTCTCCTTCTAACAGCCCTGCTTCTGCTAACAAGCATCCCCAGCACAAGCTCGCTACTGCACTGCCATCAAGCCTGGGGTCGTTGCAAGCTCCCCCCCCTAGTCTGGGAACTGAAGTTCACCTCTTCATAATATCAGTGCTGGGAAGGTAAAGGGCAACGTTACAAACGACTTGGCCAGGATAAAGGGGGGGGGGGGAGGGGGAATCTTTTAAATCCCAGTTTTTAATCCCAGCAGTGGCAAAGCCAGGTTCAATAAATCTAACATAAGAAAAGAGGAAAAGGAAGTTACACTAGGCAGTATAGTTACAGACTGGTAAGCTCAGTGTGACAGGTTTCACAGGAAGAAAGTGACCTCAGAGATGGTAACTGGACAAAGTGAAGTGAATTCCTCAGCCTTCAGAATTTATAGGCAAACATCAGAGTACAGAGAACCCGTTTCTACCTGCACATGGGACTGAAGCTGGACTGCAGGATTTTTCTCTTGAAAACAACTTCAACACCAGCAGTTTGGGTCCAAACAGAAGCATCAAGTGTCACGCTCCACAGCAACCTGATATGCACAAAGTGTGTGTGCCACGTTATGTCATCAGCATCCCACCCAGACCACTGCCAGCAAACTGCTCTGAAAGGTGAGTTTGTTTAACAGCTGACACTGCAATATCATCTCTTTCTACTGCAGTCTACAACACTAAAAGCAGCAAAAAAACAGTTTTTCTCCCACTGTCACCTGGTTCTATTTAAGGTACAAACAAGCAACTGTGCAATGTGGGGTAGGGGGAAGGATGGGAGATGCTGAGAATGCAGAATTCTTTCCGGTAATAAAAGAAACAAGAAGTGAATTCTGGTGAGCACTATTCAGAGAATGAAGTCCAAGCCCTGAAGCACACATTTGTGACAGTGGATCTGATAGCTGATAAAAATGCAGGCCTGTTTTTGAGGAAAGCACGCATTTAAGACTTTTACCACTACAATGTTCACTGACAAGCCAGCATGATAGCTTGTCACTGACACACGTAACAAAAGTATCAGCTCACTGAGTTTTCTATGCCTCTAAAAACCTACTGCAGAATTATTCAATGTCTTAACCATGACGTGCACTGAAGTAAGTCATTTCCACCAGGATTACCGGACCAAGATACGGAAAAAAAACAAACCAAAACAAAAATATGCCACCACCTCTAATATACTTAAGCAGTAAGTTCTTAAAGAAGCTGCTTCCATGGTCAGGACAAGTTGATGTGACATTTGTGTCAATGGCATTTGCTGACAGCAAAGCTCTCAGTAAGGATGCTGCACCACCAGCCCTGAAGGCACAGTTTTCCTCTACTTCCTTCCACACTATCAGCTTGCTCCTCATTTGGGATAAAAAACAAATTCTATTGTCTATTCTGGATCAGTTTTAAGTTTTGAAGGAACAGAACCAGGGCATGATCCTAACACAGCCACAGAGGGCTGTGACATTTTGGTAAGATGGAATCATCATTTCTGCCATTACATAGATGAGCTTTCCCAGGGACTCCAGCCACAAAAACAGCCTGTTGTATCATGTGCTTGTTAAATCCAAGACTCCCCAAACCTCCATCAACTGAGCAACTGCGTGGCATTCCTCCTTCATACTTCCATCTCCAAGAACAAGCATGTTTTATCAGAGACGGCCTCTTCCAGCAAGTTGAAAATATCATGGCACTTGTCACAAATCACTGATTTACCATTTTTATTTTGCATGGTCTTTACAGACATAGCATGTTATAAACACATTTGTAAAAACTCAAGAGCTGAAACATCATCATCTTTTAAAAGTGCATGTCAAGTACATGTATCCCCAACTCCTTCACATTTTTATACAACTGATCAATAACATATCTAATAAAACCAGTGCTTTTAAGTCTTTGGGCAGGCAGGGAAAGCAGCAGAACGTATTCTTCCAGGTGTGAATTTTCCAAGAGTCTGTTAAAATCCATGCTGCGTCATGATCTGGTTAATATACAGAGAGATGTACATATATATATATATATTAAATATATATAGGCTCGCAGATAGAGCAAGGAACTAAGACCACATGAAGATGATGGTGATCTAATGACCCAACTGGCATAGTTAGCAGGATTTGTCAAGAAGAGAAAGGTGGTTTGTCTTCCAGCACCAAAATCACAGTTAAGAGCAACACTGCAAAGCAATCCATTATTGAACAGACAGTAGATAGTGCACTTCCTTCCCCTGGGGACCCGAACAAATGTTTTAACATGCAACCACGTTCTAAACAGAAAGGCACAATTAATGCAGGAGGAGATGAAGCTATTGTTGATCCTTCATACAGGCGTACAGATGGGGACTGCAGGACCTTGGGACCTCAAAGAGGTAAGTGACGAAATGTGACGAAGAGGCCAACATTAGGCAAGCAACCATGGAAATTCACTTTCTGCTGTCATCAAACAAAGGTGCAACAGACAACCCAACAAAACCAGTGATCATTCAGCTGAAACAACAGATTTACAGGCCCATGGTTCGTGCTTTGGTAATAGGATTTTAACAAGCATCCACCTAATTAAATACAAGCTAAATAGCTTTTCACAGTGTCATCTAAAATCCTGCAATGGCATGCCCAGCTAGGAGGAAATGAATAAACTTAAGTAGTGTCCACTTAGTAAGCCATTATTTCCTAAACAACCAGATTTTCAGAGTTACAGGTTATTATCTGACAAGAACATAAGCGTTTCCCACACAGACTCTGGGGATCCAGAAAGAAAATCGGTCTTTAGGCATTGCCTGACTTAAAACATGGCCAGAAATTACTTGTGTTTAATCAAGCAGTATGGAAGCAGACTCACTAATACTTAGAAAGTCAGAAAAAGCTAAAGTCCTTTAGTTCAAATTTTAGTTTGTATTTACAGGTGTGGGAGAATATTGTAGGCATGACTTTTAACTAGAGTTCTGTGGAATATCAAAAAGTCAAAATTTAAAATACTATCTTCAAATACAAGGACTTCACAAGTCTCCCAACACACACACACACAATTAAGAGGTATCTCGACTAAGAGAGAGGAAACCTCTTTTATACACAACCCTCCGTTCACTTCGCACTGGCTTAAGTGTTGTCGCTGAAAATGAAAAAGGCACAAAGCAAAAATGTAGGATGCTACAAGAAACAACGATGAGCTTTGCTGTCTAATGACTTGAACGTCTGTTCTCAGGTAACCTGCTCTCAGAGGCACACCATACACAGGAAGGTATTCAACTGCTTTCAGTCAACTGAGCAATTCCACAGGCCTAAATATCATAAGAGCTTTTTAAAGGAAGGAGGAAACCTCAAAGAGAATAAAACTCGCCAGCGTGCAGTTCCCATCCACACTTCTGACTTGGTTAAGTGGGACTCTGAAGGTATTTGAAAATTACTTGTACCTCTGAGGTTATATGAAAATTACTTGTGCAATAACAACTACGTGTAAACCAGAGGAATCAGCATCGCAGGATGATTTTGTGAACTCAGTGCTGCTATCGTATGCAGTCCAAATAATGCACTTCTGGGTACAGAGTGTTAACAAGGAGAGCCAAGAGATTATTGCCATCTTGAAGACAATGTTCTGGATGCTTGATGAACAGAGAAGCCTGGGAGAGCTGCTCATGGTAATCCATGTATTGTTTGTTCGATGCCATAGATTCAAGAGCAGTCAGTGCCTACAGACACAAGGGAAAATGCTGTTAGCTGTGTGCATTTTGGTTCATAACAAATCAGTTCGTGAGCCACCAGAAGAACAACTCCATTGGAAGATCTTTATCTACTAGAGAACCTGGTGTATTTTGAACAAACATTTGTAAAAACAGTCACATAATGTTGCTTCAAACCACCTCATTTTTCAAGCTGTCCCTACCCTGAGATAAACAACAAATGTTCTATTCAAGGTTTGCTCTGATTGTTAAAATATTGTCCTGTATGTACTTCATGAACTGAAGACATGGTTTTAGGGAAACCACGCCAAAATACAAATTGCAACACCCAACTATTCCTTTGAAGTTATTCTTGTTAAGAATCTTTGACTTATAAAAGTATTATTTTGCTCCCACTAATAATATTACAGACAACATCAAGTTGAAACTTATATGTAAAAACCTATGCTGGCAGTACCACCTAGGGCAAATGTTGGAAGAACAGCTGAACAAATTTCATTTGTTTCTGAGAGAAAAAGAACAAGTTATACTATGTAAGTTATTTTGTTTTTGTTTCTAATCAACTCCTCATTCCTCCTTATGCACCTACTGAAACAATAACATGGTCAGTGCACATGCTGAAGAAACAACTCTAATTTTCAATAGGGCATTTAAGCCCTGCCTTCACAAACAAGTGTTCGTATGAACGTGCTCCTGCTTCACCACTTAAGGCAGGAGCAATCACACCTTTTTCATTTATTTTACACTTCTTATACCCACTTTGTTTCAAAGTTTCTGAACTCAGGGTTTACAGACAGGTTTATCTGCACCTTTTTAACATGCAAGATTAGAAACTAACACATTTGTATTAATACAGAAGGTTACACAAACAATTTTCTAAATGATCAGTTTTACTTGCATTCAGCCTAGGATCACTTTAGCTCAGGACTCAGACACACAGTCCTACTACCACAATTCAGTAATTTGCCACCCATCAGCCGCACACTGGTGTGCCAGCTCCCAGGTTCATGGCAAACAGCACAGTAAAGCAGTGGTTCAGATTCCACACAAAGATGTTTCAAGACATTACATTTTACCTTGCACAAGAGATGAACTGGTACATATGCACTTTCACCCGGGGCAGCACAGGCAGGCCCCAGGAATGCTTTTAGACCCCTAGTGGGTACAACCTAATAAAAATTTGGATTGTGACCTGCTATACTGCACCTGGCCTCATCTCTGGCAAATTCTAAGATGGTGATTGCAAAAAAATATAGCAAAACCCTACATGAGTTTGTGATACATTCCTTTCCTTGAGAACACAAATGAGAGCAATGAACCATTTCTGAAACTCAGAAATTCAAATGTAAAGCAGCAGCAAGAAGAGACGGGGGGCATTTAGCACCAAGTAAAAATCAACAAGTTGAGAGCAAGACTTAGTGGGAGCAATGCCCCCAGTGGCTCAGAAGCCTCACCCCACAAGCTGAGCTAGCACAGAAAGAGGGCATTTCAAGAAGGCAATGACTGGCACACCCTACCTGCTGGGCCTTCTGCGACAGCTTTGGTTCTGACCCCGCTTTCAGGCGGACTTGACTCTCTGCAGGAATCTGCACCAGGAGGAAGGCAGACAAACTGCGGGCAACCACCCGAAACCTTGAGCAGGGAAAAAGGACAGAGAGAAGTTGGCATCAGATTTGCAAGTCCTCAGCAGCAGATAAACTCCAAGTTCTGTCCCGTGAGAGATCTCCTGCATGAGGAACATTGTAAAGCCTTCAGAAGGTCATTTTTCAATGGATTAAGAAAGCAGTATCACTGTAATATATACTTCAGAGTATATCATCATATATATGCTAGCAGATAACATGCTACCATACATATTAAATGTAACACATGACCTAAGCTTAGCTGCAGCCTTGAGGTCACATCCAAAATGCTTCTTCATCTTACAGCCTTTGAAATATCCACATCATCCAAACCAAAAACTGACTTGAACATGATTAAGATTCCAGAGCAATTTCCAAAGGATGGCACCCCAGAAGGCCTTAAATAACTTTTTGTTTATGAACTACTGTGCTGAACTGGTGTTCCATAAACATTTCTGTATTTTTTTCCTCGACTTTTTTTCCATGCTGAACTCCAGTTTGATATCTAACCACCAAACTTTGTCTCTCTTCAGAAAGGAAAAAAGTAACAAGCAAGCATGCATATCTTTGAATTTCTCTTAATATTTTCCAGCAACTGAAAGTGCAGAGAGAAAAGGCAGCATGCATGTGATCATACAAAATTCCTGTGATGTCAACCAGAACTTCACTAGAAATGAACATTAAGATGGAAACCCAACTGCACTTTCTTCCCTGTTCCGCTACAAACTTTACAGAAGTTCACATTCATTTCTTAACTACATTCACACACTCACTACAGTTTTTCTGTGATGGGTCCATATAACACTACAGATGTGGAAATAGCTGGAATTCAGAACAATTGACATTGCCTTGTGCTGCCTGGATCCAGGCTGCAGGTCTTTTTTTTTTAATATGACAAATCATCACTCATCAACTACTTTACTGCACCTCCAACCCTTACCTGGGTGACAAAGGAGACCTCCTGCCTAGCCCAATAGCACCAAGTATTCCAGAAGTCAGTCTCTCCTCAGCCAGCTGGCTCTGCCTGCCCTGGATGGACAGCAGTGTCCGAATGACAGATGCGATCAGAATGGCATCATCCTGCTCCATCTGAATCAAGGATAACTGCATAGCTTTATGCCACCAGAGAAACAGCTTTGCCTCTTCCTTTGCTGAGCTGTAGGTTAAGATTTAAAAAAAATAGAGAGAGAGAGAGAGAGAGATTCAAAAAGTCAGAAGCAGAGTTTTAGAAGTGTGTGCCTCTCCTCATGAGGCCTATGAAGAATTAAGATAGTTAATTAATGACAGGTATTCTTACTATATCAGACCAGCATAACTATGTTATGCCTCATTATTACACTGATGTAACCACTACTGTAGCAGACTCGATGCTAACATCAGCTAGCAGGCTTCCACTGCCTGTAAGAGATCAATGCTTCCTTTTAGGCTTGTAATCTGAGAATGAAGATATTGCATCCATAAGTGGACTTAAATATTTCTAAAACTTGTTATAAAGGGATTGAAACTGTACTTCGGGTCTGTCTTTCCTTTATTTACCAGAAAAAAAAAAAAAATAGGAAGCTCTAGCTATTGCTTCCACAACAATTTAGACTATCCTCAAAAAGGAAACACTGAAGTTTTTTGTTGAGCAAAGCACAAAGTCAAGTTTCCCCTGAGGTATTTTTAACCTTTTCCCAAACAATTTGCAGATTCAGTTTAACTTGAACTCAGACTTTCCACACATAGCACTGGCACGAGTTTTCTGCATCAGACTATCCTCAAGCGATGCTACCCAGTCATTTCTCACCCCAGACACCCTCAGCTTTGATGTTTAGGACAATTGTAATTTGCCCTGCAAGGTGGCTCTGCTGCCTTCTTTCCACTTTGGCAGTAAGATTACTGCAACTATATGGTAGCCGCAACAGTCAAAGAACTCTTTGAATTTCAAGAAACAAGGTGGAATGTGAACTTTCCCAATACGTTCTTTCACAGAAATAAATATTATCAACATTAATATTAAAAATATTCATCACATTAGCTAAATTCTAGTAATTTCAGCAGCAACTGTATATACAGTTGTTATATACCTTAACGTATAGTTGTTTTAACCTCACAGCTATTTAGAGCCCTCTGTCCTTTCTCATCAGAAGCCAACTACCTAGTACGCTGTTTTACAGCGACACAGGCCTCTAATTTTGGGCACCCCACCAGACCCACTGGGTTCATATTTGGTTCAGAGCTGCTGACGTTTTCACCAAGCTTTGTGTGTTTCACTGAGTATTTAGCATGTAACTCATCCCACCTAGTGGACATCCTGGGAAGTGGAACCCCCAGTGATTAAGGATTTGCTTGAAATACTTTGAACCGAGCACAAATCCAGGCTCCCGTTGAAAGCAAGCTTCTCCAACTGGAAACCACACAAAACTGAAGTGTTCAGCCAAGTAGAATATTAACATTCACCAACCCAAACCATTCTGTGATTCTACTGTTGGCAGCAGAGTTGGGCAGACTGACAGTGGATATGGAAGGACTGGCCATTGCACTCTGCAGCCTGATTATACTGGCTACACAACCACGGCCTTATTTAAGAGTCAGTGCACATTCAGAAGCCTTGAGGTCTGTACCTTGGATACACTTGCTCCAGCCACTTGCTAATGGTTATCAGGATTTTCATTTCATTGGTAAGAGTTTGGTCAGAATTTAGGCTTTGCAGCAGGTAGACATACAGGGTCAAGTAGCTTCCTAAAGACAAACACTCCTGCAGGAATTCTTCCATGGTTAGCTCAGGAACTTGGAGGGATGCAAGTATAGGGCCCCAGCCTAAATCCTGGTGGTGAGGAAAATCTGTAAGGAAAACAAAACCATCCAAGTAAGCAGCATTTGGCAAAACCTAAAAACTGAAGTCACTTTGTATTCCTTTAATTTACAGAACTCAGGCATTTTTAGCTTTTTTCCAGGTTATTAGTTTGACATTCAACTCTGATGACAAGAAAAACTCCAATGGCACAGAGCACCCCCTTGAGGTCAAGGCAAAAAAATATTTTACCAGTATTAAGTCAGGATTAAATTCTATGATTTCAGCCAATAGCATTTTAAATATTTCTGTTAGGTGTAATGAAATCTGACGACAAAATTAAAAAAAAATCCTTATGAAACTACAATTCTGATTTATGTAAATAGAAAAAAAACACTACATCACAATTTATTTTCCCTATATTAGCCTTCAGAATGGGACACAAACATCTGATTCATTCCCTTGGGATGACTTTTTTTGTAAAAAAGATCCAAAAACTATCCTCCCCTTTAGCTGGTAAAATGGCAACCATTACACACAGCAACTGGGTCTTGACATAGTCACATAAGTTTCTTAAGAAAATACACAATTAGAGCAGTTACATCCCAAACTGCATACTACTGCACATACATATGCAACACTTGGGAACCATCAAATACAAAAAAAGGAGACCTGATTGTGAAAACCCGATTAAGACCCAGTCCCAGTACTGGGCAGTGCAAAGCTATTAGGATTCCAGGTGATTCATGTTTAGTGGGCACCCAAAGACTGATCAATGCTTTCATAAGACACACTCCTACCTCCACTGAAGTAAGAGGTGATACATGCTTCTGTTGTCTCTGCCATGTGTCGCACAGAAGCCAGGCTCTGACAGGCAGCTGTGAGGAGGGGCATGGCCAGCAACCCATGCACTTTACTGTCGATCCACTTCCGTAAACTCCCCCGCAGTGACTCAGCTGTTGTAACACTGGAATTGTTCATCATCATCAGTGTTTCTGTAAAGAGACTGCTGAGGGCCATGTGACGTGTTTGCAGATCCATATCTAGAGGACAGAAATACAAGAATTATTCCAGTAATTAGATACCAGAACCTAAGTGACTTGAATTCAGTTTCATCACTGAACACTTGCTGTAAATACTAGGAGAGGGTCTCTTGCTCATTAGACACCTCATTTCCTTGTCTGTACTTATGAAGCTACAAAAAGACACTCATTCCTTGCAGTCTCTTCCCTTGCTAAGTTAATTCATAGTATTTATTAAACACAGAGTAATTAAAGCCCATTTTTCATTTACAGTCTTTTACCAGGGCTATGGGCAAAAAAAATGAATGATAAAACACATTTATAATCTCCAAAGAAAACTTCAGTAAAGCACAATTTAAAGTACAGACTAGAGCGAAACAACTGAGATTTTAGCCGATTCAACTTGAAATATAATCAAGATGAGCCTTGAAATGTTGCAATCCCCTTTTGCCTTTTCCAGGATTCTAGATTTCCTGCTAATTGCTGCATTCAACCCCAGAGTATCGTTTTGAAACTGTCTTGCAATTGCCTGAACATGCTATCAAGAGCCACTTGAAACACTACCATCAAAACACAAACTTCGCCTGAACTTAGCTCTTAAAAGATGAACTGAAGAATAGGCTTTATTTTGTGAAAAAAAGTCACCATTGTCATAAATGAAAGTTTCTAATCAACATCAGGCATTTTAATAAGGAAAAGCTTATAAAACAAACAGATACAATGAAGAGTTAAGCACAAAGAAGGATTAATCATAGGAAAAACACTGCCAAAAAAGACAGACCTCCACATTTGCAGATATTTAGAAGCTGACCAGACAAGGCCCTGAACAACCTGATTTAACTTTGCCTCCTGTTTTGAGAAGGCTGGACCTACAGGCCTGCAGAAACCCCTTTCAAACAAAGGAATTCTGTCTTAACCTACCTATTAAGAAACAAAATAAGCCTTCCAAATCATCTGTCTGCACAGCTCTCCAGAAAGGTAAACGTCTATCGCAGATGGACTGAAAACGATGATGCCAGGAGGTTAGATGACTTACCTAACGTCACTACTAGTTTTACAGCCAACTCCTACTCCATAAACTGCAGACATCCAAGACCTGCCAAATTCCTTGGGCACTGCCCTTGTGAGGAGCCCAGCTTTCTCTTCTCCAGCTGCTGTCAGAACTCTGCTTCAGAAACCTTCCCCTGCCCCCTCCAAACCTAACACAGACACCAGATCTGATTTACACCACCGCTTTCCTGCCACCCTGCATCACTGATCCCACTGCACTCTGCAGCCTGCTTGAGCTTGGTGAGCACCAGGGAGCATTCTCTCCTGCAGCCACATAACATATGAACTTGCACAGCAGTTCATGAAACAGAGCTGCTCCTCTTATACCACAGGCTCCTGCCTCCAAAATTTCTCAGCTATTGGGAGTGTCAGCAGTGACAGGCAAGCCCTCATTTTATTGCAAGTCACAGTGAATTTTTATGACTATCAGGATGCTCTAAAGAGCTTCCCCAAGAGCAATACAAAAAACTGAAAAATGGTCATCAATGTCACAAATTTTTGGATAGTTATTGTTAACTTTTGTTGACACACTGTGTGGAGGTCATAGAGACATGATTACTGACAAGTATTTCAGCGTGATGCACTCAGACAGCTGATGTGACCTGCAATTCTGTTTTGACAACGGAAGGTCAGAGTGGTACTGATACTAAAAACTGGGATCAATGTGAATGCTGTGGATGCAGACACCACACCACCAGTGTACACCAATGTAATTTCCCTACTTCCATACTGAAAGTTATCCTGATTGTGAAATGTTTTAGAATCTGTTCTTAAAATGCTATCCCTCAGGGCTCAGGGTATGTATTTGTGCCATCTTTACTTTTTTTTTTTTTAAAAAAAAAAAAAAGGCAGTGTCAAATAAAGAGCTTCAGAAACTAGAATAAACTAGACAGCAAAGAAAAGCTGCCCTATACAAAATCCTCTATATTAGCCAGTTTTACTTACAACATAACCCTTTTTTTCTACTGGTACTATCACTCCTGACAGTTCTTTGAGGGTAACAATCCTATTTTTGCTTTATGCTCATTTATCACACACACACCCACCAGAACAGCATGCCCTAAACTTAACGGAGATGTTATGGTAAGGCAAGTAATTACACAGTACTAGAAGTTCAAAAATCCATGTGCTAGAATAAAGGATCTTGACAGATTTGAAGTAATTTGCACTACTCTAACACAAACCTGGAGGATTAAAGATGACTATATCATCTAACAACTTGGACATTTCTTGTTCTAAAACTGCAAGAGTAATCTTCCCGCTTTGTTCCAAGGTGCTGAGAAATTGAACCACCTGACGAATGTACGCTTGGCACTTCAGTGTTGCATCCTGTTAATCAAAATTAGAACAAATTAGAAAAAAAGAAATCACATCTACAGTTCTTTCCACACTCTACATATAGTATACAAAAGAACACTGCAAATGACAGGAACAGCTTAGAGACGATGCAAAACCAATTGAACTTACAAGGTGGACGTGACTATCCGAAGCTGTGCCAAAGCCTGCTGAGATTTTCAAGAGCTTCACTATCAGTTCAGCTGCAGCATCCTTCGCAAGGATAACAGAGGGAGGGTAGTGGCTGTTACAATAGCTGATGATGCTTTGATAAGAAGAAATGCCCACAAGTTGCCAAGGAAGGGAGCTGGTCTGTCCAAGAAGATTTATGAGCGGTGATTCCTGAAGATTTAAAGACATGAGCCTAAGCTCCACCTTCTGTTCTGTTTTAAATTAAGTATTCAGAATACCCAATAATAATTACAGAATACCCAATAATAGAAGTAAGCTCAGACTCCAAAATTCAGGTAGACAAAGCAAAAATCCCCCAGAAATAGATGATTACTGAGAGTAGGCTGAAAAGCAACTCCTTATTCAAGCAGCAAGCCAACATATATACAGTAACTCCAGCATTCATGTAACAGTATTTAGACTGCTGTAGCAGCTATAACCAAGCACTGTAGTCAGAGAGCCATTAATATACAATATATAAACACGTAAATACAATTAGAAAGAAATGGAAAACATGAAAGGTAAAGGTTCTTCAGAGGTTTGTTTTTTTAAAAAAAATATTTTAAAAGTTCAGAGTTCACAGCAGGACCAGGGACAGAAGCCAGGTCCCTTGATTTTCCATTCAGTGAATCATCTGCTAACTTGGGGGCCTCCTCAATAGTTTCTTCCTATAAAAAGAGTATCCTTTTTTTTAAAAAAAAAAAAATGTACAGCAACCTACAGTGTCCACAACTGGCACAGCCAGTGAAAGTATGCAGATGAAAGTGTTGAAAAGTAGCAGAGACTCTAGCATTAGCTACTGCCATCTTCCTCTCAAGGGTTCTTCCAGGTCTGCAATACAAAAAAGCACCACCTGGATACTAAAAAGCAATAAATTTCTAAAACCTATACATTGAGTAAATACTGAAATTTTGCTAACAGCCAAACAAACTCTCTCAAGTAATCTCTGCCCACTAACACATCAGAAGCAGACAGTGACAAGCTGGAAAGCGCAGTAAGATACAGAGCTAGGCTTTTGCAAGTTAAAGATTCTTTACCACACCTCCAGCCATTTGTGTGTGCTGCTCCAAAAGCTAAGCAAACCACAGCTCAGGTTGATTTGACTGGCCATGGCAGAGTAAACATAGTTCAGGCTCCTGACTCACAGCACTGCAGGTGCTACAGGTGTGGATGCCACACAAAGCTGCTCCTGCACTTACTTCAGCAGACTGCCTGAATCAAAGCAGACTGGTGAGAGACACCCATTCTCACACTCAGCCTTTCAGAAAAAGCTTCACCTTAAAATATATATAATATTGTACATATATATGTGCTTGCTGTATAGGCAAATACATAAATTTTTGCTAGTGCTACATCCATTTCCTATGTGTGTATACCTAAGGCTCCATAAAGCTAGGAAAGAGAGAAGGAAGGAGACATTTTAATTAAAGATTAACTTAAAAGACAAGAAAGATGTACTATCCAGCAACCCATTAACTATGGAAAGGAAAACAATTGTACAGTAGCTTTACATAACTTTAAAAAAAATCGTATGTATTTGTTCTTTCCAAAATCCAAAGAGACATTTTGTAATTCCAGGAAGCCATCTGTATGTATTTGTTTGCTCGTTGTGATATTACTGGATCACAGCTCCCACAGAATCTTTTCCTACAGAAACTTCTCAAACCAAATAGCAGGACTTCATTTTTTCACACAGCTTATACAGAATGCCTCACATAAGGATTTACTCTAAGCTACCTCTGGCCTGGGGTTAGTTTACCCAGGCAGGAAACACTTCTGAGTTAATAATTCTGCAAGTAAGGAAGAAGTCACAGCCTGTCTCCTTTTCAACCAGGGATTATTCTTCTTCAAAGACAGACAGGTACAAACCTTTTCAAAAATTACCTCTTTGCCTATAAGTTGTTCCTCCTTTGCCAACAGGACCATCATATACAGCAAACAGACAATCATGTTGTGAGTCTGAGGGTTGGGGTTGGGACTCCAGGCATCAGACAGGACACTGACCCAGTTTATTTCACATAAAACATAACCCAGGAACAAGAAACAACTCTTGGGGCTGCCTCTTTCAACCTAGGAAGGAGAAAGAAGAAAAAAGAGCCACATACAACAGTGTAAGATTTAAGTGCACTTGAAGTTCTCAGCTCCTTATCCAGCCATAAAGCCACAGCAGCATTTTGGGTCAGGGGAGCAGAGAGATACCAGTTCTGTATCACTTTACTCCCCATCAGGAGAGCTGCACACACAGCTTTCTAAGTCTCTGAAACAACCAGCACAGCATACAAACTATGGCAAAATAAGTTATCTAGTATAAACTTAGTTGGATGATTGCAACTTCTCTTCACTCTAAGGAACAGTGAGAAGCTCTAAGCCCATTTAGAACTGCATGAAGAACCCATCCCAAACAGATAAGCAGTTAAGTCCTGCAGCACTTCCCCACCTTACCACAACTTCATATTGTCTCAGATGACTTGGACAGAAGAACATGACCACAGTAAAATACAAGCTTTCTATATATCAACCACAGCAGTGACAGATTATAAAGACTGCCAGCTTTACAGCTCCCCACAACCTTGCATAAAACTCAATAGCGCTCCTTCACTAATACCATGAAACACAAATTGAGTAGCTGCGAATGCTACAATAAACTTTAAAAGCTTACTTCTTAAAGAACTATATCCAGCTCTCCAGTTATTTCCAAGTGGAACACAGTTTAGGAACTTAATTCAACTGATGCTATGTACTCACTTTAAAGAACTCCTCCATAAGCATCTGGTCTGGATGCATTTCCTTCCATGGAAGCTTTTTGAACTCAGTATGGAAAGCATAGAGAATAAACTCTGGCATTTTAGGGGCTGTGCAACATTCACAGTAATACATTAGATGTAACCAGAGAGCTCCATGGTGGCTTGGCAACAGCTTATCTAGATCCAAAGGAAACAGTTGAATTAACAACAGAAAAAGTTAAGAAGCACGATCCAACTTCGAAGGTGAAAAACCATAAGCACAAGTTATACCAAAGTACATGCATTAAAAAAAATAAGCTTTTCAAGTTTGTTTTGTATTTTCTGTTGTTGTTGCTTGTTCCCTCCCCCTAAATTGACAAGTCAGGCAGCTTGCAATTTCCCTTACTCATTCTTTTGAGCAGCTGCTGGACAGTAATCTGAAGTTATAAAATACTCTTTCCATGTAGAACTGCACTGTTTTTATTTTTGTGGCTTTGTAAGATTTTTTTTTATTAAAAAAAATACCAGAAGTCTGGAAGCTTATCAAAATGTTATTTTTATGCATTTATTTCTACAACTAAGCTTGAATCCAACCCATCACTAAAAGTTGAGGCATTTGTTAAATTAATTTTTTCCATTCTTATGTTTAAGTACACATTAGACATAATAAGCAATGCTAAATATTGGTTCAAAATGATTAGATGTGGAGATTAAGTTACCCCAAGACTAGCTGCTGGGACACACACACTGCTCATCGTAACATGCTACTACTGTGTATTTTGTACAGGAAGCAAGACCTAGAGCGGAGTCATGCACTTTTCGTGACAGCTCATTTTGTTTCATTTTCATTCATATAAATGCGTATCTATCAGATGACAAAGTTAATTAACCACATTCTCTGCCCTTGCCAAGAAAAAAAGCTGTCTTTTAAGGATGAAAGAATATATATGCTAATGGTACCACTACAGTGATTGTCTTAGCTAAAAGTTCATAACAAACAAAATCTCCTCACATCCCACATCTTAACAGAAAAATCGTTTTTGATCTGATAGAAGATAAAGTGCCACTACATTAAAACAACATCGACTTCACCTACCTTTAAAGCTCTCATGCAAAAGTTTGATGCAATCTGTAAACAAACGGACCATGCTGGATGCTACAGGAGTGTCACTCTCTAACCAAGGGTAGCAGGGCTGGTTACTTAAAAGAAGCAAGAGTGAAACAACAAATTTCAGTGCCATGTTACTACGTATCATAAGCAAGTAGACGATTTAAACATTCTAAAGCACAGGAGCTCAATATAGTACAGGTATCAACAATCCTTTCACTCTCCAGGCATGTTATTCTTTAAAATAGGTGCATATGTTAATGTCACAGTGAAGATCCATGATACCATTTAGTAAGCAGAGGTTACTTGTTTAGTATTTTATAACTGAATTAATTTCCAAATTAATTTCCAAATGATGGCACACACCACCAGCAGTCAACCTTCAAATTAAATACTGAAGATGTGCTCAAAGCTCAAAAAGCTTTTGGCTTCAGAAGAAAGTCAAATTTAAGTGCGTAACACTACAAATAACCCTCCATGTGAAAACAGAAGTACATAGGATAGTAGATCATCATAGGACTGATTTGCCCAAGGTTTCTTTACACAGCACTGGCATTTGAGGTTGTATTAGTATGTTTGTTCAAAATAATGGATTGCTCGTATTAAATAAGTGAAGAAAAAAAATCAAATTTGAATGTGTTTTCAGAACTAATAGCAATCCATATTTTTCTCATCTCTACTTCCTGATGAGTGTGTGGCATTATTTCTTGTACCTAAAACAGTTATTCAACCAAGGTCTTGTAAAATTTCCTTAGGGAACTCATGAATTAGTTGCATAATTGTTAACGATATGACACACACATAACAGCTATTTAAATTGAAAGTCACAATATGAGTTAAAAAAAAAAATCAAGCAACATCTCACAGGGCTAGTGTTCTTTCTTTAACAAAAAAAAATCTTTTTATTTTGAAATGCCATGTATACCTTGCATCTTCCTTGTCTAAGACCAGTATCCATGGTTTAAAGAGTCCAGCAATGACTGAATACAAGGACTGCAATTCTAGAAGAAAACAAAGCAAAGAAGTTGACGTCTCAGATTAGCAACACTGAGCAAGTTAGTTTTCTGAACTGGGATTAAATCTTCTCTGCTTAGTCCAACTTTAAATCGGTTCTTCATGGTCAAATAAAAGTTCGACATAAAACATGCTTGTTAGTATCTTTGATTAATAATATAATTGTTTTAACAACAATCATGATCATTTTGCGTTTAGATGGTTTATTAATATTACCTTAACACATCTTTCAGATTGCAGGTGTAAAGCTCCATATAGTAAAAAAAAAGTTGCTTACGCAATTTTCTCCAAATTAAAATTATGCCATGTTGAAATTCAGTAGTCCCTTGTTCCCAAACCTGTGCTCAGTGCAAAAGACCATATTTCTTTGAAGAAAGTAGGATCACTCCATAAAATAATTCAAAAGCAAAGTCTGTACTGGGAAATGTAAACAAGCTTCCACCAATAAATATAAAAAGGAGGAAGTTCCACATGGCCACAGAGAAGACACCTACATAACTTGTCCGTATTTTAACAGTCGTAATTATATAAATACAGAGAAGATTAAACTCGCTCAACCCAAACCATTCTATGTTTCTATGAAATGGTCTTTAACAGGAGAAATTAAGCGCTTAATTTAAATCGTTTGCTTATAAAACACATTACCTGTTAAAATTTTGTTACTGCCAACATGCTCTTGGGTTAAATTGACAACTTCAGTTTCAATGAGCCGTTTGACAAGGTACTCCAGAAACGTATTCATTTCAGCCACATAAGTACTCCATTTTGAAAACAGGCCAAAGGTCCTGAAGTCCACTGAAGTCAGTCGGAGTTTGCAGAAAGAGGTGGAAAGCCATTCTATTGTCTCTCTAACCTGAAGAAAGAAACTATCAATCAGATAAAGAAAGACTGTACAGCAGTGTTACTTGTCACTAGTGGGCATGTGTTTCAGCTGCAGAACACAGCAAATGAACCAGAAAGGCATCCACCTGTTCTTCAGAGAGGAGAATTTCTGCAGACTCCCGCAGTACAGAACTTTCAGTACTATCATTTTTCTTGAAGCTTCCCTGTTTGGTCACTGATGAACTACATCCCAAAGCTTTAAGCGATGCCTTCCAACATTCAGGGCTTAGAAGCTGCTCTGAAGAGCCTTAGGAGGAAGAGAAGGAAATACATTTGTGAAAAATCAGAAGGATATTAAACCTGTTCTCATTTTAAATCAGAAAAGGTTGAAATCAGAGCTTCCTACCACATTATAAAAAAATTAGTTAAGGCATGAGTTTGAAAGATCCAGGTTTAAGGGTGAGCAATCTCTAATTCCCTAGCAAAAGTAATTTCACATTCCCATTTGGCTTCTACATGCTCTCTTCTTAGGAAGCAAAAAAGTTTAGATTATTCTATATTTGTTACTGTCTAACAAACTTCACAAATAACAAACTTGATGAAGCATCAACTTCATGTTTTTAAGCAAGAATAGTTATGTGCAAAAGGTCTAGTATGCATCAATTCAGATACTCACTTTGCATGAACAACCTTAGAAAATCACTATAGTGATCAGGAAACTGATACTGAAGAAGGTTAGTCCAATGTTTGCAGAAGATATTAAATGGCATCAAAATATCTTCCTCAGGTTCAAGGCCGCATGCATTGAGAGCCAAGTGAATAGATTCCAGAAGCCTGGTACGTTCAGATAGAGGTGGCTTAGTAACACTTAACCATTGCGTAAGGTCAAACTAGAACAGAGGACAGGAAGCATTTGTAAGTAGAAGCTTTAATGGCCACAACACCTTCAGGAGAAGGGAGAAACTGTCAGGGTAAAATGCCTCCCTAAGATTTTGTGTACTTAAGTAAAACCTAAAAAAAATAAAATCTCACTAACCCTAGCTCAAAACCAATGTAATTCTCTCTAAAGATTATGATTCAGCATATTACAGAAGTCCCTAAATGGACAAAATTTTTATCAGAGGTTCTCTGATTCAAAAAAATGCATTTGAGCTTCTATGTTTCAGTATCACCACAAACACTTAAATGCATTAGACTGGGGTAGTCTCTGTAGCCCCTAAATTTTCATATGGAGATGCAAAGCTTTTGTAGCCTCCAAGCCATCTGTTCGGAAAAAGGGCAGCAGGGACAATACTGATTTTTGCCTCTAAGGACAGTTCAGAGTCATGCCCAAACCAGACCACTATTATTTATATATCTTACTCACTATTTTGATGAATGTCTCCACAGAGGTATCAGGCAGAAAGTCATAAAGAGCCTCATAAAGAGCCTGCTTTGACTTCAACTTACGAGTGTACTGAAGAGGAAGCCCTAGGAAGCACACACTGATACTATGTGGGAATTGGTAATTCAAGCTTCCCATTTGATTTTCCCTCTAGCCCCTCTTCAGCTTAAAGATAACACAGCATTTAGTATGAGCAACACTGATTAATAAAAAATGTCAATGTTATTTTGAAGTATCAGGTTTGTATCTTTCTTCCATAGCTTAAAGGCGCAGTCATTAAGGGAAATAACATCCACATAAGCAACTCACAGAACAGAGTATTTGTGTGTATTTTACCTTTGTCAACAGCATGAAGACAACATCGCTGTTATCCTCACTCAGAAAGGCCACAACTTTTTCATATAAAGTCACAAACTCATCAGGAGAAGCAACAGGAGTGAAGTAAGGAGAAAGAAGTGTACAGAGCCTTCGATTCTGCAGGATCGTCTGGAGGAGACGTTTGCACTCTGACTTGGTCCCACTGATGAACACCTAAGGAAACCAGAAATAATGAGAAAAGTGGTCCAGTATGAGTCTACCAGAAAAAAAAAAAAAAAAAAACTTCAAAACTTTTTGTTGAGATAAGCACAACTGTGTGTTTTGTTTTTAAAGTTTTCCAAAAAGCAAAAAATACAGATTGTATGAGATCAGCTTCAACTAAATACTGCTGTTCCACAAATTATTATTGTAAAATAAGCATGTTTCCCTAGCACACTGAAGACCAGCACTTATGACAACACACATCACATAGAAATACCTCAAAATCCAATTTTTCTGGCTAACAGCAGAAAGCAAAGCCCGACTTCAGTAGCCCTGTCTGATATCAGTGAAAATTTAATCAGAACTATGGCTATAGAAAGCTCTTCTGCACCCCAGCTGTCAGAGGGACTTCAGGACAGCTGGAAATGGGGAAACCTGCACTTAATAGATTTAATAAATACTTGGACACAAAGCAGAGGCTAATGTTTTTTTCCTCAGAGCATCCATGTAACGTGATCCCCACAGCAAACGCTACCACAAACAAGGAGCTCTTATTTTCTCTACCAGAAAAATGCTGGCCAACTCACTACACAAAGTATATTGCAAGGCTTTAGAAGAGGAGTGACTAAACACAGAGGTTGACAAGATACGTGTAAGCTAGAAAATTATCAATAATAAAGAAGCATACACCAAAACAACTTCTTAAATACTGCACCAAACTTTAAACAATCCCCCAAAAATCCAGCCTTTTTCAGCACTTGATACACACAGAGTATTTCAGTGTTCAGCAGGCATCTCAGAGCAACATTTTTTATTTTGCTCATATGCAAGCTTGAACTCTTCTATATACCATGTATGTTACAAAATTAGCTGAGGAAAAGAATGGGATAGAAGCTGAAAAGTTAATTTTCAGACTTTCTGAAGATTTTAGACCATCAATATCAGCAGACAACAGGGGTAAGCGCTAACGCATACAATGCTAGAGAATAAACTTACTTGGCCGAGAATCTCAATGCAGGAAGTAAAGAACTGCCTTGTGGGAGGATTGCGTTGAGTTTCATCACACACATATTCCACTACTATAAAAAACAAACTAATTCCAACTTTCTTAATTGCAGGCATAGGCTGCACCTTGTAGATATTTATTAATGCCCTGCAAAACAAAAGATTAATTTTACATATGGAAAATAATTATGATACTAATGAAAGGCTTCTCATCCACACATAACATCAAGATAAATTTAGCTGGCTTACATGGTAATTAAGAGAGTGGTTTCACAGAATGGCTGAGGTAGGAAGGGACCTCTAGTGGTCATCTGGCCAAACCCCTGCTCAAGCAGGGACACCTAGTGCAGGTTGCCCAGGATCACATCCAGGCAGGTTTTGATGCTTATACAGCATCTCCTATTTCAGTTTGTGTCACTGCCTCTTGTCCTTTCACTATGCACCACCTCATTTTACTGGGAAGACTCAGTGATTTTGCTTTAATTCTTTTATTAATGTTCTATTGCATATTGCCAAATAAATGTTTGAGGTAAAATCAAACTCCATTTTCACTGAGTCCAAATGAAAACATCTGTAGAAGATGCAGTTCCACAGATATAAATCGCAATAGCAAGCTCATCTACAGAATTCTTCAGATTAATGATCAAGAATGAATGAGTATAAATAATAATCAAATACTTTACCATACAGGATGTACTCTACAAGGGTTTGTTGTTGTTGTTTGTTTGCTTGTTTTAAATTGTATTTGGTTTCCTAGCTGAAATCTATAAGATCAAGAAAAATGGTGTTGCAAAACTGGATCTCTGGGACGAACTCTAAAAGATTTACAAGAGATGGTAACCCTTGGACTAATCCACCTTCACACAAAAATTCAGATTTTATAGTCCTCTTCCAGTACAGGATTTTATTCCACATATTGAAAAGCTACTTCAAATCATAGTTTTCCATTACAGTACTATGTGCTCCTACTCTGTGCTCCTACTTTTCAATGGTTTGTGGGGACAGGACAAGGGGCAATGGCCACAAAGTAGAGCACAGGAAGTTCCGCACCAACATGCAAAAGAGCTTCTTCACGGTGAGGGTGACAGAGCACTGGAACAGGCTGCCCAGGGAGGCTGTGGAGTCTCCTTGTCTGGAGATATTCAAGGCCTGTCTGGATGCCTACCTGGGCAGCCTGCTCTGAGGAACCTGCTTTGGCAGGGGGGTTGGACCCAATGATCTATGGAGGTCCCTTCCAACCCCTACAATTCTGTGATTCTACAAAAGGAGGAACATATTAAAAACATCTCCTTTGGCTGATGGCTGAAACAGCTGTTACAATTTTGCCATTTTTTAAGGTTAACACAGTATCCATGACTTCACTCAATCTGCTCTTGCACATTTAAAATGGATATTCTAATGCTGAGTACAATAAAACAAAATAGGTAACATGTGCCCTGTTAAGGCTGAATGACCAGCAGTTAGCTCTTCTGATAATGTATGGAGTTACTCCTTCAGAGATCTGTCATAAACATGTAGGTCTCAGGGTTCCAGCTCTGTTGTTGACCCAGACTGATAAAACTATGAAAAACACAAAAATAGGTTCCATATTTTACCTCTAATATATAGGAAAATAAATATAAAACATCACTACCTAAAGCACTGTCTGAACAACCTACGTTATAAAATTTTCCACATGTACTGCTGCTTCCACAACACCCAGAGAAGGTGGCTTCGTAGCTTCTGCTTGCAGTTGTCTCACTTCTTTACGCAAAGCATGAAGCTGCTGGCTCACTGCTTCATTTTTATGTTTCCCTTCAAACTAAATGACAAAAAGACACATGTTCATTTCAGAATAGTATCTTTTACCAAAATTCTTCACTGTTGCACATAATTGTAAAAGTGAAGCAGAGCACACTAAGAGAACTAAGCACAGAAGGTTTTCCCCTGATACTTTTGATCAAGTTCAGTGCATACAGCCCAAGCACTCATCCTTATGGCACAATAACATAATCCTTATCGTTGTCATAAAACTTCTAATCCACAGACACTGACACTTCGATGGGATCGAGAAATTCACATACCAAATGACATGGGAATTTTTCTATGAACGTTTTCAGTTTTATTCCTAGTGGTGTACATATTGCTACACTCACACACTCACATATTGGGAAACACTTTAGCACGAATGCTACGAGTAATCCAAAACTTTAAACAATTCAGCTCTTGATTTGCATCTCCCTTACAGAATTACATATTAAGTATTTCAGATTTTTTTTTCTTTTTAGAACTTAATTTATTTTTAGAGGTATAGGGCAGCACTTCACAAAATAAGTCCACTCTTGTAACCATTCAATCATTTCATTTTCATTAACCACAGGCCCAAAACAGAAGTGATGTCATGCCTCTAACCTGGATTGTCAGAAGAGCTGCTCCCTGGCAGCCTTTATTTGAAGTTCCCCGGCACTCCAAATGGAGGGTGATCTGCTCTTCCCGATTGACATACAGCTTAGGTATAGCATCCAATATTTCACTGTTGAGAGCAACATGTTGGGATTCCCAAAGAGCTGCAGTTCTGAAATACATTTATTAATCTTTAGTAATAGTAATACTAAGAATTTAAATGCAAGAGCTGAGACTTCACCTTAATGTGCTGTACAGACTCATTGACACTTCTCTAGGAAACATTAACTCAATTTCATAATCTTTTAACTCCAAAGTGATATTTCTGTTACTACTTTGAGGAGCTAACTTAATCTAAAGAACAAAACAAATAAAGTTTGCATAAGATTTTTTTTTAATTATTCCCTATGACATCCTGAAAGGAAGTTAAATAGATTACCCACTACAGCAATTTTCTACCAGACAAAGTAAGATAGATTCAGTCAACAGAAAAAGCCCAGCTCAAACTGCTGCTGGAATCATTTAGACACATCCCTTCTTGGTCTTCAGGATTTTGTATTTAAAGTACTACTACTAAATTACTACATTGGGTGACAATACATCCAACATCTGTGTTTCACACTTCAAAAAATATTTGATCTGAGTTCTCTACCAGTAATATTAGTAAACTGAGTTTCTTCTCTTTTAGACATAAACTTAACAGCTCCAGAAGTCAGGTTTGTCTCTGAAGGGTTTCAGTGTTTCAAATTATCATCACTAAATTAGTGCAAAAGAGCTGACTAATTGTCAACAATTCTAGGCTAAAGGGAAGTATTATTTTAATGCCAAGTGACAAAAGAAACCGTAGCTGTCAGATATCAACTGAACCCATCTTAGGTCAATAAATAAGACTTGTATAGCCAGTTAAAGGAGTGAAATAACAAATGACATAATAGCCAAGAAAAGAAAAAAAAAAAAAAAGGACCAAGAGACAGGAGTCAAGTACTGCCAGTTTTGTGCTAACACCATCAATAAGGCTGATGTAAAGGGCACCTGAAGACACTGTTAGACACTAGGGAGGCAAAGGGACAACAGCTAAGTCTTACTTGGCATGTCGCTGCAAGACATTAAGGTCTGTGCGTGTGAGCTGAATTGCTTCTTTCTGACTGATCAGACTGGCAGAGGAAATAACTGGCACAGGAGCTTTCATCAGCTGGAGCGGAAGAGGGGGCTTGGGAGTATCAAACTTCTTCAAATTATTCATTATCCTCTCTTTGGCTAGAAAATAAATCAGAAATAAGTTATGTTGCTAAGAAAACTTTAGAATAAACTGAACAAAATATTTCATTCCGATTTTTTTTATTGTATGAAATATTTTTAGGAGACATTCTCAGGACTCCTCCCCTTTTATAATCATTTAACTAACCTTTTTGTTGTTGTTGTTGACAAAGTTTTATTTCACACAGCTAATTTTCATGGCCAGCTCCATCACACACCATTAGGATCCAAGGTGCCACAGTTTACCTTTTTTCCCCCACTCACTTCTACCCTCCAGCTTTTCTGTTTTCCTCTTATCACTCCCTTTATTCTCCTCACCTGACAGAGGCTCCTAGTTCCACCTAAGCCAAATTCATCTTCTTTCCCTAAAAGTCATCCTCATCTCTAGTCTTGTCAGATCCAAATCCTTCCCATAGCACAATCTCTTTCTGGGTCAGCTCTTTTCCTGCTGATTCCCACTCATTTTCTTTGCTTAAACAGTACAAATTCACCCATAAAAATATCCTGGTTTCCTTCTATTCCCTCACTACCCTTTTAATCAGCCCACAAAGAATATCTCCCACATCCTTAATGTATGTACCATGATTATTATCCCTTTCCAAGGCTAGAACACCCCTTTCACTGTGCCAGAACTCCAAGCAAACAACAAGGAAATGTACTAATAACAAAAAAAAAAAAGAGAGATAATCTGTCTGGTTTTAGTTATAGTGTTTTTTGCCTTTGCTTGCAGCTGTCTTTTTCTAAACTTTGGGAAAATTCAGCCTGTCTGATATGTGCTCTGTGTGGAACAATCCTTGCAGAGCCCACTCTCAAAGCTCTAGGCACCACATGACATGCTGTTCTGTGATGTGTCATGCTTTAAACCAGGAACCATTAATGATAGCCTCGTATATGAGCATTTCAGTGAGAACACCATGAAAAATGTGTTAAATACTGTACCAATAGAAACCAAGCTGTATTAACGTTTCCACTCACAGACATCATGTTTTTTAAGAAACCACGGTATCATTAATAATATTCTTATCTCTTACCTGACATAGGATTAGTGAAATCTGTTTGCCCTGCAGAAATACTAGCTGTTGTATGTGATTCAAGTTGAGACCGCATCCAAAGATTTATAGATTCCTGAAACTCATGATGGATGAGTTCAACATTGACATACTCCATCCACAAGTCCTAAAACGTAGAAGAATTAATCATTACAATTTTGGTTATTACGATATATTGTGCATCCATTCCAGTAGCTGGGGAGCTAAAATAATTAAAACTAGACCCCACAGTTTAAAGTTGTATGAAAACACTATGAAAAAAAATTGAGCTGAAGAAAATTGCTGCAGAATTTTTACCACATATACAGATAAGCCACTGAAAAGTATCATGACACTTAGAGAAGAAATCTGACATACACATATAGTGTAATTACTAACAAATGAGAGAACAGGTAGGGATGATTATGATGCAGTTCCTGAAAAAGGAACACAGAGGAAACCAAAGTTGTCTAAAACATCATAGCACAATTTTACAGCCCACTTTAACAAATGAAGTGAGTTCAAATCCATGTTGTCAGAGTCATTACTACTTCACCTGTTGATTCTGCATGATTTTAGCAAGTCTATGTGCATCATATTGCTTCGGTAAAGAAGGAATGTATGTGTTTCCTTTCTGAAAACTCTCTTCTTCCAACCACAAAACAAAAATGTTACAAAGCCTGAGAAGAAAAACAAAAAAGGAAATAAAAATAAGTCAATACTAATTTTAATTGTATGCACATGCACAGCATAGATTGCAGAGTAGTCTTATTCTGGGGTTAAAAGTTAAGGCAACAAATCACGCTACCAGTTGACACAGTGGAAAAATCAGGACTTATCAGATGCTATGTGATTAGTTTAAGTGTCATTTCAAGGACCAGCAGTGGAAAGACTCTACTTACAAATACATGAAGTGCAATAATGAAGAGTAACAGGAAAAAAATTGAAGAGGAAGACACCTATTCTGAAGTCACACACAACCCAGGACCAGAACTGTGTGTCAGGGAATCACATCTAAAACCCCATTCAAAAGACCAAAGAATAAATAATTATATATATTTGAGCGATCCTAGCTTCTCACACCAGGACTTGTCTAGGAAGCCTGCTCAGAAAGTTTACACCTGAACTGAGTTACATCTTCCATTTCTTTTCACATTCAAATTCACGCCTAGTTTATTCCCATTTCTTGCTTTCCTAACTCTACTTTAACATACTTCTTCCTTCACTGGCATCATTCTACCACGGGCTATCCATTTTTTTTAACCATAGCATCCAAGTTTTCTTAATTGAATCCAGGGGAGAACTACAATGTCACTAAATCTTTGCACTGTAGGATTTTGCTTGTTATATTTAATACTGTTTTCAGTATCAATCCACTGATGAGAAAATGGAACTAGTTCAGTTCCAAGAGTCAGCCCTGATGAATTCAAGTAGTATTTTCCCTTCTGTCCAGGTGGCCATTAAACTTTTTAAGTGTAAGATTTACTTGGCTGTAGAATCCTATGGTTGTCAGATGGAGTGTGGAAATCCTTTGATATGTCTGGACTTTCTTAGAAACTTTCTGCAAATATTTCTGAAGGTAGACTTCTCAAAACTAGAAGTCTGCCTAAACAAACATGGACTTCTGAACAGCATAGTCATGGTTTCATCATGCGTGAGGTTCATGTCTCCTAAAAACAACCTACTTGACACTGCTTGCAGAAATGAGAATTCCTCAGCTGAGTTGCAGTAACTGGCCACAAACATCTCCACAGGCTACTCCAGCATGAGGAGAGAATCTTCACTAAGGTTTTGGTTATGTAGATGTACCACGTACCACTTTCTACCTAGCACAAAATATATTTATCGCAGCTCAGCTTTAGCATGCTGAGTAAACTGCTCTAACTGAATCACAAGCTGTAGTCCCTACTGACTTCCCTGCTGTATTCAGATGCAAACTGGGGCCCCAGTCTGTGCCAAACAAGTATACATGCAAAGCAGCACTTATACTTGCTACTTGTATGTAGATCACTGACTATGAATGTGTCTATACAGGTATTTTAACAGCATGGGGATGCCACTAATTAATATATATATATATATATATCCCCTAAGGAGAGCAACAACCCAACAATGTTTAATTTTTATTAGTAAAGTCAACCTCCTTAAAAAAAACAACTTGTATCAGAGGAACAGACATGACCATGACTAGGTATATAACAAGTGCATAGGTACATCTAGGTCAGTCAAGAGTCACATCCCTTCACATCTGCCATGGCTAAGACTGGTAGCAGAGCAGTCTGATAGCTCAGGGGGTTGTCTTGAATAAGATAGGAGTTCTTTACCTGACAAGTTCCTTATGCAGTTCCGGTGAAGTCAGGTAATCTGATGAACAGCTTGCCTTCTCTAGTGATCTTTCACTGTCTTCTGCAGGACTCTCCACTTTAAGAGCCTTACTGGCAGCATGGTGGAAGTCTGCTACCTCTATTAAGCGCTGCTTCATTTCACTTAGTAAGTTAATATGAGCTGCACTCTGGAAAAATCGTCGTCCAATACAGCCATCTACTGGTAATCTAAAAATGAACAAAATAGCAAAACAAAGTCTTATTGCAAGTGTCAGATCAGCATGTCTGCAAATGAACTGACTCTGGAAGAGTTACCAATATGTACTGTTTTCAGTTGAGCTCTCAGTGTGAAGCAATTAGACACACTTAAAAGGCAAGTATATTAGTGCTTGCTATTTTTCCTGAAGCCTTCGTGATCACACTCACCCATATTGTGGTCCTGGTCGGTGAAGGTAAAGCAGAAAGAATTTTTGCCAGATTAGTGGCATGAGAGGGTGATCAGCGGGTGTAGCAAGGGCCTGGTGAGCCCAGCGGTAAATCATTAGCCTCTGAATGGAAGGTACGATGGGCAGCTTCAACTGGATCTGGGCTTTCTGCAAAAACAGTGTTTTCAGTCAGGTGCCCTGCTGCAGTTTCCTGTAACAGGCTATCACATCCTAACCCAACAGATCACAGCATGAAAATTCAGCAGTTCCAAGGCAGAGAACTTCAGATACATTCATGTATCTGTTCCAGGTCTTAGAGGAAATATGCCCAACTAACTGTTATGTTGGACAGCTGTTAGAGAGCAGTGCTACACCTCTGACACTTACAAAAAATAACACATATAGAGGGACTGCTGTGATGTAAACACAACATAAGTGCCATTGGTGTTACAGTTCCTCACAGAGGTATATGCTTCAAGTTTCCAGAAGGTGGTGTTAGAGAACAAGGCAGCAGCAGTGAAGTACATGGCATGTTCCAAACACTAAAAATAAGTCATAAGCTACATGCGGAAGTAGAGTCCCACATCATACTACCAATTTTAGCTATTTTCCATACTATGTTCAACACAGCCCTACTGAACATCTAAAACAAAGTAAAACTAATGTGAAGAAAATACAGAAGGAAAAGACTTTTTTTTTTGCAAAAACAGAACAAAGGCAGTGCAATGTACAAAAGCAGAACACTATGGAGTTAGCATTCTGTGTTGCTAGTAAAGTAAATCACAGGAAACTCATAGACCAAATCCCCATGGACTGCGCCTGAATAAGGGGAACTCTTCTGAGATCCCAGGCCTCAGTGCAGAGCCCTCACCCCCCACACTAGACCTCAGAAACACTCAGCATGCTTTTCCACCAGGTCCCCATACACCACCTCACTGCTTACCAGGGAAAATTGACACACGTAAGCCCAGAGACAAATATTCTCCACACTTGTCGCCAAGTATTCAAGACATGTAGCAGTCTGGCTACAGCCAAGCAAACCCATTTCCTTACGACTTCTAGACTAACTTCTTCAAAAAAAACCACACTCTAACAGCTGAGATGAAGTACAGTCCAGAATTTAAACTTCTAGACAAGACAGCGTTGTTCTCAACTTGTTTCATTCAGAATTTCTCACTGAATTTGGGCAAAGAAACTGCAAAACACTGCACTCTGGCTTAAAGAACACCTGACTTTGCGTCTTAATTACAAACTTTTTTGTCAGTTTTGGAAAATACTTCAGAGAATAAATAGGGCAACAAATAAGAGTAAAACTCTAAAGCCCAGACTTTATTGCAAAATTCAGATCTGAAAAATGATCTTTGACATAGAAAAGTTTCCCTGCCTGTAAACTAAGAGTATCTGCACTACCTATCTCAGTGGTACAGAGTAAGTCCGCCAAAGACTGGAAGGCGTTCAGTTGACCCATGAAATCAAAACCCTAGTTACTGAATGAAACTTTCTGTAAATAATTATGTATTAAGAACAGATTTATATAGTGATCTTTTGAGTGTTCAACTCAAAATGTGAAGGAAAGCATCCCTGAGATACATTTTCTCCGGGAAAGCCAAGGAGATAAAGCATTAGTTAAGCCTTTGTATTGGTAAGAAAAAGCACAGCAGATAAAAGTTATACAATACAAAAGAACGCTTTTCTACAGTAGCCCTCTAAGAAGATGAACAATTTTCTCACCTTTAAAGCTTGCTCAGGAGTTAAATCATTAATAACTAATTCCCCCTCCACAACTCTGCGAAGCTGCGAATCTTCTTCAAATATTGACTCCATATTTAACACCATCCATGAAAACCAGACCTGTACAATGCAGTAATAATGGAAATACTGATAACAAAATTGTAGGTACAGGATCAGGAAGCTTGCTGTGTACTTAAGTGTATGTTTTTCCAGATTCTCATTACAAACATGAAAGAGTATTGTCATATCACGACAAGAAAAACTGTTTCTTTACCTACATTCACACATCCTTTTTGTGTATTGTACTATTTTGAGAAAGGAAGGGGAAACCAGGGACCACTGATAGAATTCGCCTGAGAGTTTCAGAGGGATACAGTAAAACAAGATCCTCTCTCTCCCACCTGCACTACATTTCCACCTGGGGTACTACAGGTTTTTTGTTTTTCTTTTTGTTTCAGTGAGGAACTTTCTTAAGCAGAAAGAAAGCAAAATATTAATCAGAAATTGACTGATCTAGAAGAGTCAGTCTTAAATTTAGAAAACACATAATTGAGACAACTGAAAATTCTTATTAAGTAAGAAATCCTATTTTATGAATTCTTAGACAGATTAGACAAACTTCTACTTTGAAATATTTTTCATGTTCTCTTTAGTGTAATAAATCTGCAGCTAAATTAGGATTTTATCACAAGACTGCCCACAGAAAGAGAGATATGGAAGAAGAGGGAGCAACAGAAAATCTGCAACAACTTGCTAAAGCAGCAAAAACACACCCACTGCCCAGAGAAGCTGTGGACACCTCATCTCTGGAAGTTTTCATGGCCAGGCTTTTGAGCAACCTGATTTAGTGGGAGGCATCCCTGCCCATGACAGGGGGTTTGGAATTAAATGTTATCTTTAAGGCCCCTTCCAACCCAACCCATTCTATGATTTTATACCACTTACCTGAGAGGAGTTAGCATTTCCCTCAACAAAGGATGGCGTCACGTTGCCTGCCACAATCCAGCTTACAAGTGAAGACAGCAGACCTTTGTCACAATGATAGCCTAAAGCATTCTGCAAGGAAACAAAACTTTTATTATTATATTATTTTATTAAAACAATTACTGTTTTGTAAGAAGCCCAACAGATGATTTACGAACTAGAGACATCATGCTGCTTTTATCCAGGTTCCTTTCTACCTCACATAACTACTTTCCAACCTTAGCTCAGCCAACCAGCACTGAATCCCCTGCTCGTACCTCATTTCTCATCAGTGAAAAGGTTGTTTTACAGTGATTATTCTCCAACAGATGATGTTCTATTGGTGTTCTCAATATACTATTGAACATACAAAAGGCAAAGACCACAAACTAAGATACTGTTATAGGATCATTCTGAATGAAATTTGAGTTTCAAGTAGTTTTAATTGTTACTGAAATATAATTTATTCCACTAATCTTGAACTACTCGGAACCAAACCAGATAGCATAACCACATCATGCATTATTACAATCGTTCTTGGTATGTTTCAGGAAAATAGATTCACATCAAAATGAGAATAAGTAACTCAAGAACAGTCATTTACTCAACAGCCACCCAAACACACCACATCCATTTACCTTGTGCTGTTGGTAAAGCAGCTTTTGTACGCAGTCTTCCTGACTGTACTGAAAAGCAGCTTTACAGAGGTGATCCAGCAGGAAAAGTGTTGCCCGGTCCCTGTGCCACAGCTGCTGGCTGGTGAGGACCTGCACCCAGAACTCCAGTACTGCAGCCGGCCCCACACCATTTGGCTGGCTGCTTAGGAAAATGTGAGTCTGCCAAATTAAAGAGCAGAATCGTTCAAATGCCTTCAGCTTGAATTACAGCATAAGAATTTTATGAAGAACTGTTTAACTTGCATGAGGCAGTGGGCTTACCCTTAAAATAATACACAGCAATGCTCTCTGTACCTATGTAAAAACAGGTTTATCATCTCCAATCTCCAGAGGAGATTCTGCAGCCTGGAGATCTGCACATCTTGCACAATCAGCAGAAACAGACACAAAAGCAGGACCCCCTGCAAACTGCAGGTATAAACAACACCTATATGTGAGTCTTTGCCGGCTGTTATGGACTCTTTAGTCCATAACCCTTTCTGACGGCAGTGGGCCTTGGTTCTTGAAGCCCAGTAAAGAATACTGCAGTTTTCTAACACAGGAACATTTTTTCATACCATAGCTTTACATTAACAGACAAAAGCAAGGCTTCAAAGAATTTAGTAAATCTGTTCCATTCCTCAGCTAACACAAGTGACAGTAGTGCTGTGTATCACGTTCCCTTTTCAGACAGTTTTGTTACCAGAAAATCTGTCTTTCCAGAAGTCGAAGGCACAGTTGATATTTCCAGTGTTGCATACATTGCCATTCTTAAGCAAGTTTAAGCCAAAGTATTTCAGGAAACCAAACCCAACTTCTCAAGCTTAGTGCAGAACGCTATATGGATGCAAAACTGCCACGATCAGTATTCTTTCTAAGTTTAAACGCAAACTCAGTCAAAAAAACCTACCTATTTTTAAGCATCCCCGTTTTTTTTCTTTAAACATTATCTTCTTACCTGTATCATACTACTGAGCAGCTTAACATTTTCTCCATAGTTCACTCCTGTCAAGTGCTGTGTTACCTTGTGGGTAACCTGCTGGGTCATGCCTTGAGGGACTCCACTATCCAGGTGAAGGAAGAGTTGGACATGTGATAAAAACCTAGAGATACCAAATTAAATTCAATTAATTTGAAAAATTATTTTACAGCTTAAACATAAAAGAACTGCTTCTGGAGAATTTAAAAACTTCGGCATGAAGCACAACAGCACTTGCTGACACCCACACAGTAATTTTGCTTCACAATGATGCTGCAGAGTTACTTGCTCCACTTTAAACATATCATAGGAATATTATGAACAGTTCAAGGCAGACTGTAATTCTAGGCTGCTTATCTGGACTAAAGGTATTTGAAACCATAAGGCAGTCCCAAAATCTGAGAATTGGGCAGTAGGTAGCACTGCATAATAAGCCTTGAAGCATGGCCAAACTGCATAGCAATATGCCTTGAGTTTCCCAATAGCAAACAGTAGCTTGCATTTGCTACCCCGCTTTTTGGAAAAGGCAATGTTTCTCAGAAACTACACACTCTTCCCCATCACGTGCCACATTCTCGCTAAACAAGAAACCCAAAATGAGACATGATACATATAGCAGTTAATGTTAACTTTCACTTTCTTTAGCAATAAAGATATTAGGAACATATGAAACTTACTGTTCGTTCTTCAGGAGATAATACTGACAAGAGTAAAATACAGGTAAAATTTTATCCAGTACATGGACTACTGTTCTCAGATATCTAGACTGGATGAGTACACCCAAGAGAGGGATCCCTTCAGCACAGAACTTCTCAATGCTGTCAAAACAAAAGAAATAAGGAAGAGCACGTAGACTATTTGTACGGAGGGAAATGGGATGTTGGCTTTTTTTGTGAACTGAGATGTAAAGACATTGATATATTTACACAGTCTTTGAAATCCTGAAGACCTAAATACAGAGCTTTTTTCTTCAGCTGCAGGTGTAAATCAATAGCTGGCAGATTTTTTTTTTTATTTTTCCAGTCTTTTGGGGGATTTACATCCTCTCTTTCAAAAAATCAAAGAGATCACTGAAGATGGGTGCCTTCACCATGTTTCAATCAATTTAAAACTCAGGGTGCTTGCCTAACCTTGTCAATCAGTTTCCCAGCTTCCTATTATCTGTCTTTCACATGTCCTAAGGATGGATGATCCTCTGGACATTTTTCTGCCCTAGCTACTGAAGAAGCTCAGACCTTACCTTATAGTTTACACTTACACAGTTATGATTAGATGAGATGAATCCTAGCCTTGTACAGAAAACTACTGACAGCTGATGTGGCACATTGCTCTGCATCAAGCTTGGACAATGGAAAAGTGTTGCACATTAGAACAAAATGAAAAATGTTAATCTTATGTCTACTGTGCAGTCACAAAAAAATGTAGGGTTCCCAAGGGCTCCATTTTAGGACTACTTGTCCCTAATATATTCATAAATGACCTGGATCAGACGAACCCTGTGAGTCCATTCCAACTTGGGGTATTCTGTGATTCTATTAAATATAGCATTAAGCCACTAGTGTTTATTACAGAACTGTAATTCTGCACTTTTGTGCAGTAAATATCAGCATTATTGTTTAGATAGGAGATGCGCAATAGCTCTTCAAAAAGCCATACAGAGCATTTTGGAAAAAAATACCAAAAGCAAAGAGGTTCCTTGTTTTTCCATCTGTGTTCAGTCATGTAAAAAGCTTCCACCCTCAAACCAGATTACCCTCATACTAGTCTTAAACTGATCTAGTACTATTAGTTATTTGTATGCATCTATGGCATAACCATAGCATCAAGCAATGGCTTGAGGAAGAAGAAATCCAAGACAACTTGTCTCCAAAGACTAAAGCAAAGACTAAAGCAGAAAACAAGTTATTCAGAATTTTGACTAAGAGCCAGAGAGATTTAAAAAGAGATCACAGATTCAAGAAGTACAGCCCTGGGAAAGATTATTAATCCAATCTATCCCTGATTTTGTATCTTAATCACTTAATATTATTTATAATATAATCTTAATATTACACTTGATTATATGCAGGAGCATTACTTACAAAACAGCTGAAAGCACTGGAAAGAACTGTGTTGGAACACAGGGCTGGGAGGTTCAGTAGAAAGGCTATATAGCTCTTAATTTATTATTGTCAACCCAAGTGGTTTCCTCCTCACTATTTTCTGAATGTTCTGCTGCAGCTCTACTAAAAAGTCACCAAATAGACAATCCTTTCAGTAAGTGTGGTTAAAAGTTAGTACGATTGAAATGGCCAGAAATATTGCCTCAGTTTCACTATTATTTCTAATCACTATTTTCACACCAATGTGGAGAGGTCAAAGTTAGTACTAGCGAAATAAAATAACTGGCATATTGTTCAAAAATGCACGTCCCTGAAGACTGCTCAGTTCCTTGCATCAGAAGTCATTTATCATCTTCAAGCTAACATAAGATGTTAGTAGCCCTCAGCTCACCAGTTACTGGACCGTCCCCCCCCAAAGCAAACACAAAGCACACTTACCTATGACCTAGCATGGTCATGGCCAGCGCCAGGTAACAGCCGATGGGAATGCCAGCTTTAACAGCCTTCAGGAGGGGGTGAAGTGTGACTGACTCTGTCATGTCGAGCATACTGTCAGACACAGGCACTGCAGGCCAGCCATGCTGCATGCCACGGTCATTTCTGTGAAGCTTCAACCGCAAAATCAAGCCCCATGCCCACTGGTTAAAGGAAGTCTCTGGTGTTTCTCCATAACGAACAATGCTGGCTAAGTAGGAGACCTGCAAGAAAGCAGAAGGAACAGGAATGAGAGGAAGCACAGCCATGCTACAGCATGTACTGCAGTAGCCTAGGACTTGGGTCATCTTGGATGAGTGACTTCTTCTATCAAAGTACCCTAATAATATGGATACCAATAAATAAGAACATAAACCTGTAAGTGGACCAATTTGAAACTTTTATTTCTAATACAAACATTCCACAAAAAATAGCATTATTTTCAGAGAGCACTGTAGGTGGAAAAATACTGAGTTCAGTTATCATAACATTCTAGTACCAAGAAGCACAGCTCTTAAAAGGAAGAAAGGGAAGAAAAGTCTTCACCTGCAGTTCTTCCCATCTATCACTAGCAGTACATTATTCCCTGTAAATCTGAAGAAGAAATACCTGTTTTATGCTTTCGGAAAGCAGCCCAGCATACGGTTTCTGGGAGAGATATTTCAGGTATGCTTCCAGGACCATCAATGCAACTTCAGAATGGACAGCTGGATCCAGATGAAGAGTATCCTGCTAAAAACAGAATCAAGAATCACAGCAAAACTTCATTTAAAAGCAAAAAAAAAAAATTGCTTCACTTAAAAGGTCTCTGCAACCATACAATTAAATTGCATTAAAAATAACTCTTAGTTTACACAGCCAGAAGGAATATAAGCGTTGCAAGACTTGGTCAAAACCTTCACCAGTAAGAAGAATTTTGGCCCTGAAAGATAACAAGATCATATTGGGCAACACAAAGCAAAACAGCTGTGTTACTTCCAGAAGTGATCATAATCCTTAGATTATGTGCATTATGGGATCTACAGTAATTAATCCAAAGGTACATAGATACATAAATTTAAGTTATACAGTACAAGCACTGGAAAACTTGCCTTAAAAAAATAAACAGAACCTACTACAACTTGTATCAAAATATAGTAATTCCTCTTATCAACTGCCACTTTAAAGAACTATTTTCCCCAACTCTGACATGACTTATTGCACAGCAAAAGCCTCAGTTAAATTTTCTCTACCATTCCTTTGTTTTCATGTGTCATCAAGAAATGGGGAGAAAAAGTAAGGCAAACATCATTTCAAAGTATCAATACAGCAAAGGGAAGAGTTCAGTATGATCACGTGCAAAGTTTACAACACTAAAATGTATCACTGAGCACAGCCAAAAGGATTTTTCCTAACTTTATTTCTGGTTCTCTCTCAAAAAGAAAAAACAGACACATTCAGACTGGATTGAATACCGAACAGATGAAGCTCCTGGAGTAACCCTTCTATAGAATGTTTTTTGGTCATCTAAATAACACTGAGGGCTTTGAAAGCTCTTTACTTTGATCACTAAGTTTTTTGTGCATTGTCGAAAAAATGTTCCTGGATACTCTCATACACACCACTTGGAGGATTCCTTTATTTCTGCAGTCAGAGATATCTTAAATCAAGTGACTCAC
Organism: Stictonetta naevosa; assembly: GCA_011074415.1. NCBI lineage: Eukaryota > Metazoa > Chordata > Aves > Anseriformes > Anatidae > Stictonetta > Stictonetta naevosa. Next base: position 3,638,044 of record CM021729.1, on the reverse strand, counting down.
AAAAAATATCCAGTCAGCTATTTCCTTCTCATTTACAAGAGACGGAACTCCTGCTTAAAGCTTTTAGTTTCAACTACAGTACTACAGAATACCAACAGAATGCAGAAGGCTAGAAAGTTATTGTGAATTTCCCATCCCACACCTTCAAAGATACAGTAGTCATACCAACAGCATATAATTGTTTTTTAAGTTCAGTTAATAGTCCCAGGTTGAGTAACACATTTTTCCCTCTGAAAAACTGTCCAGGCTCAGGCCTCCTGTTTAATACGTACCTGCTCACCAAATCCCCAGTTTAGACCTTCCAAGATAATGCAGGCGAGTTTATTCTCCACTGTTGTTAGACTGTAATTTAGTAACCAGTCTCGAATCAGTGCTATCTCAGATGAAGAAGGCTTCCACAGGTACAAGGGCAGTTCTTTAAACAGATACAAGGAAACCTTTGAGAACAGAAAAAAAAAAATGTATTCAATACTTTGTATGGAACAATAATCAGCACTATACCCTTATGCCTTAAACAGTGATATAGTCAAAAAACAGTCGGGTTTTTAACTTGATCCATTCATACATTGTACCTGGTCTGTATGATCTCTGCCTAGTTTTAAATGGGTGTCTGCTTTAAATGACAGAGGTCAGAACTTACCATTCCAACTTTCTCAATAGTCTGTTTAACTCTATCCAGCAGTACAGAAATAATCTGCGTATGGATGCTGGCAATTGCTCCCAGGAGTTCACGGCCAACCTTTGAAAATGTCTCCCTTGTTGAAAGACTAACATATGACACCTGAGAAGATGAGCAGAAAGAAGTTACTCATCATGGTTGATCTTCACTGACATTGCAATAAAACCTTGTTTTGAAAATACAGAACCAAACTCTTTGTGATCCTGGACAACAAGGTTGATAAATGCCACATTAAAACTGATTTTCCTAACAACTAATGAAATTACTGTATCACAGTGGCAAAAATGAAGGCCAAAACCAAATATATAAACAACAATAAAAAAAACACACAGCAACACACCACACAAGGAATTCCAGAGCCACAAGTTAAAGTTGAGAAAAAAAAAAAAAAGAACACACCATGGTTTTGTTCATTTATTTCATTCTGGCTTTATCTCAAGACTACTGTTCTTCTTCCACAGAACCAAGCACTTTAGGATATTTTAATTCAGTACTAAATTATAAACCTCAGAAGCAGCTCTCTTAGTTTTGCAGTTGAACAAACTACAGAAACCATAAATGTTTCACACTTCTGTCTGTCAGAAAATGGACTGGTAATATTTCTCACCTCATATATCTCCAGAACAATGATTTTGATAAAATCCTCATCAACATCAGCCCGTTTGGTTTGTGCCATCTGAGCAAATGTGGTGAGCAGACAAATTTCTTCTGAGCAGTTCATTGATTGGAGATACTTTTCAAAATTTTCAAGGTGCTGTGGCTCTAGAAAAGTAACACAGTGGAAGTGTTATCTGACATACATAATCAGTATTTATACAATTATACACAATTCAAAACCAGTGAAGGAATGAGTGACAAAGCATCCTGTCTTCAGAAGATCTTGTACCAGCTGACTTAAAAAAAACAGGTGCAAGAAACTCTGTACTATGCAATGAGCCCATGCAATTCAGTAAATACGCTAGTAAATCAAAATGAAAGCTAAACCTAGTTCAAGAACAGCTGGAAATTTATTTCCAACGATGCGGTGCTGATCACTCACAGGAAGAACTACCTGAATCTCTGTTTTTTAAAAATGTTATCAGCATTTCAACTTCCATTATAGGTTGCAGCAATTAATTCTGGAGATTAAAGTCCAAATTACATGAAAGGATTCCATCCTCAATCAGCATCACAGTCAAGAAAAGATTAAAACTAAGCCTGCACAAGCACAGCAGAGAGATTTTGATCAAGTCAAGACAAGAGACACTGCTCATTCCACATAACGTGATCACAAGCAGCAGTTAAACTAGGGAGATCATTCTATGCTGGTTACAAATATAAACACTGAAAGCATCCAGCTCTGGGACTGAAATATGTCCAAGAGTTACAAGAAAAGCTCAATTTCAGTTTCTCAAACTCAATACAACAGAATTATTGAATACACCAGCTTGGAAAATCTGAAAACAGAACTGAAATAGCATAGAAGCACAAGGAGGTCTCTTCTTTAAACACAGGAATGACAAGTAGCCAAACAGATATTTCATCTCTCGTGGTGGAAGATAACAGGAAGGGAAGAGCACAAAGAAAGCCTAACAGGACTTGAAAAATACATGGTTTTAATTTCTTAAAAAAAAAAAAAAAAAGAAGTATATACATGATAAAGCAAAGTATGCATTAAAAGCGGCCCTTGAGCTGTAAAATGGTTTTGATAATGGCCTACTTCCTCTGAAGCTTAACATATGAGCAGAAATGGTTTACAGTGATCTTCTCACACCAGTTGAGCAGACTGAACAAGCGCTGGTGGTACTCAACTACTTAATCAGCAGAAGCATGCATTTAGCACACTTGTGATTAAACACTTCCACTAGGCTTAGATTCCATGTTCAGCGCTTTCGAGAATTTTCAAAATGTACTTCAACCTGAGAAGATCAGACTTGTACAGCCAATGCATCTCTGAATGATGTGCTGGAGGTTCATGCAATTTAAGTAAAGAGTTTTTCCATACAGTAACATAAATCTCACTCCTGACAAATGCAATAGACATACCCCATCCATTCATCTCCCTTACCTAACACTACCTTTTGCCCTTAGCAGCAGTTTTTTGTTGTTTTTTTTTTTACACTGTTTAGTCAAAGACCATAAAAGGAAGGGAGACGGCTGGAGCCAGCTGCTGAACACACATGCCCTAGACCTTCTCTGAAGCAAGACAGCTCTGTAGCCTCCCAGCTTCCTGCTTTAGCCACATCCTCCCCCATGCCAACCTCAAACTCCCACCAAGCCCTATTTTGGGACTGGGGAACGCAGACAGTGAGCAAGGGAAGAAAAGAGACTCCATCTCATCCCACAGAGGAGCAACAACATCTGCATCAATATCAGTAAAGGAGCACTCTTCCAAGAGGATGTTAATTCCATGGTCTATTAGGGTATGAATTACAGGAAATAAAGCCAGCACTATATTGGTAAATGTCAGGCAAAATAAACAATTTCAGAAGATTAGATGGATTCCACTAAAAATTGTTGATATTGCCTGTCTAGACATTTGTGAGAAAATACCCTAGTGCTGACAAAAACAACCGAGGAGAATGAAAAGGATAAAAATATCCTGCATCAGCTTACCAGGGACTTTAACACAAAAGTTAGCTAGAAGCAAAACAATACTTGATCAAAAAAAAAAAAAAAAAAACATTGTTTATGTCAGAACTGCAATCTACCACATCGTATTTACATTCTCTTTGTTTGAGATACAGTAAAAAAAATCTTTGCAGAAACAAGACTGTCCTCACTGAAACAGCACAACTGTCACTGATTAGCTCCAAGCTAGCCAAAACAGATCAGCACTTCATAAAATATACACAGCTACAGTCTTGATATCACTCTCCCACTGTGACTGCACTGCCCCAAACGTTAGCTGAGTTTTAAACAGAGTTAAGACACTCAATAACTTGAAGATCATCCTTTTCTTCTACTTCTCCATCAAAAGACTTGGTTGATATGGTGATAGCTATCTAGCCCATCACCCAGCTGAAGAGTAAAACTGACTGGAAGTGAGAGCAAACCTAAAGAGAACAGAGGCTGTGAAGTAAGGAATTACTGCTTTGTTTACCTGACTCCCAGTCAATCAAGTCCTTAAGTAAGTTTTCCACAAAGACAACAAAGGGAAGATGGCATTCAAACTGGCTTTTAAGTAACTCTGCTACAGGTGAAACCACCACAATAGCTGCAGATATCAACACAGGACAGAAGTTAAGGGAAAAGAGAAAGAAATGGTGGCATAAAGACAAGAGAAACATCAAAAAAGGCACAAGATAAGGGCAACATCTGCAACTGTGAAGATAAGTAGATATCCAGCAACATAAGTTACTAAAGCCAGAACTACCAAGTTTAGGAAAAGAAGGAGGATGAGGGTATTTATACAGCTATCACCAGCTGAAGACTCAAGAACAGTCAACAACTCACAAAAAACTGTACAATGCCTAACTGTATTTCAGGATTTAAGTCTCTGTTGAAGGTCATCTTGACTGCTGAAGGTCAAGATGCAACTCAATATGAAAACACACAAATGTAGTTACTACATGGCACTCCTGAAGCTCTGAAGCAGCCAGTAGCAGTCACTGACAGAAAACTAAAAGGACGGCAGATATGCTAATTCTCATTAAAATTAGCATTTGGTCAAACACTTGCTGCAAGCCCATGATCTACCCAAGATAATTCTGAGGCCTATGGACCTGTCATGCTAGCAAGGGTGTATTTAACAGCAGAACCTGCAAAGAATTAAACCTGTTGCCGATGTACCTGTAGCTGAATCTATTAAAATTGGTTCTGAATGAAGGAGTTCTACCTTTGAGCCTCTGTTTGCAGTCAGCAGGTTGTAGAGAAGAGCAGAGCTTTTCCAGGTGCTCACTTTCTGCACAGTGCATGACAAAGAAGAGCTTCCAAAGCATGTTGCTGGACAACGTTCCGTAAGGCATCTCAGACATGAAGAGCCAGACTCCCAGCCTGTTAGGTTTGAAGAGGCAAAGAGTCTCACCCTGATAAATCCCAACATTTGAAAAGGAGCCACACACACACACATCTCTGCTGTACAACAGAATTAGGAACATGAGGATTTGTTTTAGTACTTCTAGTTTTGAGTTAACCTATTTCTGAACTGAACAATTCCCCAGAGCTTCTGTCAGATAGCAGAATTCAAATTCAGCTCCTCCCCATCTTGATACTACCAGTGTGCTGAAAAATCTTGCATACTGCAGATTGTCGAAACCATTAAGTACTTAAAGCTAATGCAATTCCTGGTTTCAAATATCTCACTCCAAGATGAAGTCAGTATCGATCACATTGGACAGCCTACCTTTTTGCTTTCAGAACATGTAGAACAGCTCTGAAGAACAGCTCATCGAACTCCAGTTGCAATTTCTCCACAGAGTACGGATGCGCTATTGATCCATATTGTTTATTGCCACTAACGTACTGCGCCCAGTGGTCACTCACATGACAGAGTGTCATCCTACTCAACAGAACAACAAAGTTGCAGAGGGATCATTAAGCATGTCATCACCAGATAAAAACACAGAGTTGTGCAGCTACACTCTGGTCTAGTTCCAAGAGACATATTTAACCCTTGGTTTCCAGAAACTGCCATATACGTAGCATGTACTTTTCCTTCCGCACTTCAGACAGGGTTAGCCTAAAATGCCTCTGTTATCTTTCCTTGGTTTTGCAAGCAAAAAATACATAATATTCTGTTATATCAAATTAATTTGTATGTGAACTTCCAAGCCTTAAGGCAATCTTACTTTATGAAATGGCAATACATGCTAAAAGCCCACACAGGAAAAATTATATCAAGTTCTCACTCTACTAGCACAAAGGAAAACCGATTTTGGTTTTGATTCAACTGCATACCCCTCAACAACACACTCATATAAGCCAAGTAAAGAGACCAGAAGACTTAGAAACAAAGAGCAACTTCTAGCTTCCAATAACATCTGCTTAGTGCAATAAGATTTTCAAGGAGAAAATTAGAAAAAAATAAAACAATTCTACATTACAACAGAAAGAAGGCAATAACACTTGTTATAAATAGGAGCAATTAGAGAAATTGCTGGATTTCTGTGACCCCACACACAACCCTGAGAGAAATCAGCACAGTGTTCTTCATCCCACCTGGCTCTTCTGTAGCTACAACATTTAGATTCTGTAGCTCTTCACCTCACAGGCAGCTTCGGGGTCAAGGACTCTGGGATTTCAGATTCACCCATCAGCTAATTGTAAACTGACCAACTCACACAACAAAAGCTACTCAATAAATGTTTTAGGTTTATTTACTTATGTATTAAGGAGCTCTAAATATTAAACCAGAGTGTATGAAAGCGATTCAACCATAACACAGAGCAGATGTTCTCTTACTTTATTAGCTGACCAATTCGCTTCACAAACTGTCGGTACCGTGCTCTGTTAAATGTTTCTAACCCCACAGACAGAAGTTCCACTAAGGAGTTTGCAAAAGCAAAAATCTTCATCATCTCCTGGGGAGATGTTTTTTCAGGAAAATAAGTACCTAAGACCAAGACAGAAAAAAGTAAGTCTCAAAAATATGCATGAATTCTGGATACTTAAGTAATTTTTAAGTAATTTCACAAGCACTCTAAGCAACAAAGATTACTTTCATTGTTTGCCAGCTAGATTGTGATTTTGTGTTTTCTTTATGAGATGAATGATAAATAACTGTTAAGTATCAAAGTACAAATCATCTATGCAAGTTATAAGATCTCTAGCAAGCAGTTATCTTCATGTACTTGTCCAGAGACTTAACAGAGTACTTGGACACTAGTATTGCTGTAATCTTTTAAATTATCCCATACAAATAACATATACTTCCATCCATATTTATTTAGTCTGTGAGCTGTTGCACAGGTTCTATATAAGTTCAGTTCAAAATTCTCACAATGCAGTAGCATTCTTGGCCTTTGTGGTCATTAATACAAATAACAAGCAAAACGAAGAGTAACACTTCAGCGGCTGATTACCTGCAGACTTAAACCCAAGGAACTGCTGAAACAGTTCATGAAATGGGAATTGTGACAATAGGGCAATCAAATCATCTTCCAAAAGCAGAATCCAACTTGTTTCAGGATCCTCATCCTATAGAAGAACTCAAACAGTCAGTTTTACTAACAGAAATATTAATTTTACCAATAAAACACATGGTAGAAGGGCTTCACTACTGTGCTAATTCCAGCTTGCTTTGCAAAACAAAGAAGTACAAATGAACTCTCCCTTCCACGCACAGAAGCTCCTAAATTCCTGTGTGCCCCTACATAACAGCACTGACCAGCTAGGGAAAAGAACTAGACAATGCTATGCTAGTCCAACACAGGTTCTGCAGTGAAGCAACTGTTCAAATGCACTATTTCCATGCTTTCTGCATGCAACAGCACCCTTAAATTCAACCTCTCATTACTCATTTATTGAAACTTAATTATCTACAGTTATATAACAGAGATAAAAAGCAAGTAAAAGAGATCTAAGGTTCAAATGATGCTTTTATCTGAACAGCAGTTAGTTTTCCTTATTCCATTTCACAACCTCAATACAATAAGCCTGAACTAAAGCACAAAAAGAAAACATCATCATTCACTATACCTCTTCTCCTCCTTCATCTACTAGTGTCCAGTTTCCAGATTCTTTCCCAGAGGAAGAGGAGCTTTTCCTTTCAGTTGGTTTCATATGGCACATGAACTCCACCCTATTTCTGATTAAAAAAAAAAAAAAAATCAAGTTTACAAAAATTTGAAGGATAAAAAACTTAGAATTTCATCGCATTTCAGTTAAGAGATCATACTGGTTTTGGCTGGCATGGAGCTAGAGTCCTTCACCGCAGCCTGTGTGGTGCTGTGCTTTGGATTTGTGATGAAAAAAGTGTTGATACCACACAGATGTTTTAGTTAGTGCAGTGCTTGCAGTGTCAAAGCCTTCTCTGCTTCCCCTGCCAGCAAAGGAGGCTGGGGTTACACAAGAAGTTGGGAGCGGACACAGCTAGGACAGGTGACCCAAACTGACCAAAGGGATAGGATATCCCATGCCATAAGGACACCAAGATCAGCAATAAAAGCTGAGGGCGAGGGAAGCAGGCACATTCATAGCGATGATGTTTTTGGCTTCCCAAGTGAGCCTTTTGTATAATGAGCCCTGCTGTCCTGCAAATGGCTGAACATCTTCTTGCTGACAGGAAGCATCAAATGAATTCCTTATTTTGTGTTGCTTGTGTACACAGCTTTTGCTTTACCTATTAAACTGTCTCTATCTCAACCCACATGTTTTTGTACTTTTACCTTTTATTTTTTCCTCCCCACACCAGGGGGCAAGTAAGCAAGTAGTTGTGTGACGCTTGGCTTTCTACTGAGGTTAACCCATACCAGAGAAAATATCCAAAACAGATTCAAGAACAAGTATGCCAAACAACCTAATGCCTTAAAAGACTCACAGTCTGCAATATTCTGAGAATTAAAATGGCTGTCAGCCTCGTATAGAAAGCATATTTAAATATGCAAGAAATAAAACTACTATCCGCATGCAAGAAAAATCTCTAAAACCAAATAAAAGGATATAATTTTTCAGAAGAAGTACTCTAAAAAAAAAGAAAAACTATTTAAAGCTATCATGTGGTGAGTCAATGACAAGCAGGACAAGCATAGGCTAGCTCCACTACAGAAAGGCCACAAATGCATTAGCTGGATGCCAACATTAGGAGGACTGGGCTTAGGTACACTGAGCTACCACAGCTAAAGAACTTCCAGGAAAGAGTTGCCTCACTTCAAGCCAGCTCCAATTCCATATGTGTAAGGCCGGGATACTAGTTTTCAGACTTTATACCATCAATATCTTCAGCTGTTCAGATATATACCAGCTAAATGAGTTAAGTTAAATGAACAAACAGAAGGGCTATACAGATGTTAAAATTTTAACTTGTAACTTCCTTTTAAAAGGAAAAATGTACACACAGAACTCTGAACACAATATAACAAAAACTCTGGCACCACATCACCCTCCTGATTTGTCCAAAACCACACTGATAATGCAAACATATTAGAAATTAAATACAAGTTTTAAGATAACAGTTTCACAATTCTGAATTTCACAATACCAGTATCCAATTCTAAACAGAGCTTAGAAGTGAAACTGGTTCCTGACACACAGCAGCTGTAACAGAAGTGTCAGATCCTTAACAGTAAGTACAGCCACTGACTTACTGTCTCTGCATTCCTGCATAATAAACAGTTGAGAGAGCCACCCTGTACACCTTGAATCAGTCCTCATCCAAAGCTAAAGCATAATAACCCACCACCAATACACATACCCTTAGGACACATTTGTTTGCCCAAGCAGCACTAGAGAGGAAATGTGAAACAAAACCCTTTAAAACCATAGTCCACATTAATCAGAAGTCCCAGTTAATACAGGGTCAGACTATCAAGGTACCAGTAGTTCGATTCTTCAACGCTAAAATCTGATGGGGGGGAGGGCAGGACAAGTTATGCATTTTATCTGAAGCACCTAACAGGAGTTTTCCCTAATGATTAATTACATTAGCTAGCATCTCCTAGCATCATGTATTACTTCTAGATAGAAAAGCATGAAAAATAAATTAAGAAATACAACCAGCATCTACACCAATTTAGTAAACCCTTTATTCAAGGCCATGTGTTGCAGAGAGAGCATTCTGATCAGGCCATCATCCACAGCTAGAACTATTTCAGAATTCACTAAAAAAAAAGTCAGCCATCACAAGCTATTCGACAGTTAAAAGAAAGCTTTATCATACCACGTGCAGTCAGAGAACATGCTGCCAAGGCTGTATTTCAAGGTGAATAAATAAAAAAAGAGTTTGACTTTAACCATGCATCTCGTATTTGTGCCTGCTTTTATGACTTTGCCTGCAATGTGCTTTCAGGGTTGTGGGAAAAGATTTTGTATCATCATGTTTTCTACTATTAAATCATCAGCTCATATTTATAAAATTGTATTTCCATACTTACTTGACAGGAGACATAAGCAAGGCAAGAGATTGCATGAAATGAAAGACACCTGATGGGTTATCCAAGACTTTGATCTGGAATGAGACACAAAAGTTTAGGTAAATAAGTAAAATTAAATCCAAGTAAAACAAAAGGCAAATCAGTTTTACCAGAGAAATTCATATTCCAGATTTCACATTTTTGGGTAGTTTTTAGTCTGACCAAAAAATGAATGGAAAAGACAGTTCTGACACCCTGGAGGAAGTGTTGCTATGGCACAGTATTAGCTACTATATAGTACTGGTATAAAAAATTAAAGAAGGAAACAAACATCAAGAAGGTACGCAGAAAGACAACTTTTATTCACTTCTCACATACACCTGCACATCAGTGGGAAGCTGAGCACAGGGGAAGTTACAATGCTACCTCCAGTCACCCTTCTATTTCATGGCTTACGTTACACTATTAGCATAACTGCAATCTTTTCCTGCAGCTACATTTCCTACATCTTCCCCTCTTGGAGGGGACACATTTTTTGGAACAACACCCTGACACCTATGGATACCTATGCTCCCTCTGGTCTATACAAAGTGAACCCTTTTCCATGCCCTTGAAATTTCCCAGATAATTAACTTTCCAGGGAAACACAGACCAGTCCCTTTTCAATAGGCAGGCTCTAAAATCTGTTCTTCCTCATCCCTCTTACAGCACACACAGAGGCGCTTCTAATCTCACCTGCCTGCCCCCTCCAACCTTCCCACAATAAAGAAATAAACATTCACACCTGAATGAACGGAACAGCCCATTCACCAATCCCAGCTGGGCATCGAAGGATGTGGTTGAAGAGGAAGAGCTGGTCACCTGGACAGCCAATTCGTTGCAGCACTGACACCTAAAGGGGAGTACATTGGACTTGTAAATAATCTCAAGGTTCACTTTCTTATATCCTTGCTAAATAGAATAACATTGCTTTTTCATTTCTCTTCACACACTTTCCAGCAAGCCTTTCAGAGCAAGTTAGAGCAGAAGAGTATTTAAAAGCCTGCTTGCTTGGCTTTGATCCACAGTGCAAACCAGCAAAATTAATTACAGGTTTATCAAGAAATTATTTATTTAGAAGTCAGCAAGAACAGAAGTTTCTCAAAATTGCTGATCAGAATAACTGAACTTCCAAAATAGAAGCATTAATACTCTATACACATTTTAAAAGTCCTCTCTGAATTCATCCCACATGTTGGATCAAACAGCTCTATCATGCTCACTTCCTCACCAGCCTCTGCAGCCACATGAGAAGGTCACTCTGAAACTGAGGATCTTCAATAAGTCTGCGAGTGAAACTGAACAGAACGCTGACACATTCCTTCAAGTGGCTCAAGTCTGAAGAAAGATTTTCAGAGTGCTTTGAAACTGCAAATTAAGAAAAGAATTAAGGAGCTTTGATGAGCAGCTCTCAGAAGAGTTGCATAAGTTGTTGTTTTGGGGCTATACAGAAAACTTTGTAGATACCAAGATATTTCAACACATCTGTTTGCCAAAACTGAGAAACAAGAACATCCAAGTAGCATATTTCATTTACTCTTATAATTAAGTATTAGATGCTAACTGCAAGAAGAATATCCTGTGGTTGCTCTCATAAAAGGCCTTCCCTCAACATAAACTTTGTAAGAGACACTATCTACTATGCGTATGAACTATCTGGGGGTGAGGGACAAAAGTAGAAGAAATATCTGAGGGAGGGATACTTTAGCTGAAAGATACTGGCATAAACCCAAATAAGTAACATGCTTAGGATGAAAGCCAGAAATATTTCTATTAGAGCTGTGAGATTTCAAATGGCCTTTCAAAATGTAAAGCAGGAGGTATATCCCTCTGTTTTTAAACTTGTGCATCATCAGTTCTGCAAAGGGATTGTATTATATGGCCTCTTAGACAAGAGCTTGGACTGCAGGTGTCCCATCCCACCTGGTGTTCCCCTACAGTAATCTGTGGCAGAATACAGCCTAGACAGAAGACAGAACTCTTGCATTCAACTTCGACTCTCCAGGTGTAGAAGGTAGGAAAACTGAAGTTTTTCTGCAAGAAAAGCATTTCACTGATCCCTCTATAAAATCAACAGGTTTTAGGTTCAGAGGAGAAACACTCTGGTGCACAATTCCCACCAGAAGCCTCCAAAACTCCAGGTGAACAAGGTGCCGGGCACTCTGAACAGCACAGGCAGCGTTCACCCACCTTGTTCTTGCTGCTGAAGAGCCACCGATCTCAGCAGGGAGGAGCTGTTCAGCAACCTGTACAAGTAAGACTCCACTTGCAATCGAGATAACACCGAAGTGTACGAGTGTAGTGCCAGTGTCTGGTGCACGTGTTCTGCTTTGGCTTCAAACAGCTTCTTCAGTTCCCCCAACACACCTTCATTCAGCTCCACCGTCTGGTAGCGATGGTGACCTGTCACTTTGCACTGATCTGCACAGACACCCTGGAAAGAAAGCAAGTATTTTATATAAGTGGTTTTCTCATTTTGCTTGGTGAAGTGTGCTTACAGAAAGTGACCCTGACATAACCCTCCCCTCAACAGATTTCGCAGCTTTCATAAAAGGGACTGCTTTACAGGTGGACAAACATTTGGGAGCATTCTACTTGCTTTTCAGAGCTGCTGAATACTGAAAATGCACATCCCTGACTTCCAAAAAAAATGACTCTCATAAACCCTCAGTAACTGAAGTCTAGAGGTAGACATGAAGTGGCTTGCCTGTATCACTGAAAGATGTGAGCAAAATCACCTGTCTCTACTCCCAGTGAGTGTACCTCCTTCTCACTTTATAGATTTCTGTAAATATTTGGATTATTTTAAACCTAAAATATAGACTGAAATTTTTTTCTAAGCTCCCAGAACTCACTGTTGATAGCAATTCCCTATAATACATTTAAGATTTCTGAAGTGAACTGTACTTTTTTCCCCAAACTGGAGTTAAACAGTGAGAGCAGTCTTCCTCTGCCCTACCTCTAACTCTTCAGCACAAGAAAGCCACCATACATAACAGCCCATCATTCTTTCATGTAACCAGAAAACATGCTTCAGACCATGCTCTTTGGAAGCTTGTCCCTGTATTTCTGAAATTGTTACAATAAAATTTTTAAATCAGTATTTAGACAACAATTATTCTGAATCAGGAGGGAACAAAGCAAGCAGCAAGCTTAGCCAGCTGCATGATAACCAATGGGGACTTAAGAGTGAAGCCAAAATTGCTTTCAACACAGAAACTTATCAACACAAAACAGAGGCCAAAGAGGCCCAGTGACACAGGCCCGTTACACTTTTACTCCCCAGTAAAAAGGAAAAGGCTCCAATCTGTACAGCAGATGTCTCCCAGCATCAAACCCCGAGGAACTGTGCTTCCAGTAGCAGGGTCACCTGCGAGCATGACTCAAGCTCCTGTGTGTCTGCCACCTGACAGCAGGAAGCCACCAGGACTGACGTAAACAAGAAGTGTCACTACAGGCAGCAGGCCAGAGGGGACACCATCGCTACAGTCCTTGTGGAGTCCCCCAGCCATCCAGCCCTGCTCTGCCACACAGCTCCTGCATCTTCTCTAAGGACTGTGGCACCAACCTCACCCAGTGCTCCAGGCAGAACTGGCTGGGCACAGGCATTGACTGACTACAAATGAGCCCGACTCCAAAACAGATCACTAAAACAGATCCCACTACTATACACTCGTCAGAGTTTAAATCAGGTAACTGTCTTTAGTGTCAACAGGGTCTGAAAGTGGGGGTCAGCAGAGAGAAAGAAAAGCTAAAGCAACCATCTACTTTAGAGCAGAGCATCCTCAATACAGTAAACTTAACAGTGAATAAAATCAGCATCCGGAATCACATCCAAATAGTTCTGCTCCAAAAGCAGCTTCAGTGACAGCACCTGCACAGTTTTCTGTTCTTCTTTAAAGGTCCATAATCTCCCCTTTGCGTTCTGGCAGTCTGTCGTCATAGCCTGCAGCTCCGCCTCAGCCAGCAGCAGCTGCTTCCTGCAGCGCATGTAGTTCAGGAGCAACTCGTAGAACTCGTGCCTGTCCTGATGAGCAACACTTTCAAATTCTTCCGCGTAGGAGTCAACATTCTCCAGCCATGAGCATGGCTCAAAGATCTTCAGCTGCTCTCTGGTAAACGGCACCAGCTCGGGTTCAGTTGGGAGCTCAGGATAGAGCCTCTCGTGCAGCAGGGGTTTAACAGCCATGACGGTTGGCCTCTCGTAGGAGAGCTCAGCCGACAGGTCTGGATAAATTGATTTCAGCCCCAAACGCTGAACAGGCACCTTGGGTTTCTCACAGAGCTGTGAGGTGCTAAGAGGAAGCTTCTCTGAGAAACGGACAAGAGGATTTTTAACATCCTGCACGTTTTCAGTTCCTTTGTCCCGTGCAATGCCCACTACTGCCTGAGAACCAGCTGCGCTGGGATGAGAGGTACTGCCCGCTAAGTCAAAGTGTCTTGATCTACCAGCAACCGCCTCCATGGGGCTGGGAGGCTTGTCCAGCTTGCTTTCTTCACTTTTCTCAACATCCCATCCACATTCTTTATGTGAGGGGTCAGCTTTGCTCTCCTCTCTATCTGTTGAAGGCTCTAGGGTCGCTGCCGAAGACCCTTCGTTTGCTGAAGTTAAGTTACTACTGGGGACGTCACGTGCATCAGTTGCAGGTTTTCCATCCTCTACTTCATCACTGAGCTGAATTTCTGTGAATTCCCCAGGTTGCTCCACTTGCACTTTACTGGCTTGAGAAGACACTTCTGCGACAGGAGGGAGGAAGACATCATCAGACTCTCTTGTCCGGGATTCCTCACTACTTTTCTTCTTTTTCTCCTAGAAATAAATTCACAGTGTCATTAACAAGCAAACCCCTCCTCCTGGCATCCCGAATCCCACCATCACCAAAATCAGCATTTGCCAACATCACTGACAAAAGCCCCTCTTACCAGGTTAATTTTCATGGTATTAAAGATAAAAAGAAATGCATTAAACACATCCCTGATCTTTAGGTGCCCTTTAAACACTATGCACCAATGTCTATTGTTTTGGTCTCTTCTTGATTAAACATCTCAATACTTCTACATTAAAAGCTACAGATTGATGTATAAACAACACAGATAACAGGACCCCACCTGACCTCTTGAGAAAGACTCAATAGATTTTAAAAGTAACTGCAAGAAGTTACTTTCGGATTCATCTCTAGTTTTATAGAAGTATAGAAGTTTCAGTTTTCTTAAACTGAAAATGATTTTCAAAAGGTAACTTCAGAACAAAGAAAGGTCTAGAATGCATCCCTAATTACATCTGAAAACCATCATGAAATCTGGACAATTACTGAAATACCTTCTGAAAACAGGTATTACAGACCAGAGACAGAACAACTCAGAAGTGACATGAAAATTTTAAGCCAGTTATCCACTTTTAAATTCAGATCAGTCTGGGGGTAAGCAGTTCCCACAAATGTAGTCTGAAGTGTACATTTGTAACGTCCTTCCCAAAGCACAGCAGGGGATATCATGCAGCACAGCACATCAGTAACCATTCTGCTAGAGGCATGCCCACAGGCTGTCTGTGCGTACCGATCATTTCTAAGAAGCAAAACTGTTCAGGGTTAGGTTAACCCATGCCAGCTGTGGATGACCCAAGTAATGTAACAAGGAACACAGCTGAAATCAGCAAGAGCTCTCAGTACCCCTCCAGAGGTGCAGAAGAGGTTACAGGTTTGGAAACTCACTGACAACTTCACGCATGCTTTCTCTAGTCAGCTGACAAGATTTTGCCTCACAAGAAGGCACACATGAAAACAGCTCGAGGGCCCTGAGAACAGCAATTTCCAGACCGCTTTGAATTCAGGCGTCTCCTCAAAGCTTGTTTACAGAGTGGCAAAGCACTGTCTTTGCTTTCAGGCTGTGTTCCACTACACTAAAGCCTGCAAGCACTTCTGGTCACAAAATATTGCTGACAATCCAAAACCCTGAGAGCTACAGGTGAGATGCTGAAAACAGATCAGCACAGTTCTTTAAACGAGGACTTGGAGTTATAACAAACATCTCCTGACAATAAATTGTCAGCAGCTTCCACGGGATATTGCACCCCTAGGTCAGACTTCTGCCAGCATACTGCCCTGCAGACACTACAAACCCCTGAAACTTTCCTGTCCTTTTCTTGCTACAACCTCAAGAGTTCCTTCCTGCAGTCCTCACAGAAGAAACTCCCTTTACCTTTGAGCTGCACCCCGCATTTCTGCCATTGCTACTGCTAGACAAAAAAAATTCTTGTAAGATTTATGGACCCTTTCAGTTCTCACTTTCCAATGCAAGCATCTCACAAACATTAACAGGTATTTCTCCTGAGAAAAGATGAGAGAAATCAGGTCCTGAACACAAAAGCAAAGCCCGCTGCTTGAGGCTGTAGTCTGCTTCTGTGGGTTCACCCTTTACACCAAAGCTGCCACCTGACTGAGGCATGAAGCTCACTCTGTGCCCGACCATTTCCCTGTTCCAGCATTCCAGCGTGCTAGGCTCAGCGAGCGACACCTCAAGCTGTAGCAATACGCTTTTTTTTTTTTTTTTTTCCCAGGAATGTCACCAGCAGTAACGCAGCGCTGCCCACTGACGCACACAAACACCCGGCCCGGTCTCTCCACCAGCTCCAGGCTCCCTGGTGCTGCCTTCCCCCTGCTCACACCCCTCAGCCTCTCACAGAACCGCGCAATAATTAGGGCTGGGGAGCCCTCCAGGATCACCGGCTCCAACCGCCCCCTACCCCCAAAGCCACCACCAAACCCTGTCCCCAAGCATCACGTCCAGCCTTCCCTTGAGCACCCCCAGGGACGGTGACCCCACCACCTCCCCAGGCAGTCCGTCCCCAAACTCCCGCCCCCGCCCCCTCACCCCCCTTACCTTGTCCCTGTCCCTGCCACGGGCCCGGGCTCTGCGCGGCCCCCTCACGGCCTCTGCCATGGCCCCCCCCCCGTTCGCCCGGCCGCAGCCGGAAGAGGAGCCCCCTGCCGCTGCCCCGCCCCCGCCAGCTCCCGGCCAATCAGCAGCGCCGCGCCGACGGGAGGTGCAGAGGGACATAAAGGGGCGAGGCGTGCCGCCCCGCTCCCTCCCCCTAACCCCCGTCTGTTAGGTGTTTTTCCCAACGCGCCGCAGGAATCACAGAATGGCAGAATCATCCAGGATGGAAGAGACCTCCAACATCACCCAGTCCAACCTCTGACCTAACACCAAGTCCTCCACTAAACCATATCACTGACCTCTACATCTAAGCGTCTTTTAAAGACCTCCAGGGATGGTGACTCAACCACTTCCCTGGGCAGCCCATTGCAATGCCTAACAACCCTTTCGGTAAAGTTCTTCCTAACATCCAACCTAAACCTCCCCTGGCACAACTTTAGCCCATTCCCCCTCGTCCTGTCACCAGGCGCGTGGGAGAACAGACCAACCCCCACCTCGCTACAGCCTCCTTTACGGTATCTATAATTTGACGGCTGTCTGAGCGATAATGAGGGTGTTGCTCACCCAAAAAGTGCACTGCCGGTTATGTTACCGAGCAGGAGAAATGGGACAAGTGGGAATGGCTTTAAACTAAACGAGGGGAGGTTTACATTAGAGGTTAGGAGGAAATTCTTCCTTCAGAGGGTTGTGAGGTGCTGGGACAGGCTGCCCAGAGAAAATAGGGGGTGTCCCAGCCCTGGAGGTGCCCAGGGACAGGCTGCATGGGGCTCTGCATCTGGTCTGGTCTGGTGGGAGGTGTCCCTGCCCATGGCAGGGGATGGAACTGGGTGGTGTTTAAGGTTCCTTCCAACCTGAGCCATATGACAGGAAATAAAGGTCATAATAAATGCTAGTGGCTTGACGCTGTATTGAATAGAATCACAGAATATCCTGAGGTGAAAGGGACCCACAATGATCATCTGGTCCAGCTCCTGGCTCCACTCAGGACCACCCAAAAACCAAACCCTGTGTCTGAGGACGGTGTCCCAACACTCCTTGAGCTCCAGCAGGCTTGGTGCCATGCCCACGTCCCTGGGCAGCCTGTCCCAGTGCCCGACCACCTCTGGGTGCAGAACCTTTCCCTAACTCCCAGCCTGACC
The DNA here is from genome assembly GCA_011074415.1 of Stictonetta naevosa. NCBI lineage: Eukaryota > Metazoa > Chordata > Aves > Anseriformes > Anatidae > Stictonetta > Stictonetta naevosa. The sequence continues at coordinate 3,620,261 of CM021729.1, read as the reverse complement.
CTCCCCTGTCCCAGCTCCATGCCGTCCCCTCGGGTCCTGTCGCTGTCCCCAGAGAGCAGAGCTCAGCGCCTGCCCCTCCGCTCCCCTCGTGAGGGAGCTGCAGGCCGCCATGAGGCCTCCCCTCAGCCTGCTTTGCTCTGGGCTGAACAAACCCAGGGACCTCAGCTGCTCCTCACACATCTTCCCCTCCAGACCCTTCAAACTTTTTGTAGCCCCCCATTCGAATGATCTCTGATAGTTTTATGTCCTTTGTACACTGTAGTGTCCAAAGCTGCACACAGTATTTGAGGTGAGGCCGCACCAGCACAGAGCAGAGCGGGGCAATCCCTTTCCTCAACCAGCTAGCGATGCTGTCTGTCTGGTACACCCCAGGCTGGCCCTCCTGGCTGCCAGGGCACGCTGATGGCTCATGTTCAATTTGCCATCAACCAGAACCCCCAGATCCCTTTCCCCATGGCTGCTCTCCAACCTCTCCTCCCCCAGTCTGTATGTGTATCCAGTATTGCCCCCTCCCCGGTGCAGAATCTGTTACTTGTTGTTGTTAAACTTCTTGGTTGCCCAGTCCTCTGATTTGTCAAGATATCCCTGCAAGGCCTCTCTTCCCTCCAGGGAGTCAGCAGTTCCTCTGAACTTAGTATCGTCTACAAACTTACTTGGCATACCTTCAACTCCTGCATCCCGATCATCCAACATTAAAGAGAACTGGTCCTGAAATGCAGCCCTCGGATAGTACTCCATGGGAAGACCAGACTCCTGTTTAAGGAGTACAGGGCGAGACTGGGCTGCTCTGTTTGGGTCTGGGAGGAGGCTAAGGCTCCCTATAGTGGTCTGCAGGGAGGCCTAGCCTTTCTACAGGGACCCAGGAGGAAGAGATTTCCTCCACTGGGGCCTGTAAGGGGGTGAAAGTCTTATGCACCATTTGGAAAACAACAAGGAAAGGGAATTTGATGAATATTAGTTCAGCATTTTTGGGCACACAGACTTTTTTCACAGTAACTTCATGTCTGGACACTGCTTTTCCAAGCCAGGGTTTGCTTGGCTTGAGGTCTCTTCAATGAGTTGTTGAACAACTGCTGTATTCAGAGCACTATAACCAGCACCCTTATTTTGGGATCACTGCTATTCATTTAGTGAGTGTGCAAGCCAAGTTTCAGCCTCAGTGGGAAACATTCACATCCAGAAAAGCCTAGCAGCCTCTATTCTACTCTTTCAGCTGAAAAATCCCGATAAAGAAAGCATGAAATGTCTTATGGAGTAAATCATTAACATACTAACCTTGCTGCAGCAGCAAACTCTAGGAACCATAAAGGAATCATTGCTGTTTACAAGCTGAAAGTGGTAGAATCAAGTCCTACCTATATCCAAACATGCCTGATGGGTTATGATCCCATCCAACCCTCAAAAACAAAAATCCAATCAAAAAAACAGGAAGCAAAGGAAAACTGCCTTACATGGCCAACAGCTCACAGCTGATCACACATAGTTGTTCTTATGCCAGCTTTCCTTAGTGCGTTCTCTCCCATAACCATCTCGGTATTTATACAAGTACTGAAATAAAAGCTGTGGAAAGATATGTTCTTGTAGGCTTTCTTCCAGGAAGTGCAAGTCTCCCCACCTGATTATGCTAGGATGCTTTGAAGATGTATCAGCCCCAGACCCTGCAGAAAGGAAACATGACAGCAGAGGGAAAAAAAAAATCCAGCACACAACTCCGAAGTGTTATTTTTAAATATATATATTTAAAGAATTAAAACTACAACAGGCTCCTTCAGAAGAATATTTCTATACTTGGTCTTTTAGGAAAAAAAAAAAAAAAGGACCAATTATTCCTTTATTGTGCACTTTGTACATTTCATGCAGCAGGACAGAAGTTAAAGCTCATTGTGATCCTTTCCACATAAAGAAATAAAGCATATCCCCGGGGACCAGTGTGTTTAGGCACACACTGAAGTTGCGCGGATTCAAGTTGCAGAACATCATGCAGTCAGCAGCCCCTGTTGCTCCAGGTTTAGACAGCTAAATTGTGTCCAGCACCCTCTGTCCCATATCCCCATGCTCAGTATAGCAAGGCACCGAGGAGCTGTTAAGCCACACAGCACAGAGAGTCCAGCAGCCCTGAGGTATGTGAGCTTCTGCATCAAACATGCAATCGTATATGAGGCAACAAAAAGGGGAAGGCCTTTGTGGAGACCTGACCAGGAAATGAGTTTCATGGCTCCATGGCTAAGTTTGTTTCCAGTGGTGTGCAGACAGAACCAGACAGACCCTGCAGGGTTACTGCTGAGGATGCCTCTAGGAGTCAGGACGAGGAAGTCAGAACAAATATTTTGTTGTCAAGCTTGCTAGAGCAGAGGGAGAAGTAATTAAGATAGACAGTTGACAATTTCCCTTTCATTTATACTGGCACTCAAATCCCCGCTGAAAACGGACTCTACATTTAGATCTAGCATCGATACACGTCCAAAGTTCAGGGATTGCCAGAAATTAATCAAATGGGAGTATCTGGAGCCTACACAGACAAGTTATACCATGAGCCTCGAAAAAACACAAGCCCCTCATTGGAGAGGTGGTGGAAGAGCTGACTGACTTCCTTCTGATCCTCAACAATACTGCAGGGTGAGAGACTTGCCAGCAGGTTTGTAGCGGCACAGCCCCTCGCTGGGTTTCTGTTCTGTGTGCTGCTGCACCACACAAGGCACAGATCAGCACCAAATACCAGCACTGCAAAGCCAGACCCATGATGTAATCGATGGTGCTCCTCTATGTAGTAAGCTCCCAGAGGAACATGACTGAAATTAAATCCAAATTACAAGTTTAATCACCGTTAATAAAAGACTTCAGAAACAGGCCAAAGTGTACCCTTAGCTCTGAACACAAGCCAGCATGCCCAAAGCTTTGCACAGCTCCCCTTGGCACGTATTTTTTTAGTTATCTGGAGAGCAGAAGGCTCCAGGCTCTCCCAAATGGCTGCACATAGGAAGAACTTCAAATCAAAAACTTCTTCCAATGCAGAACACCCTGTGTCCAGTGCCATTGCTTATATTCTTTTACTTCCCCTGAGCGTGAAAATGGAATATATGTCCAAGGAGTTTGCTTACCAAAGGAACAGATTTTTAGTAGGTGCTTTCTGAATGCACAAATAATTATCAGAGTCCTCAAATATTTTCTTTAAATGAAGAAGCACTGCAGCTCTGTGTCGCTGAGAATAACTGAAAACACCGACTGCCGCGCTGGCCAGACTGACAGCATCTTCTGCCTGGAGAACCTGGAGAACAGGATGGACAGCGTCGAAATCACAGCTCCAGCTCAGACAAGGACAGAAGGGCTGACAAAATTGTCACTCCCACCCAGTCACCTCAAGGTGTCATTCCCTAAATGGTGACCTTTCTTTCTCCACCACCCCTCTGTTGTAGTTGCATCTCTTGTTAAACCCTTTCTTCATCAAACTCGAGTACTTACCGTGGCTATTAGCGGTGTATCAAGCTGTAGCCGTCAATTGTGGCATAATCAGGATCACCTAAAACACAAGGCACAAAAATATTAGGTCTGCCCATGAAAAGTGCTCATTAAGAGACTTCATGCAGGACAAGACCACCATGCACTGGCCACCTCTGTGATAAAGGGAAGCAGGGATGAGTGGGGCTCAAAGAGATGAGTTGATTTGCCTAAGCAACAAATCAGAATGTAGTTTTACTGAGTCTCACTGCTTCATTTCATCCCTGAAGTGGCCTGGAAATGATACAGCTCATTCTGTTTAAACGAAAGGGCCCAAAATGCAGAGACTGGTGGGACACCAAGATTAGGCAACCTAAAGCTTCAGAAATGCCCACACAAGGGGCTTTGATCAGAAATTCTGGGTGAAATTTCGCCTCCAGAGTCAGTAACCAACTTCCCAGCATCTTTCTACGGGGAATGGACTTATAGCAGCAGTTGGACCTCGAGCAATCCCATTAGAGAGATGAAGCTCGTGATCCTATGGGGAAGGACATGAGCAGAGAGATCCTCTGTGGGAGCAGAAGTCACCTAAGGTAAGGAACTCACCTGGCCCACTGGTCGGGGTGGGTAGAGGCGCCCTCCTGCTCAAAAAGAAACAGAGGTGAGGACCTGTATGGCTATGGGGCTCCCTCCCATCCAAGGGCACCTGCCCAGGCCATTACTCTTGCTCTGCAGCTCCCAAACCACCCTCCTGGAGCTCACAGGAGTGCAAGAGGTTTGGCCAGACTGGGCTTTCTGGAGACCTGGTCATGTCTTTCACCACCAACAGCCTGCTTGGCAGACACAGGAATTGAGGCTGCTACAGTGTGGAAGAGGAAAAAGTCACCAAAAAACATTACATTGGCAAAACATTCATGAGTGAGCCTCAGGGCATGCCTTTTACATGCCTCTGCCCAGGCTGAGCCATCAGGAAGCCGTAATTAGGCATGACTCTTCTCCTGACGCAATAGCCAGAGGTGCACACTCATCCTTGGCAAGAGTCTTTAGCCCTGAATCCTCATCTTCCTCGTGGCAGAAGCATCTTTCACCCTGTCCTCAATTCTCTCCAGGCTGCCTTGCTTTTCTGCTGCTCATGTACCGCAGCCCCAACCCAAAGGACTTGTGGAAGAGGCTTGGCACAAGAAACACTGAGCTCAACCTCACCACAAGGACCTTCAGGACAAGATTCCCAGCCTCGAGAAGGGAAAAATAACCTCAAAGGACAAGCAAAAAGCTCTGGGTGGATTTGAGGGCTTCCTTAAACATGATGTAGCAGGCATCATGTTGGAATAATTTCTTCTGGAGAGAGGGATGGGCTACATAGCATGGGAAATATTTTCCTGTAATACTCCCAAAGCTTCCAAAAGACCAAAAGCAACAAAATATGTTTTTGCTTGTATGTTTTTTTTTTTGGTTTGGTTTTTTTTAGACAGCATCATTTGCAACAGCAATTTCAAATTACGTCCCTTACCGTGATATAGGCACAGAAACCGGACTTCTCACAGGAGTCGCATTTCTCTGTGTGTTGTAGTAGTTTTCATAAACAACAGGAGCTAGGAAGAGTTAACAGTAGTAAAGCACAGACCTTTCACAAGGTGCTACTTGACAACCCCAACGTTTAGCTGCTAAGCTTTTCCCTCCTCTCTGGGAAGGTGTTTGAAATGTTACAGAATGGGGAGATCATCGTCAGAGGCTGGTGGTAAGTGGCAGAGGGACTGGTGCTGCTTGCTGGGGAATGAAAGGAAGGATGTTACAAAATCAGTGGGTTTTGCATCCAAATTGATGCTGATCCGGGCAGCAGCACCAAGAGGAGTAAAAGCAAGTCAGCGCTACTTCAGGAGGTTGCACCAAGTTCTCACCTGGGGCCGAACTTCCAGTTTTGCGCAAATTTACAAAAAAATCAATATCCTTCTCAATGCTGCACATTTCTAAACTCTTGCGGATTTCCTCGTATTTCTGCAGGAGAGAAATGATAAGCACTTCTGTGCATTAGGTCAAAAACCAAAAGGATGTTTTTCAATCAGTTATCACACATGGGTTGGGAGCCCAGTGCTCACCCAGGACTCAAGCTTCAATGCTACAGGGAACAAGGAAGGAATCCCAAAGAAAACTTAATCTCTAAGAACTCTGGCCACAATCCTTCTGCCTGCATGCTCATGTTAGCTGATCAAAGGCCATAGGCCAACCTGGATTAACACAGTTCAGAGCACAGGAAAGCAAACCAGGCTCTGTTTTCCCATTCCCAGCCTCAGACATGCAGGAGTCATAATAATCCTGCGTAAGCTTTGGCAAGGTCACCTCCCACTGCATTTCATTTGCCTCTTTTTCAGCCAATTTTCTTCAGCCAGCAAGAACAGTAAGTGCATCGGTATGACGCTGAAGGCAGGGAGCTGAGGACACATCTTCACTCCTGTACTGCTTTCTTACTATTTCTCCAACCACAGACATGCACAAAAGCTGCACTCAGGGGGTCCTTACTGCATTACTACACCCTGACAAAACGATGGGCAAAGAGAACCCAGGTGAGCAGCAGGGATCCCAAAGGTCTGATACAAAAGAGACCTCTTACAGGTCTCTGATCCAAAACAGAAAAATGGAGGTGGAGGGACCTCCACCCAGCTCACCTCGTCGTTCTGGACGCAGCCCTGGGAGAGCTGGTTGACATGGAGCCAGAGGGCACTGCGGAAGTAGCTGATGCGCTCGCACTCCTGCGTCTCGAAGAACTGCAATGACATGGTCAGAACAGCGGGTCCCCTGCCAGCACAGCCCCGCCTGCAGCACGGATTTAGCAGTCCCCCGAGCCCTGCTGCTCACACGTCCTGAGCATCGAGGTGATTCAAAGAAGACACAAGTCCTCCACCTCTCCCAGGGGAGAAAGCATCCTTCTGTGCAACCAGGTGTTCCAGAGAAGGTGTTAAGCTCAGGAAAGTCTACAGGTGGCAGTGCCCTGCTACACCCATGCAGAAGGGGCCACCCAGCACCCCTCGGGGAAACCAGCCCAGTTTCCTAAAGGCAGTGTAAGTTCCCTGGGCACCCCGTGGTCCTGCAGTCCCAGCCCCCTTCTCACCTCCCTTCCACAGGTGCAGAGAAATAAAAAAATTGGCTGGGGAATGTATGAAAACGGAGGTGCATTTGGTTGGTCTCCTTCCTGTTTCCTGCCAAGCCCTTTTCGTAACCAGTTTAAACCCACGTCTGTTGAAATTTGCTGTCTGGTGTAGCCAAACCCCACACACCTTTAGACATTTCCAGTGAAAGACAGACTTCCATCCCAAGTGTACACTTGCATTTGTCATCAGTTATGGCCTTTGCAACATACTGAGGGGAAAACTTCCACGTAATCTCTTTGTGGAAGTGAAACCTTGGCTTCCCAGCCCCACCTGCAGAGCCCCCAGACACCACGGGCACCCTCACACCCTCCTGACACAGCACACCAGACAGCAAATTCCAGCCCAGTGGGGGAAAGTAAAATAGAGGCACGGATGCTCTGAGCACTTAGGTGGTCGGCATCCAAGGCAGACACTGCTGAGTGTTCCTGAGGCTGCAGCCTGGAGTCGTGTCCAGACCACAACTGTTTGAGCCAGGTGATGGCAGCACTGAACGAGCAAGCAGGCAACTGGCAAAAATGTCACTACTGAGCACATCGACTCTGCCAATTTTAAAAGGTGGTGGAAGAAATGAAAAATAACACAGCGGAAACTTTGAAGCGATGGGACCCTGAATCCAGAAACCAAGCAGGAGAAACGTGCAGGGTTACCTACAACATGTCCTGCTGTTGTCCTGTGAAGGGAATACAGAGCAGAAGGCAAGTCTGCTCTGTCCCCAAGCCCTGCAGCAAGGGGGTGGACATCCAGAAGACCACATTGCCATTTGAAGGAAATTTATGGCATTTACCTCGCAAGCCTTGATGTGCTCTTTCATCCATTCTTCCCTGATCTTCTCCAGTGCGGTAATACTCTGCTGGTAACTCCTGTCTGTGAGGGAAATCAAATAGTCAATTGGGTAACATTAATTTTAACTCCTTCACTAGGAGGTACCATGTCCAGCCTAAAATGGCTGGGATGCCACAGAGAACCCAGCAGTAATGCGTGAGCTCAGTTGTTGGTGGGCAGTGCACCCCACAGCAGCCAGGGTGGGGCCATGCAGGAGGTGTCACCTCCTGTACCTCCAGACACACTTCTGAGGAGCTGCAGCTCCTGTGTGCCATGTCACGGCTCCCAGCCCATCTCCTCCTGCCCCCAGAGGTGCTCCCCTCTCCCCCCAGACGCAGCCAGCACGCTTCATCTCCATGCTCACCTGAATCCTCCAGAGCTGATTTCGTCTGAGCCAACTTCAGGAAGAGCTGCCAGAAATGGGAGAGAGAAGGGAGGTGTAGGAGAGCCCCGGTGCATCACCCACAGGAGCGCAGACCCCAGAGCTGAGAGAAGGGACATGGGGCAGGAGGCCTGCCAGAAGAGACGTCCCTTTGCCCGGCACCATGGCCCCCTGCCTCTCCTTACCTTCTCCTGCTGCTTCTGCGTGACCAGGTTGGCGTTGCGGTGCACCGCCTGTTCCGCTTCGTCCTTATCCCTGCAGCGCTGCTCGTAGAGCCGCTTGGCCTAGGGGAGGCACCAGACAGGGCAGGGACACGTTAGCAAGCAAAAGAGATGAAAATCCAGCTGACAGAGGATGCTTAGGGTCCCAGATGCCTCAGCCCTACTGCCTGGGCAGCCCTGTGCTCACAACAGGAGCTGCTTTTTGCTCAGGACGACAAGCTGGAGGCAACTGAGCCCTGGACATTTAAACCTCTTGCATCTGAGCCAGCATTTCCCCTCCATGCTCCTCAGGTTCTGATGAGCACGCTCTGCATGTTGCTAATGCAGACACAACGCAGGCAGCTGCGAAAGGGGAGGGAGGGAGGGAGGGAGGCCCTCAGGTGTAGGCCTGCCCACGCTCCGTGCGCGTTTTGGCAGCGTTAACCCATACGGCAAGAGACGGCAGCACGCTTGCTTTACCTCCATGGTCTTCTTGTACTGCAAATTCCTGTTCTTGTGAATCGCCTCCATTATGAGCTCTATCTGTGAAGACAACAGACCTGGAGTCAGCACATCAGTGACCGTCAGAGCTCCGGGATGAACTGCAGTACGGTATCGCCTCCGTGGGCTCTGGCAGAATTGGCAAGCCCTCTCCCCTCTGCTAGGTCCAGATCAGCCCCTAGCTCTGACAGCTTCCCCTCATTTTCCAGACAAGGGAATCTCAAGCCAGAGGATGTTAGAGAGCTTGTTAATTTTACCAAACCCTATGTAAATCACACAGCACTACGCATACACCTTAAAAACCCTCCTAGTCAAGGCTGGCATGGCTGGAGGGAGCCCCCACTTTCTCTGGCACCAAAGGACCCTGAAGGACAGCACATGGCAGTGAGAAGAAGGAAGTCAGGGGTTGCCGCACAGTTCTCCAGCACGGTTGCAACACGTAGGAAGGAGCCCAGGACTTCCTGGCACTGGTGGGCACGGAGAGGGCTGGGGCACCAAGGGGGCCAGGGGCAGCCCAACTGTGAAGGTTCCTCCCACATTGCCCTCGGCTCCTGACCTTCTTCCGATGCAGCTTTTGCTTCTCCCTGAATTCCTCCATTTTCTTGGCTTCCTCCCGAAGGGTTTGCGCCAACTGGATGTGACCTTGTCCCACATTGTCTATTTCTGCAAAGAAAAGAAATATATATATATAGTCCAAAAAGACTCTTGCTTAAGCCAGCTTTTCTAGCTGACATCAGACTGACCCACAGACCCCTTCCACCCATGGTCCCACCTCATGAATTCCCCTGCAGAAACTTGAAAGCAGCAGCACTTTCCAAGCAGGGCCTGCCTATGTAAGAGTGATTCATCATCAGTCATGCTGGGGCCTGCACTTGCATTTAAGAAATGCGTACCAAGAGAAATTATTCAAATGAGCACAGTCACTTTTCTTCCTAATCTGGATTAATTCAGGCATGTTTCAGCACATCACACCCTAAAGCATCTGTCTGAAGGAAGCATTCCTCCAGGCTAGCAGAGAAGCAACTTGGGGCATAGAACAACTATTGCTAAATAAATCCCAGGCTCATCCTCGGTGTCACACTGAGCTAGACCTGATGGAGGACAGCAGCTGTACCACGGAACACCCAGACAGCAAGCAAAGCAGCAGCTCACAAAGGCAGCTAAGATACACTGTGGCTCATGAGCCAACACCCAGAGCTATTTCAAACCCATAGCTATTAAAGCGTCAGCTACTGCAGGGCAGAGCCTCGTTAGAGCATCAGCCCAGGAACACAGCAGCAGAAGTATCTGGCCAGGATGGAAGGTGGTGGAGCTGTGGCTGCCAGACTTCAGCACTGGGCAGCAGAACGGCGAGGAATGGTCACTGCATGGTGGCCAAGCCTCATCACTTGGATGCTCCAATTACTGCATATTTGTGTCAAAATGGGCAGGATGAGCCAGTCCAAAACCACCCAGATGAGCTTTCCATGGACAGATTCAGAAGCTGCACAACTCTAAATCTGCCCCAAAAGCCCAACAGATCCCCAAAGGGTCTTGCCATGGGTCCCCTCTGCTAACTGTGCCCTGGAGCACTCTAACCCAACCTCCATGCACTGGGCTGAGCCATACAATGAGAACAGCCTACACCTGGTCCTGGTATCATACAATTTTGGAGATTTCTCTGTTTCTTCCCAAGCAGTAGCCTGAAGGCTTCAGCACTGCCAAGTGTCCTCATAGATGAAGAATAAGTAGGATTACTTACGTTGCTTGAAAACATCCAGGGATCTCTTCAGGGTGCTGAAAAACACAGGCACAGCATTAAAAGAGTAAGAAAGCACTGGCAGATGCAGGCATGGGCTTCAGTGGTGACAACAGAGCACTTCTGAACTCATGATGAAGTCCCTTGCTCAAGACCAGCCAAAACAGCCTGAAGCAGGTTTATCTAGACTCCTAATACTTCCAGCTTTTTCCTTACCAATGAGTATAATACAGTCCACTTGGTTTGAGATCTACCTTACATTTTCTTCCTGGACAGTGAACACTATTAAATATTCTGAGTTTCGAGACAAATGTTCTAGGCAATCTCCAAAAACTATCAGTTGGGACACATGAAAATTTTTAGACGTAGTATGGATGAGTGGTTGGAAATGTAGGGAACTTTCCTCCCTCGTAAAAATAATGAAATCAAGTAGGTGACCGACCAATACCAAGCTGTAAACAAATGAGCAGAGAACACCAAACCGAGCACGTATGAAGTACAGCAGGAAGCAGATGGTTCCCAGGGGCAATGGGGAAATGGAGATCCACGAATGGAGCCAACCGCAGCGGCAACGTGCTGGGTTTGAACATCTGTGTGGTTTGACTCAAGGAAGTACGTGTACTTCCCTCTGGCCACAGAAACGGTGAGGAGCAAACCCAAGGTCTCATGATGCTTGGCTCTCTGCTGAACCACCAGCCCACATCTTGCCTGAGCATCCACAACACTTTGATTACTCTACGGCAGGTGGGAAGTTGGTAGAGCCCAACTTGATATTGGCAAAGGACTACACAACTGGGCACAATTAATTCACAGGACTGATTTCTGAACATCTGGTGACGTCCCGATCACATTTCAACACTGCTTTGTCTCTCTCAGCCTCCTTCCCTCTCCCTCCTCCTTCACTGCTCCAATTACGGACCCCTATAAAAGCAAAAGACACTGGGCTCTGAACTTACTTCAGCTCCGTCTGCCCACAGGGCTTCTTCTTCGACAAATTAATGAGCTCTTTACCATATTTTTCTTCTATAATCGCTCTGTTGAGGAAAGAGAGAAATGAGAGGAAATTCTCATTTCAGAAACTGAAATTTACTTGCAGCAGAGGCCGAGAGCAGGAGTTTCACAAGAGACATCCCCTGAGCACAGCGGGAATAGCGGGTGCGCAGAACACCCCAGGCTGCAGACAGGGTGACAGCATGGGCATCCACCTCCCCGACCACCACAAACTGCCCCAGGGCTTGTGGCTTGTTGTGTCTACGCTCAGAGCCCTACCAGCCCCTGAGCTGGTGGAGGTGGCACAGGAAGGGTGCGCAGTCACACTGCGGGATCGGCCCACGAGGAGCGTTGGAACGGACCTACAAAGATCATCAAGCCCAACTGGCTGAGCACTTCAGGGCTAGCCAAGTGTGCTCAATAGGCTAAACATGAAGACTGCTGTAGAATGACCCAGAATTAATGTAATTTTGGTATTGACTGGAGAAAACAAGCCTTGAATTCAAGACTTGGGACAAAAATAGTCTGGAATAAATGTGATGGGGATGCAGAGCAGGAGAGCCTGCAATTTAAAGTGTCTAATGCACCTGCATCTGTTTAGGCGGTAACTGCACGGAAAAAAAAAAAGTTAACTCTTTAACGAGGTGAACCCCACCGCCAAACTGTCAGCACAGACATCTGCACTTGCATTAGACATGCAGACATTTTAGGAAGCCGTTAATTTTATTCTACAACTCGGTGAGGAGGAGAAGCAGGGAGGGAGGTGCCGGTCTCCTCCCACTGGGAACTGATGGCAGGACCTGCAGAACGCCATAAAGCTGCACCAGGGGAGGCTCAGAATGGACATTAGGAAACATTTCTTTACCGTGAGGGTGGTCAAACACTGGAACAGGCTTCCTAGAGAGGTGGTTGATGCCCCATGCCTGCCAGTGTTCAAGAGGCATTTGGATAGTCCCCTTAATAATAAAGCTTCTGGGCTTCGTGGCTAGCAGCACCCTCCCAGCTGAGGATCCCTTGGTATGGACTTTATTCCAGCCATGCAGGGAAAGAATATTGTAAAAAACAAGTTCCTCATCAGTCAAAAGTGAAAGATGCTTCAACCCAGTGGACAGAAACATGATGGAAACCCAAATGGGAATACAAGAAATAGAAGTGCCTCTGCCTCACTTCCCAGATTCAGCCAAACCCATTTTCAGAGGCCGCTCTGTACCTTTCCTTCAGAAAGTCTTCAAACTCTTTGCAGTTCTTCCTGCCGTCGTTCAGATGTTGAATGATGCTGTCATAGCCAACTGTGCTCGTCAGGTCTGTGCTCTGAAAACACAAGAACATGATTCACATCCCAGTCAGCGCAGCCCATGGCCACTGCCACCTCCACCGGCACTTACACAAGCAACGGCTCAGCTGGGAGCAAGTGCGCCAGTGCCTCTTTCTGCTTTGCCCATAACTTATATGAAATAAGCTCTTTTTTTTTTTTCTTTTTTGGGTGGGAGAGGGTCTGGAATGAGGAGAAAGGTGACGTCAAGTGAGGCAAGGCACCTTCATGACCTTCACAGGTCAGAAGAGCTCAGACCTGCCACATCCTGGCGATCTCCCCCCGTTCTGAGCACCTCTGGCCCCGCAGCGCACTGAGTCCCCATAAAACTGCTACAGCACTTTCCCTCCTCCCACCCTGCAATGTCCATCCTCGTTCTCAAAAGGAGGGCCTGCGATGCAGACCAGGAGGTTCAGATCCTTAAAATAACGTCAGACCCTAGATAGCTTTCAGAAGAAAATGGACCTCCGTGACTCACCCAAGTTTAGCCCACAAAACCACATAGGATGAAGAACCGATCTCACAGCCCCATGGCCCAAAGGGACGTCTCCTCCTAGGAGCTTAGCTGTCAGCTCTGATTTCATGGAATAAAACACTAAACATCCCCTGAGCCTCCAGATACGGCCTGTCTTACTACTGCTTCTCCCAGCTTCTGCAGGCACCAGGACGGATCTCGGTCAGCGCTGACTTCCAGTTGTCTGTCTGGGCACCATCCCCACGCCCGGCCTCATTGCCGGAACCCACACCCAGACCGGGGGGGGGGGGGGGGGGGGTGCGCCCCCCCCCCCCCACGGCAACCCTGAGCTCCCCTTGAGCTTCCCTGGCTGTCCACGCAGCCCTGAGGGACTGCTGCTGCAGCAGCCTCCTCTTCAGCCTGGGGAAAAGCCACCCTGTCCCACTCACGTCAGTCCAAATCTCCAACACAAAGACCACTTCCCTAAGCAGCAGGTCCTTCCCCAGCCCTGCTCTGTGCCCTGCAGCATGTCACACTTCTTCACGTCCCCAAAACACCACGGCCAAGTCCCATCTTCCAACACAGGGCTCTCGGCCCCGCAGTGCTACCCGCACCGGGGAGGAGCTTCCCATAGACTTCTGAAGGATCACTGCTTTCCCTCAAATTATTCTCAAAAATACGGATTTTCCTGCTATGGTTATTTAAAATAAAAAATATGACAATGATGTAGCTGGGCTAGGATGAAGGCTGAGTAACTCTAGCCCATTCTCTCCTCTATCCTGTGCTGGGAAGCATCATAGGATTAAAAAACGTTTTGTCCTATAACCACTGAGGATTTGCCACCCTGAAGACCTGGAGCAGGGCTCCTAAGTGCTGTGACGGTACAAGAGGGATGCTCTGACTACAAACCCTCCTCCTCTGGAAGAAACCCAAAGCGGATGCCAGAGGAGAGCAGCACTACCTGTTGTCCTCCGCAGAAAGGTCTGGTTGGCATTGCAGGGACAGCACAGGCAGGAGCAGAATAGGGAAACGGGCTGCAGAAAGGAAGCAATGGCAAAAGCAGATATGAAGCTGCAAGAAAGGAAGCAGAAACCACAAATAATTATTATGAAGCTTAAAGAGGAAAAATGGCAGGATGGAGAGATTCAGGAAACGATTCCAAGCCAAGATGACAGCATGCAGATAACTGGTGTTAAAGTGCTGGCAGCAGAGGGGGGATTTCTTAGAAGTTTGTGCCCAGAGCGAGAATTGAGGAGGAACAGGGCCATCATTTGTGATAAATAAATGATTTCATCATTGTGGACTTCCCCAAACAACCAAAGACTTGTACACAAGTGGATAGAAAGCGGGAGATAAAGCGGATATCAGATGGAGTGGGGCCAGCAGAAGATCCCTGGGAACCCCAGATCAGCTTTGCTCCATCGTGGTGTGCATGGGAAGGAGGAAGAGACTGTGGCCAGGACCTAGGGAGATCCTCAAACACTTTCTGTTTCTGTACTGAGCACGAACCTCCTCCCAAAATGAGCTTATTACTGAAAAAATGCAACAGGTTCTCCATTTGCTAACTGGCTCTGCAAAAGAAGGAAGCACGCTTACACTGAAATGACAGTTGCAAAACTCAGGAACATCCTAACTTGACTTTCTACCCTGAAATAAAATGGGCAGGGGCAGGCGGGGGCTCCTGGCCCCACGGAGCTGGGCTGGGCAGGGTCACACACCGCAAAAACCACCCTGGCAGTGTCCTTCTGGGCAGACGTCAGCACGGAAAGAATACAAAGGACCAGCGTGACTGCCCACGGGAGGCAGGGAAAGAGGAAAGAGGAAGGGGGATACGCGGAGGACAGAGCCAGGGAGGGAGGACAGGGTTTAAAGCCACAATAAACTAAGCCAAAGAGGGCTCTGGAGGACGGGGGTTTTGCACCAAGTCTCCCCAACCTGTCCCTGCAAACAGCACCTCACTCCTCACGTCCTGATTTCCTTCCAGTTTTTAGCAGTAATAAGGCAGGAGGTTAAACAAGACCAGAGGTTTGCTATGAAAAGGGGAATAAAAGAAATGGCTGCTCTGTTGCTGTCATCTTAAGAGAATAAAAGTCAGGCAAAAATTGCTCAGCCAGCTCTGCCATACCGAAATCAGCAGCACGGTGCCAGCCTTCCCACACCAAAAGCGCTGGCAAACGGGCAAATAACTGAGCAGCCTGCTGTTGGAAAGAAGGTAACCTGACCAGCCAGGGCTCCCTGCATTTACCAGGGTACATCTGGGGTGTAACAGGGAGGTTTCTGTCCCACTGCACCAAACCAGAGCCCACCTTCTGTGTAGGTCTGCAGGGGTTGCACGGGAACAGCCGGGACCTGGAAAGCACCGATGCAAATTCCTTCCCCAAGGAATCAATGGCTCTGTGCAGCCACAAGAGCATCCCAGAGCAAGCACACTTGGGATATCCCTGTAGGTTTGGCTGTAGGATTTAAAAAAAAAAGGCCCCAGCCTCCCGTTTTGCAGCTGGGGAACTGAGGCCGGGTGACCGGTGTACCCGTGCTGCAGCGGCCCCAAATTCCGCCTCACCCGGCCGGGTTAACAGCGGACGTGCTATTTAGGGGACAGCACCGCCCGTGGAAACTACAGGCGGATGATTTCAAGGTGACAAAGCAGCAGCTGATGTTTCCCGAGTCCGCAGGGCTCCAGAGGAGCGGAAACTCCCGTTCCTGCCTTTTCAGAGGGGCTCAGCGGGACGCAACCCCCCTTGTCCTGACCACTGCTGGCTTTGTGCTGTGCCCCCGATGCTCTTGAGCAGGAGGAGTACACGTGGCTGTCAGTAATGCCAGCGAGGAGGTAAAAGGAGAGGCTCCATGCAACGAGAAGGGAAAGGTGGGATTCACATCTGCAGCACCGGTGGAGAAGTGCCGCTTCCCTTCTGAAAAGTTTGGCATTTCAGGTTGCATGAGGTTACAATGTTTTGGGGATTTTGCTTGTGCTTTAGCAAAAGAGGGGCTGAAATGCTCCAGTGGGCATGCAAGGTCCTTCTTTCACTAAAGGGAAAGCTGTTTGCTTTGATATTTCCTTCTTCTTCACATCGATCCCCCTCCAGACACAAACCCTGTGAAGTCAATGGTGTGGGAGAGAGAAAGCAACCTGTCCTGTCCTACTCCAAAATGAAAGGTTTGGGGCACACGAAATTTCACAAGTGACTTCAGCGCTGTGTCTGCACCATGCACGCATGGCCACATGCACGTCCCCAGACACACATCCTTGTCCCTTAGCTCTTCAGCATGGGCAGCCAAACCAGAGCCACGCAGTCACAAGCCCAGGAGCCCAAACCCTCAGCACCGCTCACCGACCATTACTTGACACGTTTTACTTGTGCAGAGCTTTTAGCAGCTCTCCTCAGCCTCATCTGCTCAGAGAAATGCCGCAGAAGTTGTATGTCCATTTTTGTATTTGGAAACCATGTGACGACAAGCAGCTGTGCTATTCTTGCTCGCAGTCAACACGATCTCAAAACTGCTCAAGGTCCCGCAGAGGTCACCGAGACCAAGAAAAGTCTTCGAGCAGGTTTCTGCAGGGAGCAGAGGTAGCCCAGGGGCTTACCCTTCATCCCCAGGAGGCAGAGCCCTGACCAGGAGGACAAGCTCTCATCCACGGCTGGCACCATGCAGAAGAAATCGTGCGGCGTGAGACCTGCACGGGAACGGCACTGACCATACCCCGCGCTGGCCGAGTTTGCAGCGCGGGAGGAAGGCGAAGCAGGTTGCATCACCCAGAGGTGCGCTTCTCCCACGGACTGACAGCCTGCTCACATGTGTGCCTGACTCCAAGGGCTGCCCAGGTCCATGAGGGTGAGGGGAGGAGATGGTGCGAGGCTGCGGTTCCTCCCCATCCGATAAGCTCCAAGCAGGAACGTCAGGGCAGGAAAAACTTGTCCCACTGCAAATCCCCCCACCTTAGCACAGCATCCCATGAAACAGCACCCCAAATGTGGATGTTAAAGCACGGGACCGTCGGGCTCGACGCAACCACACCTAACCAGAACAGCCACCGGCCTCCCTGCGAGCCAGCACCCGAGGATTTCATCAGGCTGCCCAGGAAAGCCGGTCCCTTTCAGAGAAAGACGAGCAGAGGGAAATGAAACAGCCCAGCCTGCATCATGCCATGAGACAGCGGCCAGGGAAAGCACCCCAAAGCCCAGCAGGCACCCCCTTCAGCATACCTGCAGAAACAGGGAGCCAGAGAAGCTCATCCCCAGCCTCGCAAAGCCCTGCAGGCCTGGGCAGGTTAAAAAAACAGACAGCAAGAGGGGAGAGCAGACAAAGCCCGGGGCTTCAGCCCACCGAGGTGCAAACCAGCCCAGTGGGATGCATTTCCCAGGGGGCAAACAAACACGCTTCACCAGTGCTTTCAGACCCTATCCCACGTGCTTTGGCAGAAAATTAAACATGCCTGCACACTTTCTACTGCTCTTTCTACGAACTTGCCATGGAGTGTTTCAGCAGCATCGTTTAGCACCTCATTTCCTTAAGGTGGCAGAAAAACATTTGGGAGTGCCTAAAAGGCGCAGACACCTAAGTCTTACACGCAAAGATCACTTAACCAGACCAGCCTCAGCAGGAGTCAGCAGGTCTCAGCCCTCAGCATCGTTTGCTCATCTTCTCAATGTCCTACCAAGTCCTCCTTTTTAAGGCACCCCGCCACACACTCCGCAGAGAGCAGAGCTTTTGCCTCTGAACACAAAAAATAAGATTTGTCTGAAGACAAAAAGAAATGACCAAGAATCTGCCCTCCAGGTTGCAGGCTGCTAGCCAACGGGTCAGACGTAAAGCTTGTTCCAGCACTATCAGATTTCCCTTTTCCCTGCATAGTTTTACAGATGCCCATGAGCCTCAGGTGCTCTGATGAGACCCAAAGCCCCGCTGGAGGGTTTCCCAAAACACTGCCAGAAGGGCTTGCGGAGAACCGGGGGCTTACCAAGGAAGGGATAAAAATGAAAGACGAGCCCTTGCGTAGGGAAAGGAGAACAGCAGGTTGCAAAAACATGCAAGCATCCCCGTGCTTGCTCAACTCTCAGCAATAGCTGCAGGCAGGGCAAGAGGAACCAGACAGGATTTGGGGTGTAGTATTTTTGCACACCTCTTTTGTAGGTGGCTGCAGCTTATGCCGAGACCTAGTAGGGTAAGCGCAAAAACAAACGAGAATGAAGGAAAAGGTTCAAGACCAGCTGCAGCCCACGGGGCTGGGGACAGGCAGGGAGATGGGGCCGCTGTCATTTCTTCAGACGCCAAAACACAAAATCACAGCCTAAATGAAGCAGCTGGCCATTCATGGTATTTGTTATAGTTATGAAGCATTCATTTTTAGGCTTTGGCCCAGCAGACGGAGCACTGAAGTCCTCTCCCCCTGCCTCCAGCCCTCGGTAGCAGCATCCTCCCTCCCCTGCAGCAGCCCGGGGCAGCCACCACCCTCCGAAATGTGCCCTGGGCTGTCCTGAGCCCCATGTAATCCTCTTATTCTGTAATCCTCTGTTTCGAGCCCCATGTAATCCTCTTATTCTGTAATCCTCTGTTTCGGCAAAGCAGTGCTCTCCTTCCTCTTCCCTTTTTGGCTCAAGCAAAGTGAATAAAAGGGGAAAAATCTCAGGAGGAAGTTTGCACTCCCTCACTGCGTTACGGCAAACCGAAGCCGTAGCAGCAGCCCCTCTGCACCTAGCCTAAATTTGGGCTTTTCTGTCCATCTCTCATCCTCTCCTTCCTCCCCACAGGTGATGCACTTCTCCATGGGCAAAATGACTGCAGCGGGGCCTTGAGGCAGCGCTTCCATGCTCCCATCCCAGCTCAGCCCTGGCTGCCCGACCCTGCTGGCTCCAGAAGGGAAAAAATAAAGCAGAAATCCTGTTAGCACGAAGAGTTTGGGCCCAGATTATTTACAGACTACCCATAAATAGCCTCGCTTGCCGTGAAGGGCACGAGGATCTTTCCTGCAACCCAACGCGCCGCCGAAGCGCGATGAAACGCAGCAGCTCAGCAGTGGGGTTATTTCTGGCAGCCCCAGCGCACCCGTCGGCATCGGAGGGGCGCTGGGTGCCCTGGGGGCTGCAGCCACCGCCCCGGCAGCCCTCCCGTCCCATACGCTTGCAAAGCAAAGGGAGCGCTGTGGAAGCTTCTTGGCAATGAGCGGCTGAGAAACCACTGCCAGGCACAAAGCCGGTTCGGTGCACCCATAGGGTTTGCACGCTGATGGTGCTCCGCCAGGCACCTCGCTCGTGGTGCTGGGCACCGTGTGAGCGCGGTGCTGCGCTCGTAGCCTTGTATCCTACAGCACGCTGCGGCCAAAATCCCAACACTGGCTCCTCCAGGACCCACACAGCTTCTCCCCGTCCTGCAAGGCTGCTTGCCGGGCATCGCTGGTGGGACCTCGGGGATTTACCGGAGCCCGAGCTGTGCCGCTTGGTTCCTGATTCCCACACCCGAACGAAGGGCAGCACACCCAGGGGAATGACACAGCCGCGGTGCCAACGCTCTGCGGGGGACAAGCGGCTGCTCAGCACTTCTAGACCCAAAAGCACCGCTCGCACCCCAAAGATCTTGTACCATTCCCCACGCCCTGCCTTTTCCCCCTAGGGCTCAGCAGCAGCAAAGCGAGGGAGCAGCCCCCAGGGGTGCCCCCGAGCCCCCCCTCTTTTCCCATCCGGAGCCCCGACTCACCCAGAAGTGGTCCCTGAACCGTGCCTCCCGCATGCTGCTGCTGCCGCCGCCGCTGCCGCCCCCTGCGCCCTTCCGGCACGGCTCGGCACGGCTCGGCACGGCCCCGCCTGGCCCCGCCCGGCCCGGGGACAGCCGCAGGGCTTCGGCTTCGTGAGCCGGGACGGGGGCAGAGCCCTGCGGGGTGAGCTCAGCGCGCAGCCCGGCCCCGCACAGGTGGAGAGGGGTGTCTGGGGGAGGACATCCTGCTCCCAGCCCCGGTGCAGCGTCACTGCACGAGGGGAGCAACCTCTGGTCTCAGAACTGGGGTGGGAGATGAAGGCAGATGGGCACCAACTGTGCTCAGGGTAGGCCGATTCACCATGGTTAAGTCGCTGCCTCTAACACAGGGGCAGCTGAAATAGGTCAGTAATGTAAAAATAAGGCATTTTCCACTTAATTAATCTGCTCGCTTGTGAGCCCAGGGTGGTGTGCCACCTACAGCAAAGATGTGTTGGAAGGGTTTTCTCTTTCAGTGCTCCTGGCCGTGGTTCCTGCCGTGGTAGCAGCCAGTGTCAGGGCTGGGGCTGGGCTCTAGGCTTCAAGGAAGTTTCAGCAACCTCCTCTGAGAGCACACGAGCCATGGTGCACTGACCCAATCCAAATCCAAATCCTGGAATAAATCAATCCTCACCTTCTGCACTGTGGGCACTTTCAGCCGGCCAGGTAAGCCCCCGTGGGGTCGAGAGAGAAAGCAGAACAAAGCCACAGGGGTCAAGGCACACAGTGTGTGCTGCCACGGCACTGCTTGGCACCACCTGCACGTGGAGGCAGCATCAGCACAGTGCCGACAAGGATGTGGTGCTGGAAGCTGCAGCAAAACAGGCAGAGCAAGCACTACATGAACAAAAACGCAGCACAAACTGTTTTTCTCCGGCACATGGAGGCTCCTCTTAACAGCTCCCCTGGGTGCCGGTGATCTCTCCCTCTCTGCCGTTCAGATGATTTAATCAGCCAGCCCCTGCAGCGTTTACCAGCGCTCACCGCCACCCGCACGCAGTTTCTCTGCCTCGCAGCACCACCCTGTGGCCGGCGCACCCCACAGCTCCACTTGCTTCCAGCCTCCCAAGCGCGCCGTTAACAAACGTCGTCAACAGAGCCGAATCCCACTTGAGGGTAAGGCTGAAGGCAAACTTTTCCACTTCAGCTACACATTCTAACCCTGGGACCTCGTACCTCACGTAAGCTCCATTTAGGGTACCAAGTCAGGAGTGGAACAGCTGCTCTGGTATTTAATCTCCCTACGAACCAGTCATGATCGCAGTGTATTGACAGCACTGTAGCAAACCACAGAGAAAGGCAGTATTTAAATCTCAATGTAAGGTGCCGGTGTCCTGAGACACAATCAGTTCTGAAAGAGCATCTCTCCTGAAAGGCAAGCACCAGGAGCATGACATAGTTCTAAGAAATACTCTGTCTGTATTGGACTGCTAGAGGGTACGAATACTGTGAAGTATGAGCTACCACCCATGCCAAGACACCTTGACAGCTTCCACAGGTGCATGCCTTCCTCTGAGATCAGCTGCCTAGCGAAAAGGATAAAAGCAATGAGAGCAACCCAGAGTTGTCACGATGGGGACTGCAGTGAGTCACAGAAACCCACTGCCACTTCTCCCAGGTTTTATACAGGGAGTTTGATCTACTCGACAGCCAAATTCACCCTGATTTTTCAGAGTTCCTTTAGCAAGCATGTGTCCAGGGAAGCTGTGCGCACATGTAGTTAGAGCAGCTAGCCAGAAGGGCAGTAACTGAGAACAGGATACCCAAGTCTTTTTACATGGAAACTTTTATTCTCAGTGAGATCTGTACATTCAAGTCGCACATACTTTTAAGTCTTTGATGGAGCTGAAGCACATAACCACGAAAACCGCCTGGTCCGTTTGAATGGTTACAATTTATGCCTCGAAAGTAGACAGGAAATTTGTGACTATTTCCTTCAACTTAGCTTCTGTCTGGTCAGAGATCTTGCCTTCGGTCCTGTTGAAACAGAGTTTAGTTAAGCTTCTGACACAGAAATAAATTTACTGGTAATTCTGAAGTTAAAAAAAAAAAGACTTTACTAACACAACATGTCTTCTCCTCAAGAAGAGTTAGTCCTGTTAAGAATTAAGGTTTGTCCACAAATACTCTCAGAACAGAGCCCTGTTGAACTGGGCACAGCTATGACAGACATGGAACGCGCAAACCTGACCCAGGACAAAGCAAGCTAGAACCAGTTCACAGGACAAGACTGGAAATACTCAAATCCCCAGTCAGCTCAGCAACAAGCTAGCAGCACTTAATCCACAGTATTCTAATAGCTTAAAGCTATTAACATGACAAAAGCATGCCAACTCACTGCCTGAAGTGATTTCAATTTCAGATTACAGGACAAGCATGCAAATGGGTTCATTTAAAACATCAGATGGATTCTTTTGAGTAAGAACTGTAGACAAGATGCCGAGATCTGTGTAACAGTGCAAGGACAGCAGGCAGGCTGATTCAACCTCCAGTCAGAGGAAGCAGAAGACCTGATGCTGGAGGATACACTACTTAATGGTTCAGTGGCCATTATCTGTGCTCCAGCTCCCAGGTCAGTACCCCTAGGATGAACTAAGATTATCATACCTGATCGTGGAGAGGAGGGCCTGGTGCTGGCTCAGTACATGAGCTAGGAAAGCACTCTCAAATTTAGTGATTTTGCTGGGCTCCAGCTTGTCCAAGTGACCTCTTACACCAGCATAGATAACTGCAACCTGTTCTTCAATAGCCATGGGAACTGCATGAAAGAAAACACTCGTACCATCAGTAACTCTTGTGTCAGGATACATCAGTATCAGAGAGTCTCTCTGAAGATCAGCTGTATTTATGCAAGTCAAGCCTGCATTTACAATACCCAAAGGATATCTTCACACTGCCACGAAGACCAACACAACAAACTAAGAGGGAATGCAGGCACGTTACACCCAAGACACTCACCATACTGTCCTTGTTTGAGGAGCTCTGTCAGACGCACACCACGATTCAGCAGCTGCTGTGTGGCAGCATCCAGGTCAGACCCAAACTGAGCGAAGGCAGCTACTTCACGGTACTGAGCCAATTCCAGCTTCATGGTACCTGCCACCTACAACAGAAGGCAAGGGCACACTGAGTTTCACGTTTTAAAATGAATCTAGTTGTCTGTAGGTTACCTTTAGCTGACAGTTGCCACAAGTCAGCTAAATAGGTGATTAATCACATTTCTAAAAAAAATCCCAGTGTCTGTCTGTCCTTTTATCATGTTATTCCCCCTTGAAAGTATCACAATTGATACTTCTAACTTGTATCTGGATTAAAAAGCAAGGTGTTAAGAGAGCATTCTCTGTATCCAGCTAGATCAGCACCCAGTTCAGCATGACACTTTTGACTATTTTTGACTATTGTCAAACATCTTCATGCAGATACTCTTCCCTCCACTCCTCATGCCCTGCTGCCTGCCAGCATGTGATGGAAATATCACAGACCCCACAAATTTGTTTCTTTTAGAAAGTTTTTTAAAGTTATTTCATAATACCAAGGAATTCAGAACTTAATTCCCTTTGTATTCGTGACTCTGTAAAGAGTGAAATGGGTTGGACAGCCTACACACTACTTATCTCTGATGACAGGAGCTATCGTTACATGCTTACTTGCTTCATAGCCCTGGTCTGAGCAGCAGAACCCACACGGGACACAGACAGACCGACGTTGATGGCTGGACGGATACCTTTGTAGAACAGCTCAGTTTCCAAGAAGATCTATGGGATAAATTTGTTTTATTATCCTGGTCAGAAGCCTCCCTCAGATATACCAGTACGTCTGTGTAACTTACTGGCAGATGAAGATAAAGCCCTACCTGTCCATCAGTGATGGAGATGACATTGGTTGGAATGTAAGCAGACACATCACCAGCCTGAGTTTCAATGACAGGCAGGGCAGTCAGAGAGCCGCCTCCAAAGGAGTCGTTCATTTTGGCAGCTCTCTCCAGCAGGCGGGAGTGCAGGTAGAACACGTCACCTGGGTAGGCTTCACGGCCAGGTGGACGGCGCAGCAGCAGAGACATCTGACGGTAGGCAACAGCCTGTGCAGAAGCATAAAGAAAGCTCTCAGACTTCAGCAGCTTATTTAAAATTCTGAATTTTTAGGCCTCAGGTGATCTTACAGCATCAATATGTAAGCATCAATGCTGGACCTATAAGGCCTATAAGCAATGCTTCCTGACCTGCTTGGATAAGTCATCATAGATGATCAATGCATGCTTTCCGTTGTCTCTGAAGTATTCCCCCATGGAGCAGCCTGAATAGGGAGCCAGGTACTGAAGGGGTGCAGCGTCAGATGCTGTGGCAGACACCACAATCGTGTACTTCATGGCATCTGCAAAGAATTTGAGAGACTCGTCACCTGAGTACATTACCTTATCATACCAGTAATCAGCAAATGCAACATGCATACGAAGCACTAGTTGCTGAAGTAAACCCAGGAAGTATCAGTAGTTACAGGAAAGAACAACAGGTGACATTAACCTATCAGTTAGCTTGACTAACTCAGGAAATTTCAAAAGCAAGTTCACAGCAGCTATTGTGTGGCACTTGCAGATGATTTTTCATTTAAAGTGAAGCTTAAACTTTTATTAAGACACTCTTGGGCTCTACAAGTCAGAGACCTGGAAGTCTCTTTTCTTGGCTTTTACAAGAAGGTGCTACACTGCTTCATAGTCCAGAACAAATTGCCACTAAAATACCGTTGTTTTTTTTTCTACTAGGTATGATTCTACTTGACCAGCAAACAAGAGGGAAAGTGCCTAAGTCCTTCTAAGCCCTGTTATATACACAGCTTTTTTGCCAGACATTACTGTTTCTGAAAAGATGCTACCATGTAATGGATTATGTTTCGGCAGTGAAGTCTCTTCACCAGACTTTAAATTGCCATTCATACTGACTTGCGTGCATACAAAGCAAATGCAAAGTCCATAAAAATACTTGCAGGCCACAGCTCATAATCAGGCCTGCCTGACTGCCAAGAGGAAACTCCCACAGTTCTGACAAAAGAGACATGAAGGGTAACGTTCTCAGAAGCGATTCAACAGTTCCAGGGCATACTAGTTTTCTAATCCAATGAAGTAAAAAGGTGTCCCCTGTCCCTGCAGATAACTTTAAGAACTTGTCTAGAAAAACAAGTAGTTTTTTCATCTAATAAGAATTCTGTCTATACTTTCAATCAGGAGGGTTCATACTATTATTCATCATTATAAGAACAGCATGTCCTTATTTGCCAGGCTCAGCCATCATCAGAAATCTGTACCTGCATCAGTGAGCCTCTTTACCAGCTGCGCAACAGTAGATCTCTTCTGGCCAATGGCAACGTAGATACAGTACAGCTTCTTTTTCTCATCTGTTCCATCATTAAACCTTTTCTGGTTGATTATTGTGTCAATTGCAATGGAAGTTTTCCTGTACAACACACAGTTTGGTTAAGTTAAGCGACCCATTCCTCTCCCAAACTCCACCCAGCTGTGTTCAGTTCCGTACAGTAGACCACGCCGCATTCAAGTCTCTGTTTATGGAAACATTTTTTGTTTGGGCATTTAACTTACCCAGTCTGTCTGTCACCAATGATCAGTTCACGCTGTCCACGGCCAATTGGCACCAAGCTGTCCACAGCCTTAATACCAGTCTGCATAGGTTCCCGCACAGAGATTCTGGGAATGATGCCAGGGGCCTTCAAGCCAACTCTCCTACGTGTCTTAGATGTAATAGGACCCTTTAAAGAGAGAAAAAACCCTGTTGCAGTCTGCACCAAACAGGATCAAGCTTAACGCTTAGCATTACACTGACCTTCCCATCAATGGGATTGCCTAGGGCATCTACAACACGGCCCAGCAGCTCTTCCCCAACGGGAACATCCACAATGGCACCAGTCCTCTTCACGACATCCCCTTCCTTGATCAGTCTGTCATTACCAAACACGACAACACCAACATTGTCGGGCTCCAAGTTCAAGGACATTCCCTAGGACAGAGATCATGCTAACATAAGAAAAATGGTACCAACATCTATGGTGAATTCTTGACGCTTTAAAATATTGATGTGATTAGTCTACAGTGTGAAATATGGGACACTGGCAACAATTATCAATGTTCTGCTTACATCCACTCATAGAATATCCTGAGCTGGAAGGGACACACAAGGATCAAGTTCAATGCACTTGTCTTCTCCCATACTGGTGACAGAACCTGCCTAAACCTTCAGTTTACTACATCATTATACTTGCAGCAGTCATTCCTCTCCCAAATAAAAACAAAGGATAAGTAGGTTTCGAATACATTTCTCTTGCCTAGGAATTCAACAAGAGAACTGGCCTATCTGCCTGAGGCAAGCCAGAGCATTAACAATTCTGGAAGAGATGCTGCAGCAGTATCAGGAACAGTCAGCTTTTTATCTCTAGTCTACCCTTTGGACTAGAAGTGCACTGTACTGGATCACAGACCTTATTCTTCAATGGTAATCATAAAAAACTACCTAAAACCTAAGAAAACAAAATCCAGTGCCAAATTAATCCTTAACACTTCCTAGAGGAAGACAAATCTCAAGCATTGGCCAAGAACCAGATAGTGATATCAAACACTAAGCATTACAAATTCAAAAAAATCTGCTTTCTATAGTATTTACATAGTATTCAGCTAGTTACTACACATCAAAATTACAACTAAGATTGTAAAACCTCCATATGGGTAGGTCCAAGCACAGTCTCAGATTCTTCTTTAAAAAGTTATCTTCTCATTTCTACGATAAACAAACTACTTTAGTGAAAGCTCACCTTCAGCCCAGAAGAAAACTCAACCATTTCTTCTGCCTGCACATTTCTTAGGCCATACACACGGGCGATACCATCACCAATCGAGAGCACACGGCCAGTCTCCTCAAGTTCAGCAGAGGTGTCAGCTCCCAAAATACGTTCCTCAAGAATAGAGGATACCTCAGCAGTGCCTAGAAGATATTTCAAACCAGATTTAGCGAATTAAGGCACAGTATACATTCAGTAAGCTTGTCTTTAATTCACAAGCCAAGGTACCCTCTCCCAGGTATACCATTAAGTTCTAGCACAGAATGTTCTTCCTTATATGTAACGCAGAAGGTAAGTAACAGTTTGTGTTCACAGCCAATAAAAGCAGCTTCAACTTATCACTGAGCAGAATTCAATCAAAAAACTGATGGCTGTTTAGTTTTGTCATTGATTTCCTCCAGTATGTCCTAACCTGTTAGCAATCCCTCCCTCTAGAGAGCCATTAGGCTAAGTAGATTACAGTTCACTCAGAAAACACAGATGTGCCCTCTCTGCAGGTAGTGCTTTTACTTAGACTGGGCGCATGGAAACACCAACTCATTCGTAAACCAGCATATTCTAAAGGCACTTATTACATTTACAGAGAAAGTTGTTCAATATAAGCTTTAACAGTATGTTTTCCTTCTTCCTCCAATTTGGCAGTATGCCCCCAACAACTTTTTATTTCCTCAGCTAGGAAACAGTGAGCAGTGAATCTTATTTCCTAATTATACCTTTACTTGGCCTAAAGCACATCAAGAACTGTACATGAACTGCTGCCAAAACGCAGATATGCAGTGCTGTTGCCTTCTCAAGATGCTAGCAGCACAAGAGTTATAATCAAGGACAAAAGGTCAAAGCAGGCCTGAGAAAGTCATCCTTTCTCTAATATTGCCAACAAGCAGACAGGAAATTGGAATTTGAGTCATTTTTCAGGTAATTCTGCAGGACTGAAAGACTGAATTGGGTTATTTGAGAGGCAGATAAGCTGAGTAAGCCAGCTGACATGTGATCACCCCACTGGTTTGGACATACTTTGAACAACTATTGAAGTCTGACAGATGTGACCATGTGAAGTGACATTTCACTTCCCAACACTGCCAGTACATAAGTGTCCTTAAGTGTTTTGTCAGCTGACACATGCACCTCACACCCCAAGCTCAAATTACCTTGTCTGACTGATCAAGGTCTTAAACAGTACTCTTATAATAATAAGAGCCTTTCTTCAGACTCACCGGTTTTCTGGAAATGTGTTTTCGAGGCATGGATGTTTCTTGTGGCAACAAATGCTGCACCCAGGGTGTTTCTGGAAACCTAAAATAAGTAATTGTTTCAATAAACAAAGCCTCTTTGATCACACAAAATACAGTATGTTAAAGAAAGATTGCATTAAAATTCCTCAGTGTGAAGTTAGATATTCAGTGTGTCTCCACTTTGAATTGAGCTCCAAAGCTCTGCATTCACAAGTTGCAGTTACAGAACCAAACCCAACATGAGTTAAGTAACCACAGGCACTAAAAGAGACTGCTCTAAATCGCTGCGTTTTTCTGCACAGCCCTCACATTGCACTGCCACCACCACAGCACTGCGGCAGCTCCCACGGCAGCACCTCCTCTCATCTGCGACCATTCCCCACGGCATCAAAAGCTCGGGGCACAAATAAATCAGGGAAGACCTCCTGCATCCGCACAAGGGAAAATAAGGTTATGTCTCAGGAGAATCGATTTCTCGGTAAAGCGAGGACTGACCTTTCCTAGTAAAGCCTAAGGGCACATTTTCTGAAGCAGGGCTAAAACACATACGATTGCTCAAAAGAAAAATCCGTGATAACGAACGCACTAAATGGTTATTATAATTATAACTCCTGAAGCTCACAGTGCAGTTCCGCAGCAGCATGCACACGATTGCTCCGGCATCCCATGAAGGCCTGCGTTCACCTTCACAAGGGACACGGACCGGAGGCGCTCCCTGAGAGCCCCCTGCCCCCTGTGGCAGCCCCCCAAACCCCCCGGCCCCACCGGGATTTCGCCTCTTTCACCCCCACCCCTCATGGCCCAAGGTGACTTCAGCGAAGGGCACGGCGCCCCTACCCCCGTCCCCATTCCCCAAACCAACCCATCCCCGGCAGGACCCGGTCCCC
>CM021729.1:3570164-3589839 GCA_011074415.1 Stictonetta naevosa | reverse complement strand
AGCTGTGGTGGTTGGGGTCATTGGTGCGTCTGTAGTGCGTCAGTAACAAACGGCATGAGAATAAAAAGGTGAAATTTATGAAATGAGGAGATGAGCAGGGGTCCGGAAAAAATGAGGGAAGTTAAAAGGTTCTCTGAATTACAGGGGGTGTCTGAGACGAAGGGAGCTGCGTCCCCTTCCACCACCAGTGCTTTGGCTGCTGTAGGAGCTGCTCCTTAGGAGCACAGAGCTCGCAGCTATTTTCCCTCATCTCATTTGGCTGTTTCCTTTTTTTTCTTTTTTTCCCTCATTCTCTGTCAGGTTACTTCATGGCTAAAGAAAGTATTTGAGAACCAGCCCATTCCGCCATATGAAGTGAACGCCCAGACCATTGATATTTTGTGTAAGCTTGAAGAATACAGTGAAGCCAGAGACAGAGGTGTTGCTTTCCTGATAGAAGACATGAATCTGAAGGCAACAGAATATGAAACAGAGGGTGAGTTAGAAGCTCCAGTTCTTGGTTTCATCACGGTTTTCCTTAGTTACCTGGTAGACTTTTTTATTGAAACCTTATGACCTAGCATATTTAAAAAACAAACTAGCAATAAGCTTAATTTTTGTTATGGTACAGCTTTTACTCCAATGTGCTCCATGCTTTCCTTTCAGCAAAGTACACTCTGACATAAAGTTGGTCAGAAGCAATTTTTTAGCCAGCTTGAGCAGGCTGTAAATGTGGACAAGCAGGTTGATTGCTAAAGCTTCCTAGCCTGCTGGGCTGAATAAGTACAGCATTGGTGTATTGGCTGGATAGACAGCAGAGACCCTACAGCTAATTTAAGAGTCTGAGCTGGTGCTAATCCAATGTTAAGGAAAACACTTGAGGAATCTGAAACAACAGTGAGGTGATTAAGTTATGCTCTTGCAGCCTGGACAATGTGTCCGATAATGTTTTTTTCTGGAGTGAGTGGTTCAGGGAGCCATAATAGATCTTAACACATGTGCTAAAGGATCAAGTCCTCTAGTGACTTGACATCAAGTGAATAATAATGGAGATTGTGCAGTTGACTTAGGCTGTCAGAGAACGTGGACACTACCAGGCAAGTATGGGTGTGAGCTCTGCTGCAGTTTCAGACTCCCCTGGTAGGAAGGAGTATCATTACTAGCAGAGGTTTCATACGACAAGCACGATGGCTCTTTCCGTAATAGCAGAGAGGTAAAAAAAAAATCTTCTGGAGTGGAATTGTGTCCTACCTAGAGCTAAAATAACAGTTATATTAAAAAAAAAATACTCTTTTTTGGTTCAACTTGTTTTTCAGCTAACTATCTAGAGGGCCTTCTCACAGAAGGCCTGGGTATTTCATTATCCAGCCTGTCCAGCGAAGGCATCGCCTACCTCAGCACCCTGGTAAACAGTGCAATGACACTTGAAACGAAGGACACCTCTCTTGCCAGGTAATTCTTCCCACTCTGTAACGGGTGATGGTCTGTGCTACTTCCCTTTCCACGGTTTCAAACTGTACTTTCACAACAGGAGTCTTACTTGTCCAGCTTCTTTTGCACCATGAGGCAGCTTTAGAGGACACAAAAACTGAGCACAACACTTGATTTTTCCCTGTAAGGAAAGCCTCTGAAGCCCAGAAGGTGTCTTAGCCACAATTAAGTCTCTTTTTGGGACATGCCCTTGTGATCAGTGCCTGTAGGATGTGTCCACTACAACTTGCCAGGTAGCACAAGCTGGAGCAGCTTTTGTACTGCTGAGGCAAGGACTGTGGAACTGTAGCTGGTTGTTTAGTCTCAGCTCCTGTCTTACAAGGCCTCAGTTATTGTAAGAAGATTTCTTTGTCTCAGCCACAGAGCAATTGCAGCTGTTAGGCTGTACTTTCTCAGCCCCTCTGCCTGGCCTTAAACTGTAACACAGCAGGAGTCCCTTGAGCATTGTCAGTAAGGAGGGGCTGAAATCTGTCTTGGAATCCATTTTTAAAAAAATTATGTTCAGGAGCTTTGCTCTTACAGTTCTTTAGAGACAGAGGAGCAGGCAGAAATGAACAATTTGAGAAGAATAAGCGGATGAAATACTTCTGGGTGTGTCCCAGGGATATGCGTTTTCAGGAACTGAATTTCAAAAGCAATTTGGCAAGCCAGGAGTGGAGCAGTTTATTATTTCAAACCTGGTGGCTGTATTCTCTAGAATGCCAGGTCCTGTTTAGCCTTTCCCAGTACTCAGTTTACTGGGCTGTTTCCCCTTCTGGACAAAATCTCTGCTAATTAAGGGAAGCAAATACCTTCAGTGATTTATTTTCCTCTTCTAAAATACCTGTTAGTTACCTGCTGCATCATAGCATAAGAAAAACAGGTCATTTGTGGAAAGTGTGTGGGGGGTAAACAACAATAATTCTGAGCTTGGTAAAAGTTGACTGAGAATTCCCACTGAATCTTTCCACCAGCTTCTTCTGTGCCATCAATGATATGAGTTCTAAGCTGTATGCAACAGAATCAAAAAACAGAGAAATGGAACTGGAGTTGACCAAAATTAAGAAAAAACTAACTGCTGCACTGGCGCTGGAAAAGCAGTTAAAGGGGTGAGTAATGGGTGAGGATGTGGAAAGATTGTAAGCAGTGCTGCTGATCTCTGCCGTGTAGTGTGTTCCTTGTGACAACTAACAAGAGTAACCGAACTGACAGGTTTTTGGTGCATTTGTAATCCACAGTATTGGGAAGTATCTGCCAAAAGCTGTGTGTTACAGGCACATTCAGAAATCAAAAGACTTTGGGGCTATGGTCAGACCTATTATTTTAAACCAAAAATGGTTTACAAGCAGTTTTCAGATAAGGGGCGGCATCTTCCACCAGTTCTCTTCAGCTGAGGTTGAAGGCAAACCACATCTTACCCACTTACTGTGGGTTTTGTAGTTAGGGTGAAGGAGCCAGGCAAAACCAAAAAGATTCCTCGGTAAGAATTTCCTTTAACCTGTGAGAGTCTAGTAGAAAAAATAATGAATATCAAGTCCATTCCCTAAAGGATGTCATTTGAAGGGCTTTGCCAAGTACACTGTGATCAGCCCTTCGCTGAACATTGGTCCAGATGATCTCCACAGATCCCTTCCATTCTAATTACTGTCTGGTTCTGTCAAAGTTGTAATTGTGGTGCTCTTGCAGCACAGACGCAAGACCCACATGCCTCTCCCGGTTTTGCCATGGCCCCTTTCTACGCTCTTAAGTTTAGCCTGCCTAACACGTCCCTAAGTGAATTAATTACAGAATTAAGCAGAAGACTTACTCTGTGCTGTTACACAGATGGCTTTCCCTTCGACCTTTTATCCTGTGGCCCTTGGGAGTCTGGAGTGAACAGCCATGGATATTTACATGGGGGAATCTCACAGAAAAATGCAAGCATTCTCTCCCTCTGGAGTTGGTTGTATTATGGTGTTTAGCTTGAGCATAGATGACTAAGTGGTATGTGAATACTGGTGTCTCTTTAGATGTAAAGGTTTGTTTCTTTTTCTTTTTTTTTTTAGGGATCTTAAAAAAACAAAGGAACATCTTGAGGTAGAAAGAGCCAAAGCTGAGAGACGATCCCTGAGCTTGAATTTCCTGAGAGACAAATACAAGGATTTCAAAATCAGGATTAAGGCTGCTGAGGTAGAGGGAAGGAATTACCTAACAGGATGCTGTAATAGGTTGGCATAGTTGTGGTTGGTCAGGCCCAAAACTAGTTAGGGACATCACTGAAGCTTACTAAACTCCTGGATTTAGGGCTTACTAAACTCCTGGATTTTGGACATGTGGGCTAACAGGATGAGTCGTTACCATACTTCAATTGTCCCCAATATGTACACACTCATTCTTCTGAATGTCCTTTGGTAAATGCAAAGATACTTTCCCTTTTGAGAATATTAGCTCAGACTATGTTGTGCTTGCTGTGATATACCGTTAACTTGTCTGTATACTCTTATATTAACAGCAGAACATATGATTCACTGAGGAAAATTGTGTCAAAATCCTGAATATAGCCATTTGGGGAGGATTAATGAATGATTAAATGTTGAAGGCAGAAGTTGTTCTGTCTTCTTCACCTTTCCCTATGTGATGAAGGATATGTGAATGCTTTATTTAATACTTGGATGCTGTTCAATATCCTGACAAATACCAGATAGAAAATGTTGAATTAGTGTCAACGACATTTTACTGAGAAACCTCTTCACAGCCTTGCCATGTGCTCTTCTCCCACTAATTTTCTGGAAAGATTTGTTAGTCTTGGAATAAATTTTAGTAGTGACTGATTTCATACACCAGCTAGAGCTATAGTTCAAATAGCATGTTTCTACGCTTTTCAGACTGTGTTCTTGTCTGCCTCTTTCAATCAAAATCCCAGGAAATGGCAAAATCTTTCTCTTCCCTGTTGTATTTTGTCATTTATGTTTGAACTCTTTCCTGTTTGTAGGAACAGCTTGCTGCCAGAGGGTTGGATCAATCATTGACGCATCAGTCACTAGTGAGCATGTCTGAGGTAGGTCTGTTGGTACAAGACAGATGTTTCTACAGCAATCCATGTTGCAAATGGAGTGGATATTCTGTGGAATATATCTCATTACATGGCTGCCTTTGTATTGCAATTACTGAATAAAATGACCTAGGTGATTGCTTCTAGTGTATGTGAAATATGCCTGCTCTCAAATGCTGCTGAGCTAATGGAGGAGGTTGAGTGAAACCCAGATTCTGAAACTGTGTGCCTTTTTCTTGTCTTTAAACATAACATTTTAAGCTAAATGGTAACTCCAGCAGGATGTTTTTTAAAGGAAAAAGCACATTTCTTGAGTTACTAGCTGTAGATCATCCAGCTTTGTTCTGAGTATTTATACATATTTAATGTGTTGGAGTTGTTCTGTCTGCACTCAACATGTTTTAATGTTACTTGCTATTACTGTAACGGGCATTTCAGTCTCTCTCCCCATTTCTTTTACTACCTTTTCTTGCCTATTAGGTTGAACAATTAAAATAGGTTTCCGGAATGTATGTTGTCATTCTTGTGAACCAGCGCTGGGTGGCAATGTTGACATTGCACAGCGTTTCAGAAGAGTGCTAACTAAAAATTGTGTTGGATTTCTACATACGAAATGGCATTGGAACCTTTCTAGTCTTTATCTGACCTTCATCATCTTCCCAAACCTAAGTAAAAGGGCATGTTTGACTCACTGGCATTTCTACGTCTGCTCTGCCAAGAGCTCTGTAAATTAGGCAGCACAAATGACTTCATCTTCAGTGCGTGTTTTTTTTTTGGAATGACTTAGGTTGATTATTTGAAAAAAAAATATGGGCTTTGTAATATGCTAAATTTTAAGCCCCCTGGAGAAACTACTTCCCCTTGTTAACAGAATGAGTAAAGTAATGCATGTTTGGGGACTTCTTTTTTCTGTTGCATGTGCAAAATTTTCACACACAAGCCGTAGGCTTGAGACTTTATCTCCTTCCTTGGGGCTCAGGTCTGTGTGTGGCCTACAGTGATGTTGACCATGAAAGTCCTCTGGTGGCTTCTGAGTTGACAGGCTCCCTCCTGTCAGGGAGGTGAGACTGGGTGGTTATCCTGTAGGTAACAATGCTGTATGTGCTCAGAAAGGAAGAGAAAGTGCATCTGTGTAAAATTTGAACTAGGTTTAACTGACTGATAGCTGAGTGAATGGTAGATCTTTAGTTCTCTGTGCATTTTGAGAAAGATGACAAGATCACTAGCCAACATAGGTGCTAAATATGCTGTAGGTGCTAAAATGCTGTAGATAATTGTAAATGTATTTTGCTGATTTACATCACTTCTGCAAGTAAGACTATGGAATGTAATCTACTTTGTTCTGTCCACAGAAACTGGCTGAAATGCAGAAAGAAATTGTGCTTTTGAAGAGGAAACTTGAGTCCTACCTAGATTTAACTCCTGTAATTATTTTTCACTGTTCTTTTATACGTGCAGTCAGATTAACTTCAATGGACTTCAAAAATATAAAGGAAATTGTTGTGTATTTCAACAGATAGAAAGATCTCTCTAGAGATCTATTAATGAGTCGTGTAAACAAAAGACTTCACTTAAACAGGAAGCTATATATCGATTAATCAAAGGCAAAAAAAAAAGTGTTTGCCTGGCAAACTTTGCTCTAACAACATGCCTAGGAATGTGACCTGAAGAAATAGGCTGGTTGAGCTCAGTATCAAGATGAATTAGCTAGAAATTAAAAATTTAGAAGAAAAAGTAGTTCTTTAGTATAAAACTTCTAGTTTGTACATGTCCTAATACATTAGTAAATCAGGCTGTCAATATGGCAGACACAGCACACAGAGCAGAGGCTGAAGCTCTGAGCAGCGTTGTAAAAATGATGAAGAAATACCCAAACGTAGACTTTGTTCCCTAAGCAAGTACTGTAGCTTGTATGAGTACTGGCTGCTCCATAATTTCCCTTGATTTCTCTTGAAGGTGCTGAGAACACACCTCATTAGGCTGCTCTCTGAAGCACCTTTTATAAAAACAATTTTACTCATTTCAAATGAGAAAAACCCATGTTACAGAAGACTGTTTCAGTTGAGGGCAGTTCTGTAAGCAATAGTGGCTTAAAGAAATGGGGAAATGGTAAATCTGTGAAACAAATGTCTGGCTTTTTGTGATGTGTGTATGTCACCACCTGAGTTACTTGGAACAGCTCAGCCCAGGTATTTCTGATCTTTGGAAGATTGCCACTACATTTATAGATGAGTAGTAAGGATTTTCTGTCATTCAAGTGAGATTTGGCAAACAGTGGAGCAGATAGTTCAGTGGGTTTAACTTTAGTAAATAAAGCAGTAAACTAAATGATTGCAATTGTACTTGAGTTACCTGGTTTGACTCCTGTTAGCTCCTCATCTGAGCACCCCAAAGTCAGGTAACCTCCGGGAGGTGAAGGATTTATTCCAATTTTTATAAATGGGGAGTAGAGGTCCAGAGAAACAAAGGGACATGTCCAAAGTCATGTAGAAATTCTGAGATGAATCATGTATTTTGTGTTGTGAACTGGGGACCTGTCTGCTGGACCACCCTTGACCTCCTCAGCCCTTACAGAGTTTCTGCTCCTCAGCACACCTTCCTTTAACCTAATTTCTCCTTTATACAAATACTGCCATCTCCCTCCTAGAGCAAAAGGATGAAGGGAGAGGATGGGACTGATTCTCTTATAAATCCATCTTACTCCAAGAGGCAGCTGCCGCCTCTCCTCAAGCAAAACAGGATGTTCGAATTGGATTAGGTTCCACAGTTCCTCCCTCCCCCTGACTCTCTGTCAGTGGAGACAGGGAGAGCCCTGATGCCTTGCTGCTGGTGCAGACAGAATGAAGGAGGAGGGTTAATACTTGCACACTGCTGAAAGCTTGTGCTCTAGTAAATTCATCCCTGGATATGTTTAAAAATTCTAGTTCCTCAATTGGTAGTTTTGGAAAATTGATAAAAATGCTTCTTTAGACATCAGGTTATAGCAGAATCTTGAAAAATATCTGATTGTCCAAACCAAACTGATAATAGGCTTTTAATGTCAGTATCTATAGCATGAGAAGAGTGTACACACAACTTATTTTATTATCCCTGAAATCCTGTGGGGCGCATGATTAGAGTCTTGCAATGATACAGGAACTCTGCGATTCAAGTTGAAATATTGATTTTTATGCCATTTTCTCTCATTAGAGTCCTTCCCTTGCACTAGTGAAGATTGAAGAAGTAAAACGAGAACTGGTAAGAGTTCTAATCTTTCACAGGGATTTAAATGGGTGCTGTCATTCCAAAACAACC
Source organism: Stictonetta naevosa (assembly GCA_011074415.1). Lineage (NCBI taxonomy): Eukaryota > Metazoa > Chordata > Aves > Anseriformes > Anatidae > Stictonetta > Stictonetta naevosa. Next base: position 3,582,065 of record CM021729.1, on the reverse strand, counting down.
TATATGCGTTAATTGCTTGTGGATTTATCTACTTCAGATCATAGTCTTAATGATCTCTGGAGGGAAATTTTTGCTCTGATATGGCAGAAGTAGTGCATATTGGTAGGAGGAACTGTTGGAGGAACGATATCTATGCTCAACTGCCTTTGTAGCTTTAATGGTGTATCAGCGGGGATTAGGTATCTGTATCCCTCTGGATTTTCTGCTTCACCTGTCAGAATGTTTATTCACTCAACTGTGCTACAGCTTCTTGGTCTCGTGACCTTCATTACTGTGCCTGAATTCTCAAAGGGTAGTAGGGCCCATGTGTTATTGAACAGCTGCCTTGTGGACTGCAACAGGGACCTTTCCCTATAAAACACAATGCCTGTTTCATACATGCTTGTGTAACCTGCAAGGCATTGTTGGGAAAAAACTTCATCTAAAGCTGTTTGGGAAGTCTGCATGTACCTTTCCAGAGCGAGCTGGGCCATGTCTGAACATAGAAGCTGTCTTTTATTTTTTTGGGTTACTGTCCACTTGTTTTTAGATATGGCACAAGGTATTTAGTGATAAGCCTAAGAACTGTGATCAGAAAGCACATTTATTGGAGAGTATTGTGTGTGTTTTCAGATGGGACTAGTCAGGTTGGTGATCCATTTAATTTTTGTTCCAGAAATACTTGTTCCAGAAATACAAGCTCACCTTAGCAGCCTATAAGGCTTTTCTGAGGTGTGTACACACGTGAGCGTATCAGTTCAGCTCAAAGGTGTCCCACTGGGGCACAGTACAAAGGCTCCTGAGTGTTTTTGGCTGTTCCTTTGGAGGTTCCTCTGTAGTGACTACTGCTACTACTGCCACTTGCAGCAGTGAGAACTGTCAGTTCAATGCTTGGGTTAATCAGTGCTAATAATATCCTGAGGTGTCATCTCTGCCGATATGTTTTGTGTCAGAAGAATATATGAAAACTATTGTGTGATTGCTGAGTCCTCTTGTGCCTTTTTTTTCTCCTGCTAGAATGCCGTGGAGGCAGAGTTCTCAAAGCAAATTGACATGCTGACTCTTGAGATGCCAGAACCCAGCCAACATGAGTTCACCTGAAGTGGCTTGAATGGAAGATTTATTTTCCAAACTTCTATTTTACTTGCACTAGTTTGGACTTACTGTATTTCTGCAGCTTTCTGCCTTACTCTTCTTGCTGTTCGATGGCATGCTTGTGACCTTTCAGTAAGTGTAATCTTTTTGTAAGGGTTCAGGTGGCCATGCGTTTGTAAATGTCACTTTTTTCATAAAATAACTTGTAAGCTTCTTGTTTTCTCTATCAGTTATTTTTCCGTGTGTGATAGAAACTTGTAACCAACTTCCAGATGGCACCTTCACCAGGAACTGTCCCTACCAGCATCTGGTAGGCCCTTACCACACAGAATTGAACTAAATGTCTGGCTTTACTTTTTCTGTGTCTGGGCTCTGGATTGTATTTTTTTTATTCCCCTGGAGTCCTTCCTTTGGTGGTACAAATAGGGTAATGACAGATGCCTTGCACCTACTAGACCATCGGCTTTTGCTCTCTTTTTCTTGTTATTTCAGAATTGGAGAGCCATCAATTTTTTTCTACCACACGTAGCATGTCTAATGTTTACCAAGTTTTTGAAGATGAATTGTAGATGTGTCTAGAGTGTTTCTTAGTTTGGGTGTTTTCTTTAAGGCGGAATACAATCAACTTTATTTAATGTCTTCAGCAGGGATTTGATATGTTAATTAAAACAAATACGGCCTAGGTCTGTATAGGGACCTATAATAGGGCCTAGAATCATAGTTCCCATTGTGTTCTAAAGCCCTGCAGCATTTGGGACATCCCACAAAGGGGATTTTTGTGTGTGAACAGTGGCTGTCTACTTTAATGGAAACAAATTCAGCTCTGATTTGCCTCATATGGTTTATCGGACAGGCTTCACACATCAACAGTTTACTGCTCACATAGGTAAGAGCTGGAGTGAAATGCATTAGTACCAACTGCTTAAGAATCTGTAGTTTCTTTGCCATCTGAGAAAATGGAAACCCATTACCCTAAACCTATAAAGTTTGCCCATGTTGAACACTTAGACAGCAGACCAGTAGCTCTCTTTTTTTTTTTCTTCCTTACATTCTAGTGTTAAACAAACAAAAGTAGAAAGATAGCTTCATGGATAGTGATGGAATAAATTTAAAAACAAAAAAAGGGGGGGTTCTATAGTAAGACTTTCAGAGGTCTAAAGACATGGATATTTTTGCAGACCTACTGTGAGATAGTAGTTTGAAGCTAGATTGTCCCTTCCACTTGCACCTCAAATGTCATCTTCCAAAAGGGTCTGCAGAACCCTCCTCTTTCTATGCCACCACCACACAAGCCATGAATACCCAAGTTTTTAAAAGCTGTTTTGTATGAAAAAGCCAGAATCTGAGAAGCTTGGGGTGGAACATGGGAAGCATCAATACCTAAAGACATTGAGCATGGACCATGGGCCATTGGTATCAGACAAATGTACCGGGCAGCGTCCAGACAAATAGCTGTGGTGCTCTCAGTAGCAATCTGGAGCTACATCTGTTTGCAATTACAGTTGCAAAATATTATGGTAACGGTTGAGCATGGTGTACCTGTCACCAGGAGCTGCTGCTTATTTCATTTCAGAAATTGGTTTCACAGATCTGCAGGATGAGAGATTCTGTTGCTTCGTGTCCTCACTTGAAGCAATAGGATCATGAGATTGGCATCTGATGATTATGTGTATCTCTGATTTCTAAGAAGCTGCAAGCTCAGGAAGACAGCGGAGTAAGTGTTATAGCCTCACCACCTTGTGACCTTCCTCACCTCATTTCTTGCACCCTGATGGGGAAGAATTCAAGGATGTTCAGAGAGCTGATGCCTATGAGATCTCTGTCTTCTTCGAGATGCCAGAGAGAGTTGATATTTAGCTTCAGGATTTTTAATAAGAAAGTTAGGAAAGTACCAGTTGCCTTGGTTTCATGACTACTATCTTCAGTTCTTTCTGGGCTAAAAATCAAGATGGCAAGAACAGGTGGATGAACTGTATATTATGTATATATATGTGGGTTAAACAGGCTAAGGGGAAATTGCCTCAAAGAGGTAATTTTTCCTATTGTGGAAGGGAAAAGAAGTCATTGTCTCAGAAACAGAACACATCTGGGCAGACATTAGTGGTTTAACAAGGAAGCCATTGTAAGACCCTGGAGGTCACGACCTCTCAATTACAGAATCTTAATCACTTGAGGCTTTTAAGAGCAGATCAGAAATGCTTTGCTTAAGCATTTATTATGCTAAGGAGAGTTGATCATGCTTTGAGATAGTAAGATGGATTAGATGACTGCTCGAGGATGCTACCAGCCCTGTTTGTCAATGAAAGCCTCAGGACTTACTCAGCTAACACATGAAGGCTGTTTATTGCACATGTGTTAACCATGACTCAAGGCTTGAGTAGGCTTCCCGGGGCAGCAGCACTCCCTGTGCACCACTTCATCACACAATACCACACCAGTTGGGAAATTTGGTGTGGGAAAGGGGGTTCTCTATGCCTGCACCCGCAGGGCAGCTGCATGGCTCCTGGCTGTGCTATTTCACAGCACGGCAGCATGTGTTGTGGCCCACTTGTTGGCAAAAAGCCCGACTACAGAGGTCGGCAGGGCTGGACTCTGACTCGAGAGCTGTCCAAAGATAGCTGTGTGTTGCTTCCCAGGGTTGGAAGTGTAAGGGGGGGTCGGGAGAAATACCCAGCAGCTGCATGTGAGCTGTGTGCCACAGCTGAGCCATCTGCAGCACATGCAACATAAATCAGGGGCCAGTTGTCAGGTCCTACAGTTCAGCTTTTCATGAGAACAGGGAAAGTCAAATAAATGAGATTTATGCAGCAAATGGACTGTCAGTAAGACGTCTCAGCTCTTCAGTTACGCATTTGCATGGGCAAGATGCCTTGCAGAGCGATCAGAGGCATCCCTCCTCGCTGCTGGTATTTTAGGGTAGCCCAGCTTGCCCAAACTGGGGATCGGTTGCTAGCACAGGAACAACTTGCAGAGGTGCTGCCGAGACAGGAGCACGCTTGGCTGAGAAAATGTTTGATTTTGGGCTTTGCCCTCTGCCCTGGCAGCTGTTGAGTGTTTCCACGGAGGTCAGAGCGGGTGGCAGGGATCTGTGCTGCAGCCTGGAGGGAGGCTGCCAGCTGGACCTCTCTGCTGCTGTATATTAGGAAATAATCACCCAACTGGGAATGACACAATTGTCTGGGGAGGCTTTTGCTTCTTCAGCCCAATTGCAGATTACATCAGCTGCTCAGCCCTGAGTCTGATTTTTGGGGATGCTGTGTAATAACACCTGCACACGCTTGCAGTTGTGTGGGGCTCCCCCAGCTCAGCCTGAGCTGGGGATCGCCCCGTTGTGCTGCTGACCCATGTAGGATGTGTATGCTTTGTCACAGCTCATTCAATTCTTCCCATTAGGAGATATGAGGATCCAAATTCCACCTGGAAAAAAAAAAAAAAAGATTTAAAATTATGCAGTAGGCGTGAAAATCAGCGGTCAACCTCAAGTATAAACTTGTATAAATGTGTAATAAATTTTACCACAAAGTGATAGACTGTTCTTATCAGGATAACATGCAAAATAATAATTGCTTTAGAAAATAATAATAAAAATATCATCTTCAAATCAGCTCAGTGATACGGATTTATTTAAATGAAAATACTTAGGTACTTAAACCAGAAGAATAAAATGCTAGAGAAATACAAAAAACAGGCAAAATTAAGCCCAATGAGATAAAATACGTATATATTTACTCAAAATACATTGGATCAAAAGATGTGGATGGACTCTCTTGGCTATCATTTGGCTAGTCCATATTATACAAATATTTTATTTGTTGCGAATGCTTCTTTGAGGGTGCTTTTCAAGCTTACTCTGCCTCAAAACATTCAAAGTTTTCTTCATTCATCTCAACCCTTAAGTAGATAGAGAACTTTGGAATTAAATATATTTTTAAAATCTTAAAGTAGTTTCAAGATGTATTTGAAAAGGAAGTTGGCTGCATATTGTACTGTCTCCCGTAAAACACTCCAAATATTATTTGTTAAATAATTCAATTTTGGGAAGTTCTAAACAAAAAAACGGGATGTGCCAACATGCCTGTAAATGTACTTAAGTTTTTTTTTTTTTTTTTTTTTATCACATCTAGTACTGAATAGGTCTGGGAAAGATTTTGTATTTCCAAGCTGTTCTTTGAGTTTTTAAATTACAGTGACAAGCACTGGAACAACAGTAATTCTGGTCTGCACAGCCGTGCATGCTGCAGGAAATGCTTCAGCTTTGTCTGAGTATGTTGTTGCTGTTACTATCTTCACATGGCTTTAGAAACATTTTATGCACTAACTTCATTAAAACAATTCCGTACCAGGCTGGAAGGATTTCTGCCTCTCCAATTCAGAAATATTTCACTTACAAAATAATTCACAAGTGAGTAAGCAGAGGCTTTACCAGTAAGTGTGTGCTTCAAGTCAAACTTGCATTTCCTTCGTTCTTAGCTGCGTTCCACCTACGTGGTAGGATACAGCACTACCTCCATCTGCCTTTAAGTAATTCAGCATTACACCATTCTTCCTAAACCATGCAATCTCTGGTTAAAAAACAAAAAAAAACAAAACAAACAAACAAACAAAAAAAAAAAAACAAAAAAAAAAACCACCTCCAAACCCGCAACCTAATGTAATAAATGTTTCCTCTAGCCCCATGCTAGACTTGCCTTTAATGCTAATTAAGCAGCACAGCACAGCTGCTTAATTAGCCAACATTGGCTGGCAAAACCCAGCAGCAAGGAAGGTTTGTCTTTCTTCCCTGGGAGAGGAGAGTTGCAGCTAGAGAAGGGGTGAGCCCTTTAGGGCCATGTGGGGCATTGCCACGCCTGTGCTGGTGTCCTGGGCAGCTTTTCTCTGATCCCAGGTCAGCAAGCAGAGGAGACGATGCGACATTGTGAGGGAGCAGGAGCACAGAGAGGATGGCTTGGCTGGGTTTCAGCATTTGTGTCTTCAGATGCTTGGCAGCCTGCATCTGAGCTTGGAAAATGGGCGTTTTTTAAATGTTACTCAGAAGGTGAAGTTTCTATATATTCCTTCTGCAGAGGATGTTTATTAATGTGCCTATGAGTGCTGCCCTTGGACCCACAGGGGTGGGCTCTTGAAAAATCATTCTCCCGGTCTGGAGCTGGAGGGAAACTTTTGCCCTGGGGGGGACAAAAGATGTAAGCAGGTACGGAGGAGCTCTGCTCTCCCTGCAAGACCCAGCGAGGGAAAACAGCCTGGAAACACTTACTAGCCGAGCGTCTTGGCAGCCAGCTTTTACTTTGACAGGGGAGCACAGCACAGGGTCATTCCCGCGTCTGCGAGACATTGTCACACTGCAGGCGAACTCTGAGCTAATTTCCTCCCATTGTCTTTGGGGAAGTGCAAGTGCTGTGGAGGGGATGTCGAGGCCCCCTGGAAGTTCGTGCTGCTGCGCCGTCTTCCAAAGCTAAACAAACCTCTGCTGCTTCCCCGTGAGCCTTCTGAGAGGTGTTCTGCTGAGACTCCCATGTCTCAGCTACTCGTCGTGGTGGAGGAGTTCTTATTGCTTCCTTGTGGGGGTAACTAATGCTGAAATAATTTCACTCTTGGCAGATGCAGTCTAAGAGTGATAAAAGGGAGCCAAAGGAGTGTGCAGGAGTTGCTAGGCTGTACTCCCTAAATTCCTGGAGCCGGCACCACCTCTCGCTTTTCTTCTTTCTCTCTTAATCTTTCAGCCCATCTCCCTGAAAATTCAACATGATCCCCCTGGTATTTCTCCTAATCTGGCATTTAAAGTCTCAGGCAATAAAGCTTTCACCACTTCCCTTAGGGAGACAGTTTTCCAGCCTACGGTTCTCTATTCAAAAGCTTTCCACCCTGATTCTCAGCTTAAACATGCCCTTTCTTAATTTCACCCCATTAAAATCATTAATGTATCACCAGTCTTCTCCCTTCATGCCATTTACTTCATTCAAATATTTACAGATCACTAATGTGTCCCTGCTTAGTTTACTAATTATATTGTACCTATTATATTCAGAATCTCTTCTTTCTTTCGTAATGCCTCCGGGCTGCTGATTCCTTCAGTTGTGGTTCTGTGAGATCCTTTCCATTTATCTCTCTTCTTTGCAAATGTGCGGCAGATGCTCGCCGCCCTCGCCTGTGCCGTTATGCTTTCCTGTACGCCGTCCAAAACGGCATTGCCTGTTCCTCGCTGCTGTGTCCTAACGCGTGCGTAACCGCGTGCCACCCGCCGGCTGTCTCTCAGGAGTCGTGCCTCTGAAGCACGTCCTTTCCTTTAAATAGAGATGCTGGGCTGTTGAAACAGAGGTCGCCAGCCAGGTTCTCGGAGATGGTTTTAGTCAGTGGGAGGGCACGGCTAAAGCTGCCTGGGAGAGCAGAGGTGATTCTAGATTTGAGCTGCCAGCAGGAGTGCCCAGGGCTCGTTCACGGAGTTGTTGAGGTTGGAAGGGACCTCTGGAGATCACCCAGTCCAGCCCAGCTGGGTCACCTCGAGCATGTTACACAGGACGGCACCCAGGTGGGTTTGTAGTATCTCCAGAGAAGGATACCCCACAGCCTCTCTGTGCAGCCTGTCCCAGTGCTCTGTCACCTCACAGTACAGAAGTCCTTCCTCATACAGCAACAAAACCTCTTGTGGTTCAACATATAGCCATTACCCCTTGTCCTCTCACAGCGCTCTCGTTGTGCCCTCTGCTACTGAGACCACCAGTTTTGGATGAGCTGATTTTGGATGGGTGGATTTTAGGTGGGCCAAATTTAGATGGGCTGATTTTGAACAGGCGGATTTTGGAAGGGCCAATTTTGATGTGCCGATTTTGGATGAGCTGATTTTATGTGCCAGTTTTGGGTGGGCTGATTTTATGCGCCGAATTTGGATGGGGCGATTTTGACGCACCAATTTTGATGTGCCAATTTTGGGTGGGCTGATTTTGGACAGGACATTTTTATGTGCCAGTTTGGTATGTGCTGATTTTGATGCGCCAGTTATGATTCTGGATAGGCCGATTCTGGACGTGGTGATTCTGGACGTGGTGATTCTGGACGTGGTGATTCTGGATGTGGTGATTCTGGACAGGCCAATTTTGACGCGCCGATTCTGTACGCACCAATTTTGGATGAGCCTGGTGCCCCTACCGACGACGGCCACTCCGAAGCACCCCCAACACCACACCTTTAGGACAAAACCACGTCTTTAGGACACATCTTGATTCCCACACACGTCGCTCTCCCTTCACTCCCCACATTCACCTCCTCCCCTGAGGCACCGGGGGGCCGCCGGCGGGGCTCAGCCGCTCCCTGAGGGGCCCGCTGCCGTGAACCCCGACGAGGGCCAAACCCGGGGGGGCCGAGCCGGGGCCGGCCCCGCTCCCTCCGCATCCAGACCCCGCTCCCCGTGCCCGGCCTCCGCCGCGGCGAGGCGCTGCGGGGCGGCGGCCGCTCTGCGCGGCGCTCGCCTGCTCCGGCTGCGGAAGTGACGGCGGGCGGCGGAGCCCCGCGGCCTCCGGGGACATTTTCTCCGGTGTCGGGGCCGCAGCGGAGACACCCCCTGGCTCCTCCCGGCCGCCCATGCCCCAGCCGCTGCCCCCCGGGGGGGAGGCCAGGAGGGGCCCTCGGCGCCCAGGTGAGTGCAGGCGGAGCGGCCGGGCCCGGCCGTTGTGGCCGTTGTGGCCGCCGTTACCCCGCGTCCCGTCACGGTGTCGCCCCCGAGGGGGGTTACGGGCGCTGCCCTCTCCCCGAGGCAGGGTGTGATTTTTGGGGAGGAAAGCACAACTTTTGGGGGCGGAGGTGCGGGGCTGCGCGGCCTCGTTTTGCGTGGCGGTGTGGGAGGGGGTGTTTTTTTGGGGGGAAAAGTTGTGGTGTCATCGCGCAGCCAGCCCGAGGTGGCTGCTGAGGTGTAGCAGGTGCTTTGAGCGAGGAGAATATAAAGTTTAACTCTGCCACTTGGCCCTCTTTCAGTAAAAAGAGAGGCAGACCGATTGGCTTGCAGCAGCCAAGCGCGTTCCACAGTTTCAATATCACAACTTTGCATCGAGGCTATCGGGCAAACACCTACGAGGCTGCTCAGGAAGGTCTCTCCCCATCTTTTCTGGGGGGCTGTGCAGCTGGCAGGGAGCTTACAGCCTTCCCCAGCAGCTCCTGGTTGTGCTCACACTTTGGTTCCTTTGTGGTGGGATCCGGCTGCGCGTGTCAGCATCTGTAGGTGTCTGTGTGAGGCCCTGACGGCGATAACCAAGTTAAACGGGGTCTTGCTCGCAGCTCCCTGCGTGCTTTAAACCAGCACAAAGTGCCTCGCTGCACCTCAAAGGCTCCAACAACGTGGATGTGGAGAGGCTGTGGCGTAAGTCCCGATTTATTGGTTTTTTACTGGCTTGTAATTCTGGCTTTTAAAAATGAATGAACAGTGAAGCTTTGGACCCGTAGTCGTCTCCTGAAAAATCTAAGTTTTCTCTTAAATATCTTTCTTCCAAGTAGGTTTTATTTGGTTTTAAGTCTTTTCTGGTACTTGTCAAGTATAAGACCAAATAGCAGTCTCAGTTACGGGACAGGATACTTGCAGTTTTCAAGCTAAAAACTTCAGGTGCATGTGTATTATCTCTCTCCTTAGAACAGCAGACAAACATTTACACTTAAAATGTTTGTCTTAAAGTGTATTCAGTTGCCTAAACCAGGTAATAAAGTCTGACCTTGGTGATATACCGTGCACTCCAAACCAGTGGGAACTGGGTATGGTGCTCCTCTGAGGTGTTCATCGTGCGGCCCTCCTGCCTCCCTTCACACCCGTAATCGCCGTTTCTGAGAGAAGAGCAGCTTCCCAGCTGCCCTGGAGGAGCAAAAGCTGCCTCGGTGGAGGACATAAGTTCGTAACGACCTCTGAGGAGAACAGTAAGTTGCTCGTGAGGCGTGTTTGCTAAACCCAGATGCCCCATGTGGAGCTCAGATCACTGGTAAACGCTCGGTACAGAAGCAGTGGGATGAAGTGCAGTGAGCTCATCTCCCTCGCGGCCGTCGGTTTTGAGCAGTTTTCTGAGCATTTCACGTGTCCGGTGATGTAGAGGAGCCTGCTGCTGGTGAAGGAAGCTCCAAAGCAGGTGGTTATGTGGCTACTAAAAGCTAATAAAAGGTTGCTCTCTGTGGTTCTGGCATAGCAGCAAGGCTGGTGTTTTGTCTGGGTGGCTAGGAGGAGGGATGGGGGGGGGGTGAGGAAAGGCAGTACGTGAGTATAGGCAGCTGGTATTTGTGCTCAAGTATGAGAATAACACTTCTGAGTCATTTTTAAGCACTTGAATTTTTAATTATAATGTGTTGACTATTTCTGTTTGCTCTTAGAGCTAATTGCTAGTTGGCTAGCGCATCAGCTTCACAAAGAGGTGCGATGAGAAATTCCTGAGAAATCAGGAAGAGGAAAGGTCTCTTTCCTCGCGCACGATGTGCATCGTGGCGCAGGCCGGCCCTCTGCGCTTGCACGGGGGCTGCCCGCTCGGTAAAAACCCGAAGCACACAGAAAACAAGCTGGGAAATGAGTGGATGCATCGAGCTGGGTACTGTGGGGGGGGGGGGAAGCAAAAGGGGAAGAAACCCAAAGCCGACCGCAAGGCAGTTGGGAACGGTAAATATGCGGCGGTCCCAGCGCGCGAGCCAAGCTGTGCCGTAAGCGATAACGGGGAGGTAGGAAGGAAGGATGTCTGCCTGCATCTGGCGGAACGGGCAGCTGACAGCGTGGAGGAGGTGGGGATTAGTGGGGTAAGATAAGACTGGATGAACAAAGAGTAAATATAGACAATCGTGAGGGGCTTTGAACGCGAAGCATCAGGGAGATAAGTTGGTGTAACTCGATCAGAACCACATGGAATACTTGCCTTGTTTTTCCTGACCCCCCCCCTCCCCCATCTCCTTGCTGGGTGTTTACATTTGCAGTGCAGGCTTTTTCACCTGACTTCCAAGGCCAGAACCGATTTTGTTCACTTTCTTCACTATCTTTTATGCGTAATCCCATCATCCCACCGCTCCACCAAGGATGCCTATGCTGTTTGTGACCCTCCTGGATATCAGCATCTCACAAAAACATCTACTTCCAAGGTGGGAGTATCCACACGCCATGCTGGGCTGGCTCTGCTCTGTGTGAGCAGTCCGATTACTTCTCTGGCCAAAAGATTACTTCTAAAAACACTGAAAGCTTGGAAACTTTTCACATGAGTAAATTGTTCCATCAACCTGTGTCTCATTCGCTGTAACATCTCGAAGGCGGTGGGTTGATGGCACTTTCTGACAGCACGGGGTCTATGGTCAATCTCGGCTTCTGCATTTTTGTCTGCAGCTGACCATGTGGCTTACAAACCTGTAAACATTGACAGAAACTGGGCAGCAGGTTTAATAACACACTTACTAGATCAAAGTGAGAGATTTCAGTACTGCAGCAGCAAGCACGTAACTCGCACCTCAGAAGAGGCGGTCCTGGAAAGAAGTACCAGAACTTGAACAGTGTTTGCTGACTTGTGCATTGTGGGGAACCAGAAATGAAACGGCCGCGGGAGAGTGTGACGGGCTCGGGGCTGGGAAAGAGCACAGGGGTAAAGAAGAACTGCTGCACGATTACAGTGCTGAGACTGCAGCTTAGGCTGTGTACAGGACAGCAAGGAAACCACTTCTGGCTCAGTTTTCCAGCACACAAAGCAGAGCTCAGCAGAGAACCAGAGCTTTTGACTTCGTTGCTGTAGCTGCGGGGCAGCTGAGCTGTTACGGCACTGGGATCTGCTGCAGTGAAAATTTCTGCTTTGAGTGTGCAAATTGGGAGCTCAGATGTAACTGCTACATATGAGC
>CM021729.1:3545916-3570064 GCA_011074415.1 Stictonetta naevosa | reverse complement strand
AAAAAAAATATATATATATATATTTTTTAATACAAATTTAGATATAGAGTAACTATAAGCCTCTGCAGTTGCTTTATCCCAAGTCCATCTCTGAACTCGCCTGGAGCGACTTAGAGTGTCGCTCACTGGTTGCTGCTAAGAGAATTGAAATTGGTGGTTGTCTGTTCACACTTGTTTGTGTTCCCCCTTCGCATGGCTGATGAGCACAAGCAGAGCCGGTGCAGTGTAGTAATTTCTGCACGGATGTGACTTTGTTTCTGCAGTTGAGGCACACGGCGATTACTCATTCGGGACTGGAAATGAGATGCAGCTCAGTGGCTGAGGTGTTGCTGTTACACCGTTGCAGATGTGTTACTGAATGCACAGGGAGGTCAAGTAACGTGCCCGTGGCTGTGTGGTGAGTCATCTTTAGATTCAGAGGGATCCAATCTAGTACCCCTTTTTATTTAAGAAGGTGTTTTTTAATCAATTTCACCACATAGCCTGTCTCTTGAATGTTCAGAAATGGATTTAATTATTAAAAGAGTGTGCAGGCCTCAGCCGTATCACACCTTGTGATACTCATCTCTGAGAAGACAGCTAAAAGCTGTTGGGTCTCAGTCTGGCAGCTTTTAAGTCATAAGAAGAACAGGTGGACGCTTCAATTAAATGCAGGTAGTTAAGACTCAAGGTAGCAATTTTGTTGCAGTGTACTTGGATTGTAGCTTTGACTTCATACTGAAACTTCTGCAGCGTCCTGCAGGATGCTCTTCTGCTTTTATGCTTTAGAATTTCCTCAAAGTGAGCAGGCAGAGACTGACTGTGGTTGGATAATGTTCTTGCCATGTTTCTTCTGTAATGTCTTATTTCATGGTGCTTGGTCATTAGTCTTCCAAGACTATTTCAGAGAAAGCAGGTTTCGCTTTGATTCATTCAAAATGGATGGAAGAGGCTCTCAGTAGCAGGGCTGGGAATTGCTGAGAGCCAGGTTTTGCAGTGCCAGTTGTCTGTGAGTAGTTTCCACCATTTCAGTAACTGTTTCTTCATTGGGAATATTATATTTCCATGATAGCAGTTTGCACCGTATGCTCCAACAGTCCTGTCAAACTTGCTGAAGTAAAAAGAATCAACTTAACATGATAGCCAGATAAGATTAAGGTAGCACAGTTCTCCTGTACCGTGGTTTCTAATCAGCTGGAAATCTCCTGACTCCTCAGCTTACCCTCCCAGTTTTTGCTCTGTGGGAGTGCCAGCTCTTGCTATAGAGAGATCTAAGTAACGTGGTACAAGCAAAATTTTAGGGAAGAAGAGTGATAAAGGCTGGGCCAGGAAGCTGTCTATTAATCCCGAGTACTCTTGTTAGGAATAAAATGTAAGATAAGTGTTGTTTTTTTTAGAGACTCTGCTAAGGAAGTAAGCTGTATGAAATGCCGGTAGCCTGAGGCCTCCTTGTGTTTTACAGGATGTCTTTTGGAAATGAAGTTGTCACTGTGGGGAAGAACGTGCTTCTAGGTACCAGTGCCCATGAGCTGAATTACTTATAAATACAATTTGATTTGTCAATAGCTATGTTTCCTCCAGAACTTGTAGTACCTTTTGATCAGCATTGCGTAGAATATGAGTTAAAAATAAATTTGTGTTATTTTTTTTTTTTTTAATATTAAATTAAGTTTTGTTTTCTCTGGCTCGGTTACTGATACTAGTCTTAAAGGCAATGCACAGGCTTTGGGTCCCAGGCCATGCTTGATCTACAGCTTTTCTCAGCCCACTACAATCACAGAAACTCCAGAAATTGTTGAATACAGCAAAAGTAAGCTAGGGAAATCCAGTGAGTATCATATCGCAGTTAGCTAATTTTTGAGGGCTTATGAAGCTGTAGACCTCACATAATTTAAAAGTTGTTCTAATAAGACACTTCATTCCTTTTTTTTTTTTTTTTTGCATTGTAAGGTGAATGTGCTTGTTCTACGTAACACCTGTAGTCACCTGTAGTGAACTTTACTGTTCCTATGGAATTCGTAAAGCTACAGCAACAATCAGGCTGTGTTGGATGAACACAGTGGGATTTAGTTAATATTCCAGTCTTAACACTATTTTTTCTTCTACATCTCCTTTTGCTAGGAAAGTTATATGTATGTTATTTATACATCTTCTCTTGCTAATTATTATTATTAGCATTATTCTTAAGAAAGCTCTTCCAGATGAGCTTTTTTTTTTTTTTTAAAGTAAAGAACAATAATGCAAAAATCATTTGGGGGTAAGTAGTGTTTTTATTTAGGGGTAAGTGAGGCTTTTTTCTGTTAATACCTGCATAGTACTGATGAAAACTACCATCTAGTTTTCTTTTGCTCTCTTTGTAGTTCGTAACTTGGTGTTCTCTTAGGTATGCTGATATCTAATCCCTGTAGTCAAATATATGCAAAGTCTTCTGTACGTTGTGGGCAAGAAATGCCTGTTTCCTGGTCTGTCTGTTGTCCTCTCATAGCAAAGGTCCAATTTCTTCACCTGTGCCAGCTGGAAGTAAATGCTTTAGGAAGTATCTGATAGTAAAAACAGCATTAAAAGCATTATTCATAATGCACATGCAGCTGGCTTTTGACCCAGTCAGTTGTATTTTAGAAATACCCAGAGCAGGTTTTGTTCAGTTGTAGGACCAACCTGTGTACTTCCTACTGATCTATTCACCTGCTGGCTGTCAAAAGCTAATTAACCCTCTCCTGCACTGCTTTTTCCTTATGTGCTCTGTTCTCCTTCCGTAACAGATCATGCCCCAGTCTCTTGCTTACTGCCTGCCTCCAGACATGTACGGCTGCTGTGTCCTGTGAGAATTTCCCTTTTTTTTTTGTTGCAGTAGTTTCTTAGGAAACCGCAATTAGGGAGCAGTGTGTTAGGATTTGTAAAAATACAGACTAAAAGGTCGGCTGTCTTGTTAGCTGTGGACTTGGTTACAGTCAAGCAGCACAGGTGAACGTAGCAAGAAGGCATCAGGTTGTTTCTGCTGGAGCTCTGTCTGTGGCTTACTGAGTCCTTAGGTCGCAACAGCGCAGCGTCTTGAGTGCTTCCTTCAGTGGAGCACGTTGGACGTGTAAAGACTACATTAGCAATCTGTTAGACACCAAAATAAATTGGTATCTCTTATTACTAGTTTTAAAAAAACAAATGAGACTTTGTCAATAACAGCTTAACAGCAGTTGATATCTGCTGTTGCTAAAATTTTCATAATTTGACTGAATGACTTTGTCTTTGATGTATTATTACCATTTATTTTTTAGTAGTATGCCTACTGCAATTTCATGTCACAGCATTTAGATTTTGCACTTCTAGCTTAATAGTTAAATCATAAAATGAATGCTAATAACTTGTGGATGAGGAAATGACTTGAGGTGACGGTCTGGCTTATAGATCTTTTCCAGCCTTTGTGGGCTTTGTCACCTAGTTCTTCAGCTGTCCAGACCATAAAATGTTTATGTCACTTCCACATGTGGCAGGAAGATTCTGGCTTTAGAAAAAACACAGTACTGGTATTGAATTAAAGTATTTGAAGTTTTAAAACACCTGAAATTTGGTTTGCGTTTACTCCCTCCATACTAATATGTGACAAAGATGTGTAAAATGGCCTGATCGTAAAATTCTTGCAGATTGTAAATTTGCTTAATATGTCTGTTAACTCATCTTTGTTAGAGACAGATGGCTGTCATAAATCCATACCAGTGCTAGTTCATTGAATGACTTTGACTTTTAGGTAGCTTTGAGAGATTGTGAGCTGCTGGTGATTCCCTTCGTGTGCCGCACCAGCTGCGGGAGGAGCACAGGAACCGGCAAGGTTCCTGCAGCAGGCCTGCAGACCCCTAACTGGAAGGGAGCAGTTGCACAGAACTTGACAAAACAGCTCTCTCTGCTTAGAGTGTCTGTGCTCCCCGCGTCAAAGGTTGTTTAATTACAGGGTGGTATTTTGCAAGATCAGGTGAATTGTCTGGTGTTGTCCCTTGCTGCAGGTGTGTCACTGCTGTCCTTTACGTTAGGCTACTCACCTTGCTGTCCTGGACTGCAGTTCTCCGATCTTGTTCAGTCCCCTGGCCTTGCGATGAGGTGGGGAGCTTCCTCCTGGGAGAAGTGAAACCACAGACGGATCAGCAGGTAGGCAGTTCTGCCTCCTTGCAGTGGCAGTGAGCTGCTGGAGAGGCTGAAGGACTTGTGGAGCTGTCGTATGAGTATCCCATAGCACTCGCTGCTGCTTCACATTTTCCAAATAACAGCAGCAGCAGGGTACAGAGTGTTCATTTGTGCCTGTCTGTGCTGGATCTGCTTTGATTTTGCTGGAGACAGCAGTGAGATGACTCGTACTTCGAAGTTACATGGCTCTTGCCTTTTGAGCTATTATCGGGTAATGCAATGTGTGATTACTTTCAGGCTTTTAAGGATAAACGTTCTTAATAGAAATCAAATCTGCACTCTGAAGACCAGGATTGAAGTGTTAATGTTGCTCCCAAGCAATTTAAGATGTGGCATTTCTGTGAGCATTACTTTATTGACCACAGTAGAACAATGCACCAACATTTCTGGAGAAGAGGTTTGCTTATATAAAATGGCATGAACCAACAGAGGAAGCACAGAATATATTTCTTTTGAGTTATAGAAACAGGTTAAATGGGAAAGTTTGTTAAAATCTTAGAAAAAGATAGTACATCTCTATGGCTATCCTCAGTAGAGTGATCTTGTGCAAGCGAATATATGGCAGAGAGAAAAAGAAATGAAGCATGGCTCTCTTAGCATGGATTTGTACCACTAGTTTTACTGAAAGAATAAAGAAAATCTGAGTGAAAGTCTATATAATTTTTAGGAACAGGTAGTAATAAAAATATGCCCTCTGTAATTTATGGAGTAGAGAGTGCTGTAGGCTTTAGATCACTGTGCACTTGGAAGAAAAACAGTTATGCTCTGAGGAAGAACGGGTATTTTAGAAGTGTAAATGTGCCTTTATCTGTATGCTAATGGATTTATTTTTATAAGGACTGTGATTTTTGTGGGATTTTGGTGCAGCTGGTGAATGTTTCTGGAAGTCTCTGTCAACTTGTAAAGTAACCCATAGCTGGTAGTTACTTTATTTTATTTGTACAGTTTATTTTATTTGGAAGAGGCAAGATAGGTGCATTAAACATCGTAATGCAAAGACCTGTATTTAAATGTAAAACCTTGTTTCTTATTAACAATGGAAAATGTTGTTTTTAAAGGTTTCAAAGGATGCTTCACGAACCTTTGTTTAATACATATGCTTGTAGTTTTTATTTTGCCTTGAATAATTTGTATAGCCAGCCTGTTGAGCCCGCAGTAGGAGCAGCCTATTTTTAACCTCGGTTTGTTTATGCAAAACCAGTTGAAACAGAGCATTACTTTAATCCTTTCTTCTTTTGTTTCACACCTCAATTCTCTTACCACGTCCCTTGCAGAAAGGGTCCTATTCTTTAGGGTTGCTACCAGGCCTGATTTATGAATCATCTGATAAAGAGCCAACTCCACTCCCAGAAATGTGCCTTAGGTAGAATTGTATGCTCGTGAGTCAGCTTCAGGGCAGCATTTTCAAAGGAACACTATATAAATTACACAGTATCCATGCGGGGGTGGCTCAGTGTTAAGAAAAATCTGCTCTAGAGCATCGTGCATGCACATCCACACAGCGCTGAGTCAACTGTCTTGAGTT
Source organism: Stictonetta naevosa (assembly GCA_011074415.1). Lineage (NCBI taxonomy): Eukaryota > Metazoa > Chordata > Aves > Anseriformes > Anatidae > Stictonetta > Stictonetta naevosa. The sequence continues at coordinate 3,564,387 of CM021729.1, read as the reverse complement.
AAATTGAGTCCTGGTTGCAGTTGTGTTGTTTTAAGTGCAGAGGTATGTGTGACACTTAGAGGGAAATAAAAGGCATGTGCTAAGAATGCGCGGTATCCCTGGGGAGGAGGTGGAGGAGTACAAAAGACAGCAGTTGGGAAGTCCAGAAAGCATCGCTGCTTCCTTGTTTGTCGTCATGCAGTTTTTTGTTTTTTTTTTTTTTTTTTAGTGGTCTAATTCTGTGGATAGATGGATAGATTAGTTTTTAATTACTTAGGCATTTTGTTGTTGGGCACATCCACGCGTAGTGTTAGTAGGAGAATGGCGCTGATGAGTTTGCTGCATTAGGAAGCCTGATGGGTGTTGATGGCACGGAAGCAGGTTAGAGCAGAAGAAAAGGCATGGCAAATACGTGGATACACCTGCAAAGGTTTTTGGCAAACATTTGGAAGTGGCCAGTCACTGAAACTCCACATCTCCTTAGTCATGTGATTCTCTGTCACAAGTGGGCATAACTTTGGTGTTTGTCCAGCTTACTGCTCTGTTAGTATGAATTAGTCTTGGGTGTTACAGTCAACTCCTCAGTATCCAGGCTGTGTGCTGCTCCTGTCCTTTCCATCTCCCCTATCCTTAGATAAGTGCTTGATTCAGAGCTCCTGCTGCTCTTGCCAGAATGTTTACATTTTTTAATATTAAAAAAGACCCTTTTACGCAATTTTATTGGGCTAAGTTGTATACGTTTGTCTATAACGTGTTTACCTCTTACTCCATCCATGCTCAGTTGCTTTGGGTAAATGGGAGATAATCCACTGCTGATAGAAATTATTGTTTATGGTAGTTTGAGCCACTGTATTCTTTAGGTCCATATAAATGTAAAACCATTTACATGAAAACTGGAGCTGTAAGGTGTATTTCCTTTGGGCAGACTGCTTTAGTTAGCTCCATTTTCTAAACAAGTAACTAATCTGCAGCACTGCGGTTTAACTTTTCATTTAGGTAGTCACAAAACGTACTTGATACCATTTTCTGAAAAACTGTAGGTACAATTTCTCTTGTTTCTCTTTTTTTTTTTCAAATTATAGCTTGTGAATGAATGGCTAGTGGTGTGAGGAGGTGAGTTCAACCTATTTTCTTTCAGTGTTAAAATGGCATTAAGTATTTTGCTAGTTACGTATTTCTTAATGTAAGCAATTGCTGGAACTGGTGTAAGAGCAGTCATAAGCAGGGAAAAGAAATGATCTGCTGGACTCTGAGTAAGAGGACATTGTGGAGTCTGCATCACTGGAGGTTTTCAAGGTGCGGCTGGGCTTTGTGCTAGGTATTCTCATCTAGGCTCCCTTTTCAAGGTGATCTTTGGAGGTTCCTTCCAGCCTGTGCTGTTCTGTGAAATGTGCCAGTAGTGAACTAAAGGTTCACTAACACTGAGCACTGCGACAGGCTCCCCAGGGAGGTGGTCACAGCACCCAGCCTGGCAGAGCTCAAAAAGCATTGGAATGATGCTCTCAGACACATGGTCTGATTTTGGGGTGGTCCGTTGGGGACCCAGCAGTTGGACTTGATCCTTGTGGGTCCCTTCCAACTCAGGATGTTCTGTGATTCTATGCTTTACAGTGACTTTTAAGAGCAAGCTGCTGTGAGAGGCTTAGTTCATCTGAGTCAGTTGTACCCACAGCTGCTGAGAGAGCGCTGGGTTCATTCTTTATCATGAATCAGTTCAAGAACACCAAAAAAGATGACATACAATGAAGATGAGGCTATCATGATGTTTATTAAGTATGTCAGGCCTTATCATTTGTTTTGGGTGAAACTCATTTCCTACTGGCATGGCAGGATTTACAATTCTAAAGGACATTTGCTTTGTTGAAAGCAAAACAAAAATGTTATGAAGGATGCACATGTAGCCAGTTATTGATAAAGAGCATCCATACTGCCCTTGACACAACTATTTGTGCAGTAGAATATGTTAACAGCATAAATTCCACAATAGTTGTTCTTCAGGAACTACTAATACCTCTTTTTAATTTATTTTTTTTTTTTGCTTTATAATAATTTTTTATCTTCAAAAATCTCAGGGCAAACAGTGCTGTGAAGGAAACACTCGACAGTCCTTCCTGTGGGGATTTGGAACCTGTGAGTTCAAGGTGTGATGAGACCAAACAGCAGGCATTTTTTTTGTCAGGTTTGTTTTTATCTGAAGGGATGCTTTGTTCCATGCCCTCCCTTCCCTAGTCTTACTGCCAGCTCTGGCTGAACATTTCTTATATTTTGTGTGTGTGTTTTTTGTGTGTTTTTTTTCCTGCTGAAGTGAATCTGCCTGAGAAAGGCCGAGCCAGCTTTGGTGCAAAGGAGGGAGCAGGACTGCCCACTCGTGAGCAGGGGGTAAAAACCATCTCAGTGAGCGACAGTGAGCTAGACTGGCTGGGCTGTCTCTGCTCACCTGACCTTTGGAATCCTCCTGGCTTTCTTCACAAAAGTGCAGTTTTCAAAGAGAGCAAATTGTGTGCTTTTACAAACGAGTCCGTGGCTTGAAAGTATTTCTCGTGTACAGGTAGATGTTTAAAGGTTTCCACATAGTGGTACTTGCTATGTGTGGTTGAAAAATAAAATAATTTGTTGAAAAAAGCTAGCCTAGAAGTTTTTATAGAATTGCTTTTTTTGAGTCAATATCTGTGCATCTGAAAAAGGAGAATGACATTTCTGAGCGATATCTAATTAAGTATCCATCTGTGTCTGTAAGCACCACAACTTATTTTTCAGTGCTATGTTGTTCTCATTTAAGAAGAAAACTGTTCTTTTTCTTGTTACCTTTAGATCACCTTTTCTAACATCACTGCAAGAAAAGAGAGTGACAAGAAAGGACGGGAGTTTTTCAGTACAGTCTATTTCTCTTTGTGATCCATACATTTCTCCAGTAGAGCTAAATCAATGTTTTTTTCTTCTCTGAGATGTGACTTTCCTTGGCATAGATGTTTTACCCCCACACTATCTGCACTCTTCCCTACAGCAAAGTCTGTTTGAATCACGACAAACCTTCTTCCCCCAAGATAAATGTGCAGTATTTTATACACAATAACACTAGAATTACTGCAGATGAAGCTAAGAATATCACGTAAGCCAGCAGGGCAGACTTGAGTCCGTGGATGAGGCTGCTGGATGTCCTTGATACCATCTCTACCATCCGTGAAGACTCCTGGTGTTTGGGGGAGGCTGCTGAGGACCAGAGCAAGGCTAATGGCACTACCTTGGTCAGGAAGGGCAGGGAGGAGGATTTGGGGAGCTCCAGGCCGGTTGGCCTCACTGTGGTGCCCAGCAGCATCATGGTGCAGTCCTCCATGAAGCCATTCACAGGCACGTGAGGGGTGCAGATGTGGTTGGAAACCGCTGTCGTGCATTTATGAAGGACAGGTCACATCTGAGCAACAGGTATGGTATCCTGGGACCCTCAGGACCTATGACATGGGCATGTGTACCCTTCTGGTAGTCAGCTTGGTGGCAATCTGTTCAGCTGCTTCAGGTTGTGGTCACAGCGTGGAGTCCAGCTGGCACCTGGGAACAAACACAGGAATGTGGGTGCTGAGGGGTCGTGGGATCTGCTTGCAGGCATGTCAGAAGTCTGACAGGACCAGGCTGTGGCCAGCCCAGTCTCACGGGTCCTGCTCTGAGTGGGCAGAAGCTGGGGGCAGAGACCTTTGGACCAGACCTGTTGTACAGAAACTGTCCTGTGGTTCTGTGACTGTCAGAATTTGGGTCGATAAAGCTTGGAATTTTTATAAACTTATTGCAGGCTGAGTGAAAAGAGGTCTGGCATGGTCTGAGTAGTCAAAGCATGATCCTGCATAATAATGAAAGGCTTTATTTTGGAATTTGACTCAGCAAGGTTGCAGCATGTAGATAAAGCATGATGTGATTTTTTTTTTTTTTTTTTTTGGTCTGATAGACCAGCAAGACGGGAAGTCAAATACTGATGTCTTTATATTCGTTTTGGGGTCTGTGAGTAGATGATGTTCCTGGGTAGGACACTTGTGAGAAAAAAATCCCTAGTCAATTTGTGCCACCCTTTAGCTCTGTGTTGGGCTCCCTTGACTTAAAAGGTGAAGGCTGCAGAGTCCGTTCTGTAGTTACTAGCTTGAATTTTAAAATGCATTTCTTTTGGCCAGGTTATTATTCTTTCCGTATGTATTTGAGCAACCAAGTTTGTTCTTGCATGAGTAGAAATCACATTTCAAAGTTCCTAGGAAAGGTATTTTTCTGTTCAAAGTGTATTACCAAGAAAAAGCTGCGAGTTGCGCTAGCAGATACAGTACCCACCCCGCTGTGAATGGCTTGCTAAGAGTTATATATTCATCAGATCTCTGCTTCGCTTTCATGTCTCCTAGGAAAATTATTTGGTAATGTAGATTTGCAGATGAAATACGTAGGAATACTGATTCTATTACACCATCGGGATGCCGTTGTCTCAAATGTGTATTCATCATGTGGGTTTGTTGATACTGTGCTGTGGCCTGGTAAATAAATGGGCTCTTACATTATATTTATTACCTACATTAAATTACCATCTCCAGAAATACTTCTTTTAAGTTAGTTTCAAGAGAATTTTTCTCAGTGCAAATATTGGGAACACTTTTCTCTCTAAATATTTTCCTTTATTTTAAACTTACTCTATTCTTTTATTTTTTATGTGAAACGGGGTTTCTGCTTGTTTTTTTGTTTCCTTTTCATATTTAGAACCTAGAGTTGTCACCTGTGCCTTCCTTCTGTTGTCTGTTATTAACCAAGTTTTATTTCCTTAACTGGTGTTTCCTGTATTTATTTTCATGAATCCCTTGCATCATCCAGCATTTCATTCATTTGCCTGAAGGAGACACGACCTCTACTTTAATATTCTTTTGAAAGTGAAGTTTTGAAGTGGGTTGGGTGCAGACAGCACAACCCACAGCAGCTTGAACCAGAGACGCAGCCTTACTCTGTGCTACAGATAGCAGCATTCACTTACATGCATCTTGGGATAGATGGGGAGACAAGAAGGATTGTCAGAGCATAGAAAAACCTCTCTGAACCATCCATGCTCTCTTAGGCTGCTCAAGTGCTACTTGCCCTTGTCTGCAAAAATGCTGTTTTAAAATAGTAAAGCTTAATATTGCTTTTCCTTACGTGTCTATGCTTTTTTTTTGAAGGGCCATAAATTTGTTGTTTTCTGTACTTCTAAACTCATGAACCATTTGTTCCATACAATTAATCTGCGAGTGAATGTGGTAACAGAGAGAACTTCCTTCACTTTTTTTTCTTGCATTGAATTCCAAATGAAAATTTGAGTTGAAGGCAGAGTGTGAAAAATTAAGATAAAATGATAAATATTGTACTGCTATTTTTTTTTAATTCCCTGAAGGTGCCCTAAGTGCTGCTTAGTTGATAACGTGCAAGTTGTTAATCAGAAAAATAGCTTGTTTTTCGTACTTGTGCTGAAGCAATGCAATTTATTAAATTATAATTTAAAGTAAAATAGTGGTGTGGGTGGATACTGCTTGTTGCTTGCAGCCCATACTATTTGATGCTGTTTTTCTGGCAGATTTAAGAGATACTAGGTTGGCCTGTAGGTTCTCGTACAACCAGGACTTGTACGGGAGCCTTTCAAGGAGCATTGAGTGGCATTTTAGATGCTCCTGATACAACTTTACACATGGCTCACATTGGTACTGTAAGTTTGTAAATAATCTTAAAAACATTAGATGATAAAGTTTGGAGTCCTGATCAATTGCAAAGAGATTTGTCATAAATATGGAAACTGTACGATGTTCTGGGCTGTCCAGGCAGATGGCTACAAGTCTGGGAGTTTTCACTCTGGCTTTGTTTATAGGTACTAAAGTTCTCCATTAAATTGTTTAAAGGTCTAGGTAAAGAAGTTTAGCATATGTTTCTTATAATACATGGATTTAAATCTTTTTATAAAGGAAAAGTTCATAAATATTTTTTCTGATCTGTTTTGATCTAGTGAGATGAGAAATGTCTACTGTGATTCCAGTGCTGTTTTTCATAAGCATGTAAAAGGAAGAGTAGATTGGTGTAATGGGATGAGTTCACTAGGAAAAAAGTAAATGAAAAAAACAGTATGGTGCTGAGCAATGCTCTCTGTGATTGAAAGCAACAAGTTGGTTGAGAGAGTTATTTGGGTAAATGATTCTTACTGTTCTGTTCTTGTGCAGGCTGCTGTGTTGCTGAAAACCATATCTAGTTGACTCAGTCTTCCAGACCACGTGCTCTATGCTTTGAGACCAGGAGAACTGCGGCGTTCTGAAATGAAGATGGAGGCGGTGGGAAAAGCAGAAGAACTTCTCGATTCAGAAGTTCCTCCAAAGGCTTCCGAGAAGCAGGAGACCACGCCTGATGAAGATGGACCTTTAGAACTGGAGCCACATCCTCAGAAGGACAGTGTGCCTGTTGCGTCAGACTCTGCAGTGCTCTCTTCGATGCCTTGCTTACTGATGGAACTGAGGCGAGACTCCTCGGAGTCTCAGCTGGCGTCCACGGAGAGTGATAAGCCAACGGGTAGTCGAGTTTATGAGAGTGACTCTTCTAATCATTGCATGCTTTCCCCTTCTTCCAGTGGGCATTTGGCTGACTCAGACACGTTGTCTTCCACAGAAGAGAATGAGCCCTGTCAGGCTGAAGCTGCTGTAGAGGGAGACCCTTCGGGGGTGTCTGGGGCTGCAGTCGGGAGGAAATCCAGGCGATCCAGGTCCGAAAGTGAAACTTCAACAATGGCTGCCAAGAAAAACCGACAGTCTAGCGATAAGCAGAATGGTCGAGTTACCAAGGTAAAAGGTCACCGAAGCCAAAAGCACAAAGAAAGAATCCGGCTGTTAAGACAGAAGCGGGAGGCAGCTGTTCGCAAGAAGTACAGTCTGCTGCAGGACAGCAGTACCAGTGATAGTGACCTGACGTGTGACTCGAGCACAAGTTCATCAGATGATGATGAAGAGGTTTCAGGGAGCAGCAAGACAATCACTGCAGAGATACCAGGTAGAGGATGTTTTTTAAACTGAACTGTAACGCATCTGACATCGTTTCTCAGCTGTCATGCTAAATTAGATGAGTGACACTTGAGAAAAACCAGGAGAACTGCAGCTCTGTAAATTTGAAGACTGCAGTATATTAAGATATGGGCAAATTGTAAAATCTGTTCTGAGGTTTCAGTGTACTTTTGCATGCCAACAAAGCATAAAAATGGTAAATTGGAGGAAAGACTATTTTTGAATTCTGGAATTTTCAGATCTCTTCCTTTGTAAGCCTATATGAATTCCTGTCAGTGCTGTTAAATCCCATTAGATTGTGATAATCTAATAAATACATTCTTAAGTGGCCAGCTTTGCTTTAATACATTAAGACCACAGCTCTGCAGCTGTGTTTGAAGTAACACGGCATACCTCTTGCCTGTGTTATAGTAAGGCCCTGTTCACTATTGCACTTACACTGTGCTTTCAGCTCTCCATTTCAGTGCATGCAAACCTACTTAGCCTTATTGTAAATTCTTGCAGATTGCTGCTGGTCACCTATTTTGGGACAGAATTACAAATTTGTTTACACAGGTGTCCAAGCTGTTTCCAAATCTAAATTTTCAGTGTTTTAGACAAAGCTGTTACTGTTTTCCTATGTCGTAAGGATCTGTAACTTCTATATTTTTAATTTTCTCACACATCCATGTTAAAAGATGGAAGGCAGCAAATTATAGGGGCCTCCTTATGATTTTATTAGAGAAAGAAAGATGAATTCTTCAAGTTTCTTGTCTGCTGAGTCTTTGTTGTTTTATTAGCCCAAGTGCCATGGACAGGATTTTGTGTGAACTACTCTTGCAGAATATTATACCATAGAACCACCATCGTGTGGCAAACAAAAATAAAACCACATAAAAATAAACTTTTTGGCCTGCCAATTTTTACTGGGTTACATGTCTTTTTGCCTTCTGTGCTAGAGGATTTTTTTTTGGAGATAAGCTTATGTAAGGCAATAAGATTGAAAGGAAAACTGCAATAATTAATCTTAAGTTTCTGAATTAATGTTTGCTAGAATAGAGTTATTTAAAATATTTGCATCAGATTTTACAAATAACAATCACAGTTCTAACTGGCTTGATTATGGTGAGTGGTTCTGCCACCAGGAGAACTGGCACTTTTCCCACATATTGCTAGAAAGCAGGTTGCACAAAGGAAGTTAATGTTTATTGGAAAGTGTGGGAAAGACATAATCCTCCTATAATTATTGTGTAGTAAAATTTTAATAGAGACTCTAAAATTATTTTTACCAGACCTCTAGCTTTCATAGTTCTGTGCATTTTTATTTACTATATTTACACTTTGCTGGGCAATTAAGACCTAATATAAAGCCTGGGGAAGAAAACTTTCATTGAGTTTTGGACAGCTCAGCCCCTCTACTCCCAAAACAACCCACTCACCCCCAGTACAAAATCCCCAAGGGTATATTGTTTTCATTTTTTTAATGAAGTTATAAAGTACCTCGTGACCCAGAAAGGTACCACCTGGTATTTTCAGATCTGCCTAGATTTCTGACTTGCAGTGCTGAGATCTGAAGGCACTTTGAGCTCCAGGTCTCGCCATGAGAGGTATGCATTGAAAAGGTCCCATTGTAGTGGATGGAAGAACCTGTAGATTTAATGATTATTAAACCAATGCCTGATTTTACCTGGGTTGCAAGATGTGGGAGTGCAAAACCCATCCTGGAGAACAGTGACCTTTATTTTTTATTTGGTAGCTCCTATCACCCACCTGGCACTGAATTACATTTAAGGCATCAAACCATTTGAGCAGTCCTTCTGGAATTAGGCACAATGTGTACCTGCCAGATTGCGGTTTTCCTTTAAACAGAAACAATGTTGGTTTGTGGGAAACAGTCTGCTAGTCCAAGGGAAAGCCATCCCCTGCAGAGATGGGACAAGGGCGGCCAAAAACACTCCCTGTGCTTGTTGCGGGCTTCACAGGCACTGGAGAGCTGTGAGTCCGGGGGCTCCCAGTGCTCCCCTACAGTGACAGGTTCGTGGGCCCTCTTGTTGGGATGTGCAAAGTGCTTAGCTTATGTTGTTTTCCTGAACAGAAAGCTGTTTTTTGTGTGCTTAGCAATATGCTCTAAGCATCCTCAAAATTTAGTGAAGGAACAAATAGTTAGAAGATAATACAGGGTAATGAAGCATTGCTGGAAACATGAAAATACAGGGTCAGCCTAAACCTCGTGGATGCTACTGAGAATTTTCTCACTGACTCAAGCAGTTTGGGCTCTTTATTTCATTTAATGCCATGATTTTTGAATTACTGCAAGTGAGGAATAATTTCTTATATCTTAATGATTGAGCCTCTCTGTTGGCAGTAGGGTTTTACCATGCTGTAACAAATAATAGATAGCATTTGCTTTGGGCATAAGAGGATGATCTTTGAGTCCTGAAATAGGTTCTGCTAGACTTGCTGCTATTGAAAGATTTCCCTTTAAATGCTTTCAGATTTGATCATGCAAGTTAACTCTAAATGATATTGGCATGAGAGCAAGTCTGGAAATCAATATTTATTTCTTTCTAAACACTTTTATTTGGAAGAATGAAAGGGTTTTTAAAAATACAAATATAATATAAAAAAGTCCTTTCACTGCCATTGTGCATTCTACAACTCAAGAAGAGGTCTGAATTGAAATAGGGATGACTCATGTTTTAGGCTTTCAAAAGTCTGTTAAGTTTGAAGTACTGATCTTGAAAAAGATGTTGCAACTCGTTTGTTTAAAAAAGAAAAAAATGATTTTTAATACACAGAAATCTGAAGAGAGGAGCATGATGCGTGTGAGGGACTCTGAGCCAGTTTACTTCCTCCTGAGGTTATTGCACAGACCTTGGCTGAAGCATCTTGCAAGGGGTGAATTTTGTTGGAGGAACACAGAATGACAAATTTTAGAATAGGGAAAAATAGGAGTGATTTGCACTCAGCTCCCCCTTTGGAAGGGCAGGGTAGCATAATGCCTAGGTGTCATCCATCAATGCTGATTGCAGTGAAGATGCAGCATGTCTTCTTAACTGTTATGGTGTCTGTTTTCCTAAATTAAATGACTTTGGATGTGGTCATTATTTGGGTAGTACTTAACAGATACCATAAGGAGACAATGAGGATTTCATAGGTGCTGTTCTGCAGGTGATACTGTCTTGGTGGAACTTCTAAAACTGTAGAGCTGCAAGCTTGCAGTTAGCAAGGGGACCAATTTGATAAATGCTAGCTTTTTAATATAATAGAAATGCATTTTTAAACTTATTTTTTAAAACACCAAAAGCCACCAGTAAATGACAATTGAGTAAGACATGTTATAAGTAGTAGAACTGGAAGGGAAGCCTTTGAACCAGATTGATTTGCTGCTACTATAAATTGTAGATATACTATGAATGATGCCTTTTTTTAAAATGATGTTGCAGGGTAATGTATATTTCAGTACATAGTCTCTTTAGTTTACAAAACAGTTTTGTCATCTTTGACTGTGCTAATTTGTTCTTAACTTTAAAAGCCTGGCTATATTGTATCTCACATATCACTGTCAGTAGTGGTTTTTATTTAAATTGCAGTTAAAACTTTAACACTCTTAAATTTGTGGAAGTCAGACTGCTGTTCAGTCCTTTCGTCTTGGGATAAGATCCCTGACTAAAGAAGAATAAATAGAGCCATGTTGGGTGTTCAACACTAGGAGTATGTGAACAGAAGTAATACTTTTTTTCAGGGGGAAAAAGACATTGAATATTCAAAAGGAACCACTTTTTAGGAAAAAGGTACTGTTTTACTTAATTATTTTTAGTTAAATACCATCAAAGAGATGGAAGGTAGTTACTATAAAGTGATTTATTTTTGGGCAGTGGACCTGAATGATGAATTTCCAGACTGTCTGAGAGAGAAGACTTCAAAAGTAGGGTTTTTAATAGAAAGTCTTTGTCCCTCAACTGGTAGCATAGCTACTGCTTGAAAGTAAAAAGAGAGTAATCCCAGGCTTTGTTTAGCTGTTACTGAAGGTCTTATGTATACCTCATTTAAATAGCTCCTAAAATGAATGTATTGTTTAAGTGATACTGTAATTTTGTATGCTCAGTGGAATCCAATTAAAGAGTTAGTGCCTTATGCTTTTATTAGTAAGTATGCTTAGGTTGTGCAATGATTTCTCTCATTAAGATATTTTCTGTTATTCTTAGGCTGGAGAATCCCACAAGTTTTGTGTTTACATACTAAATTGTCGGTTTATATAGCTGCTTTGTGTAGTTTGTGGTTCTTGTCTTGTGGAGTTACCTTAGGTGACATTCTTGTGTTAGGACAGCATGAACACGTTGGTTATTACTTCTCAAACAGGTGCAAAGCCTGACCTTCTTGGGGTTTTGATGCTTCCTAGAGGATTCCCAAGTGAACTTTAAACTTAAAAATACAGATACCACTGCCTTCTCTTGTTAACAAGCAGAGTAAGATACATGGCCTTGTCTTCTTGCTGCTAAAGTTCTTCCTGAAAATCCCAAAGTCACATTAATCATCATTTTGATGGATGGAAGGAGAAAAGTCTCCTTCCAGCTATGCCCAGCCTGTTTTTAGCACTGGCTAGAAGGAGTAACGTGAGAAATGCCACATGGCCAGCTGCTGGCTCTGGAGGTTAAGGGCACACTTGCAGTCTGCGAGGTGTGCTGCTGGCCAGCATAAGCATTGTCACGCTGACCTGATCTGTGGGTTATTCCTCTGATGGAGCTGGGTTTTGCTATCAGATCTAACAAAAGCTGCTTTCACCTCATGTATTAACACAGTATCCATGTATCTTTTTGTACTCATGTCTATGTGTTTGTGTCATGTGTTCTCTTCGTTGGTGTGTAGTGTTTTTTCCAAAGTTAAACCAAGAGCGGTAAGATCTGGGCTTGGCTGCTTTAGAGGCTGTAGTCACTGCTTCAGCCATTTTCTCTCTTATTTGTGTACAATTTTGTGTATGTCCATTATAAAAGGGTTCAAGTAGCTAAGTAAAATGCATATAATTATTCAGTTTTATCATTTAAACAGTGGCATCTTGGACCGCAGCTTAACAGAAGTAAGCCTCTTGTTGCATGATGTTTTGGGTTCCTTCAGTTGAATTTAAAACTGAAATTGCAAGGGAATTGGGATAATTTGATTTATAAAACAAATGAGACCTTTGTGACAGAGTTGTCTGAGAATTGTAGAATAAAAATTTTGAAGCCAAAATTTATGATAACTTCAGTGAGTGTAAAATATTGTTTATTTTAACATTAATACTGTTGGTTGATTCAATATTTGCTAATTCCTCCCCGATGTCATATCCAAGGGACACAATTAGAAAAGTTTTATTTTCCTGAGTTAACATGCCTTAATAAACAATATTATGTTCTTAATGATGTCTTATCAAATGGCCTCAATGTCTTTAAAGCTGGCTTCAGTCGTGCTGGGGGATCTGGAGGAGCGACCAGGGAAATTCCAGGATTGCTTGACAGGGGCACCGTATGGGATAGGAACTGCATAGGCAATGTCCTGGAAGAGGCCATGAACTGCTTTGCCGAGATGCAGAGGCAGACAGAGGAGAAATTTCGCATGTGGATAGAAAAGCTAACCCGTCTTGACACAGATGAAGAAAGCAAGCAGCAACTGGAGCCCAGGGAACCTAAAATGCAACTAGTTGGCCAAAGAGTCCCCCCAACCACGCAGTCAGGGGCATTCATACAGATGCCTGATAGCCAAGTACTTCCACAGCAGTCGTTTAATTCTTACATGGGCTATCAAAATGTTGATGCTACGTTAGAGTTTCCAGCGACTTTTAATAACAATTTTCCAGCTATCTTTCCAGAGAATGGGAATATTGCAGAGCCTGATCTGAATCAATCATAAACTTAAATATATATATATAAATATATATTTATCTCCTATCTTTGCAATCTTGATGTTACTTTGGATTATGCTAAAAATAACGTTTGCTTTTCATATATATTTGTTTTGTTTTGTTTTTTTCTCTTCTGGGTTTGAATACCATGGTATCTTTTTTAATTTATAGAGAATATGTATATGTAGTTTTTTTTAAAAAAAAAAATTTACACCCATGTGCATGTGCCAGCACACACATAAAACACTTTTAAAGGGAGGGGGGAGTGGGAAACACCGTAGGCTTTCATCACCACACTTGGGAGAATATAACTTAGAATCCTTGTTTAAATACCCCAGAAGGAATAGAGCTGTTTGTTACAACAGGAGCATTTAGACGGCTCATTCAAATGCTCTTTTTTGCATGTTAAAACATGTATATAAGAAAATAAGTCTTATATTTAAAGATGCACCCTAGAGAACCAGACAAGATACAGACCCATAACTTTTCCTTAACTCTGTTTGTTCCCAAGTTCTGCAGCTTGAAGATGGCACACATTAGTTTTTCTTCTTCCTTTTTAGGTAGAAGTAATGAATGAGCTTGCCCTAAAGATTTAGCTATATATAACCGATGTGCACAACTGATATTTTTGTCTCCCATTTAGTAGTTCATTTTCTGTCCAGAGTTTTTATTAATGTCACTGCTGTCTTGCATATGGCATATTTATGGAAGCAGCTGTCTGACACTGTGTGCACAACATGTATACATATATATGTGTTCAGTTTGGGTGTAAATCATCTCCTCTAATTTTAGGTGTCTAGTTTGCTGTTCTGCAGATCTCTGGAAAGAAAAGCACCTGTAGAGGATATCTCCTGGCAGCGTCTTTCTCTTCCATCAGTTGTCTGAACTCCCTTTCTAAATAGTTTAGGTGAGATAACGTTTGGCTAAAGTTAGGTGAGATGAATCACACCCAAAAGGACATGTGTGTGCATGCATGACCTGTGCATACAAAGCACTGCTGCTTCCCTATGTATATACGATCAAACTGCATCCTTCGTGCTGGGATAAAAACAGTGGTGTCAGTCCTAAGATAGGAAGCCATCGCTGGATGGATGGATTCTTGGTACAGGAATTCAAACAAAGGTTTGGCAGGCAGATTAACAAGCGCTGTGGTGGTTGGGAGGTATGGTTTGCCGCTCGGGGTCAGACAGCAAGAGCTTCCTCATTGGAATGCCGCTGAAATCATTATTTACTTGTGACTGGGAATGCCAGAGAATTAGTTTCATTTAAATAATACAATAACTTGCTATTGCCTGGATTTTTTTATACTGATAGTTATCCTGAATAGGCAGGCTTGAAACTGTGATGTTTGAAGTAGAATTGATTTAAAATATATATTAGAAACCTCTATTTAATTCTTACTATTACTACAACACACAGGGATTTTTGTTCACCTCTCCAGTAAGGCCTTTCTTCATGTGAAGTAACTTCTCCATAGCTACCAAAAATGTATACTTCTCATCAGATAGAACTTATTAAAAGTTTCTAATGCAAATCAAAATTTTAGTAATGGAAATTGAAAATTCTTTGCATAGGCATAGTTTAAGTAAGGAGAACACTATAGGTCTCCTTTGGCTCTGCTTTTTTGTCTTTCAAATATCGGTCACTTCTGTTTTTTTCTAATTATTTTAGTCAAATTCCTTTTCTTTCCATTGGAAGTAACCACTCTATCTTCTGTAGGTCTGACTTCTTCCTTCCTGAAGTCAGTGGGAGATTTTTCATCAGTTTGTGGCTTTCAGATCAAACCTGTAACAGGAATTCAAGAAATGCTTTTTATTCTTGGTATAATACTGTCACCAATATTTTAATGTTGTTCTTGGCCCAGACTTTTTTTTTTTTTAAATTTGTAATGCCTTCATTAAATAGAAAAAAAAGGTTAGAAAGCTGTGTTATTTTCAGCGTGTTTGAAAGACTATGCAGGGGATAATTTTTAAGAACTGGAATAAAATCTATACAGAACATAGCACCTTCATGCTTAATTTTGATACAGAGATTTTGATAAGAACTTACAAGAAGACTCACTCATCTGAATTTGTGTGCATTTTTAACTAACTATAGGCAAACTTTAAATGAGTTATGTTTAATTGCAATTTAATAAACTTACCTGCTTAAAATTAAGGTCATTCAGGGAAGATAATTTGCTGATACAAAAAGAAAAATCCTTCTGTTGTTCATAGATTTGATATATATATATACCTTTATGATGATGATAAGAGCAGCATATTTTAAAGCATGACAACTTTACAAAGCCTTCCCATGCATGCAGAAGCAGCTTTTTGCAGTGACTGGTTTCTTTTAATGTGTAGGCATCAATTAACTCAGTATGTCCATAAGCATGCTCTTAGCCTTTTTTTATAATATATGGAGCAATTAGGTATTTTAAAATAAATTGTGTAAGGAGATCAGTTGAGCTTATTTTTCTCTCAGACTTCTAAACTGACTTTTATGTACTGAGTTCATAAATAGATAATAACTTTGGGGATGTAGCCAGTGAAACTTCTGCCAACCTTCAATGTCTTGGTTAGGTAATCTTTTTTTTTCTTCAAAAACAAAACAATAACAAAAACAAAGCAGAATTGAAATAATTTAGTGTATTAGTAGGTAATTTGCATTTGGTCACTGTAGGCAAAAATTAAAAACTCTCCAACACTTATATCCATTATTATTATTATAATTATTTTTAATGCAAACAACTATAAATGTAAAAGAACAAGCAGACAATTAAAATTGTAATAATGTTAGGGTCAATTTATTGAAAGGTATCCCGAAGGCAGAGGGAATAGTTCATCTGAGATGCAATTGGAACTCATTTTCCCCATGAAAGCTGTGTAGTGTTAAGAATACCTGTGCAAGAGCAATGGCTGTAAATGATTTTGGAAACTCCTGGGCTCCTGATCGGTAACTTCAGATGTTTTTATTTCCTGGAAAAATGGAAATATTTTTGCTGTAGTATCTGACTACAGTTGAGTTGCCCTGATTTCTGTTTTAAGTTTGTTTTCAAAGGGCTTTGACTAGAAACTTTCAGGGAGTTAGAATTTCGTCAGCTGAAATTTTAACATAAATTTTAATCTCATCAATTCAGTATTGCATTAAAGTAGTCCAGCCTTATTTAAGTGTATCAGGAGGAAACTCTCTTGCTTTTCAACCTGGAGACAGATTTTTGAATGTATGTTTTTGCTCACATCTCAAAAAATTGCTCCAAAACCACTGAATTTAACATGTAGAGGACAAATCAGTAGGACTTTTTGCACAGTATGAAGAATCACAAATGATGATTTGGAGTTTGTATAATTTTCCTAAGTTTTATACTTCAGAAAGGATTAAAGACACATTCTAATTTCTTAAGTAAATAATTACTTGTGGTCTTACGTTTTTGGAAGGGTAGATGCGTCAGGTCAGATCAGCTGGCATAGACCAGGATAACTGCAGTGTAAACCGTGCCAATGTAAACCCAACTGGCCTATTCAGGTTTCTACGTTGCCATTTTTAATATTGAATTATGTTTTCAATGCGGCAAACGTTTCTGCATGGGAGCAATTGAACACCTGTTCAGTCGACTGCAGAGTCAGGATCTAGTAGGAGGCAAAACACGGCTACTTCATTAATGTTTTTATACAAGTGTAAATGAGCCTTTACAGAAGGGCTTAACTGAAATGTCACAAAATGTCAAACTGCCGATTCGGTGAATGAAACATTACAGGGTCTGCTCCTAGCATGGGACCCAATACAGAAGCCCCTGGAGGTCCGGGGGGCCGAGCACTCGTGCCCTTTCTGCCCTTGAGAGGGGTTTGAGAGCTATAGGCAATCCCAGAGTTTGGCGCACACGTTGGTTTAGCTGAGGGTTCAGGGCTTTACTTCACATGCTTCTAACAAAGTAAGTGAATTTTCAGGGCTTATTTAGGAAAAAAAGGTATTTTTTTCAAGTAGCACACAGGATAAAACAAATTCAAGTCAAGGCAGCAAGCCTCAAAACAATCTATTGGAAAAGTAACTGAGCATGGCGGAAAAGGGAAAAAAAAATCCTAGACTGATTTTTTGTTATTTCTAACAGCATTAGGACAAAATAATTCAGGTAGAAATATGCATCTGATTATTATTATTATTATTTTTTAAGTTCATGGTGTCTTTTAGTGTTCAAGCAGGATTGTTTGGTTATTTTGTCAGAGCTGCTAAAGTTAAGACTGGAGGACCAATCTTAACTTAAATGGGCTGGGATTAGGTCGGGCAGTTGTTTTGCCAATTAAAATGTATTTATATTATCACTGCATTTTCTTGTTAATAGATTTTTTTTCTTTCTGTATCATATACTGTAGATGTCTTTAAGTGCTATCTCAAGGGCATTAGAAATTAAATCCTAGCCCTATTAAAACCAGTAGAAAACCTCTACTAATTTCAATGGGGCTGGCATTTCACCTCATTAGCAAAGGAACTTGCTGCAGGTTTTGGTCAAAGACTACTTTAAGGGGGACTCTTTGCCTGATAGAAGTGTGTAAATGGGGCTCCCCGAGTTGATGTTTGTTTTTTGAAATGATCGAGGTCTGCACTGTGACCACTGCAGCTGTGCTTGGAAGCATTAGAACAAGTGCGCTGTGCAATTAGTACTGTAGAAGCTAAGCACTCAGGCTGGTTGATGAAGATGGACAGTACTTTGCAAAACACGCGGCTAGAAAACACTTTTTCTCACAAATTTTATTAATCTCATGGTGCTGGATCAGCAAAGCGAAGGCACACGGAGAACAAGATTAAATTAAAACCGATTTTGAGCGCTCTGTTGCATCTCAGACTGATGGGCAGGGGTTAGCCCAGACTGTCAGGCATTTGGTATCTCATCGAGCCATAGCAGCTCGCTGTGGGAGGATGCTCCCAAAGCTCATGCTCCCAAAAACATAATGCTCATGGTGGGGCGAGCCTGCCTGTGCTTGCCTGCCTTTTGCTAAAGTAAGTTGTGCTTCCACGGGAGACTTTGAGGTCATAGCTCCGTGTGATGCTTTCAAATCCCTCCTGATACACCTTTCCCAAGTGAAACTGGGGAAGAGATCTGGCTATTAGGTCTGCTTCCACAATTAAGCAGTCATTAAGGAGCGCCAGCAGCGAGTCCTGTTGTGCGACAGACATCATGCATTTCCTCAGTGCACGACCATGCTCCGCGTGCCTTTGCTTAACGCACATTGAAAATGACTTTATTGCATCTCTCTGTATGATTTGGTAAAAACAAATCCAAGATACTTTCCATCTGACCATCAAAAAGCCTGAAAGAGTGAATGTTGATCAGCAAGACTTGAATTTTTGAGATCTCTTCTGGTGTGATATATTATAAATGATCCAGTCTGAGAACAGATACTCACTTGATCATGTTGGTTTTTATTATTTTATTATTATAGTTTTTTTTTTTTAAAAAAAAAGCTTTACTGTGTGAAGTGAAGGAAACTGTGAGGAAAATGGATTCATCATTTTTTTGTTCACTTTATGATTTTAGGGAGAATGTTGTTACACTACTATTGTTTTTTATTGTATTTACCATGTATTCTTTGCCTAACCCTGTAAATTTTGAAATGTAACTACTGTAAC
>CM021729.1:3488952-3510000 GCA_011074415.1 Stictonetta naevosa | reverse complement strand
GAGGAAAGCCCAGACAGATCCCGTGCTGGTGCTGCTGTGGGTGTGGAGGCACACGCAGCGCTTCTGTCCCTCCAGCACCAACCTGAGCCCGCGGGCTGCTCTAAATAACCTCTTTCTGTAACAGGGAGAAGGATAATCCCGAACACGGACAAAACTGGCCCTGGGATTGGTTTATGTAAGGGTTGTGTAAAGGTCTTAAACACATCGGTGGGAATTTAATAACCGTGCTGACAAATGGGAGCCGGACCCATCCGGGTCTCTCACAGGGCTCAGGCTGTGGTCACCATTTCCATCATTTTTTAAGGAAAATTTAAAGGGATGGCTGTCACGTTTTGCTGTTCCTCATTTGGGGAATAATCAGCAAAGTCTGGTGAGTGTTGATGTGGATGTACCGTGCTGCATGCGGATCCGGCCCCGTGGAGGTGTGTTGTTTAAGAAGTGGTGAGTTTGTGCCTAAGTGCTGAAGTAAATGTGTCTGGGGTGGGAAAAGGGGTCCCAAAATCTCTCCTGGGGGCCCCTCAGCCCTGGTGCTTGGCCACCAAAACCAGGCCCTGGGGTGTGTGTTTTGGAGGAGGGCAGGACCCCGAAACACCTGCCTGTGGGCTCGGTCACCGCCTCCACGAGCCGCCTGGAAGGAGCTCCATGGAGTAAGTGTGAGCTTGAATATTTTTGGAGGGGGGGAGATTTTTGTGGGAAAAATGTCTAGAAGTGCAGAGGTGGGGGGACGTTGCAGGTCTCCTATGCTTAGATCAACCTCAGCATCTTTAATCCCCAAGAGCAGAGCTGGCTTTGCAGCCGGGGGAGTTGTGACGGCACTGCCAAGCGTCAGGACTCTTGGGAATACCACGGGATTTGGGTGGTTTTACAAAACCCGTAGCTCCCGGAGTCAACCGATTACACCAGGCTTTGCTTTCCTGTTAAACGGGGGTCTCTGAAGTAAGGCTTCAAAACACAGCTTCCTGCAAGCTCCCTGCTCGAAGCCCAGGAGTTTGGGCCACGTGGGGTTTGGGATGGAGAAGGGCAATGCGTGGTTTGTGAGCACGACGGCTGCGGTGGGCTCAGGGCAGGGACAAACACCCAGTGGGGAAAATATTCATTTTCTCCTGTTCTTTGTTCAGTTTGGGTCAATCTGCGGTGGGGCTGGACATGGGGGTCACAGTTCCCCTGGGTGCCCACACAGGACCCCATGGAGGGCCCTAATTAGTCCTTCCTTGGTCTCATCTTACTGCTAAACCTTTTTAGGGTGAAACTCAGGTCTTTTGGGAATGGTTTAGCTCTCTCCCTGACACGGCAGAGCCCCGCATTGTGCTGGAGTGCTCGGGTCTGCAGAGCTCAGGTCAGCCAGCAGTCACTGAGATCAAGCTCACTTCTGCTCTGAGTCCCCTCTGCTTAACCCTTTCTGCTCCTCCTCTCCTAGTTTTGCAGTCTCCAGGACCTTTTCTCACCCATTTTCCTGCCTGATGATCCTTTGCATTTCACAGCCCCAGCAGTGGCTGGGTTGTGCCGCTGGGCACGTGCTATGGATCTCTCTTGGTAAGTGTCCTTAATCGCCGTTGTTTTCTCTCCCTTCCTTTAAATATCCCTGCAGGAAAGTTGCATGCTCGTGGCTTGTAGCTCCTTGATGAAAATTACGGCTTTGGTTCGGGTGGATAAGCTGAGCAGGGCCCGCAGCAAAGCTGGAAGCAGTGAAGATGCGGTTATGGGGAGAGGCAATTTGGGGCATGTTGGTGGGCTTTGACCATTCGATGTGAGGATGTGCCTGCGGGGAGGTGTTCCTAAGAGGATTTCGTTAGCTTGGAGAAGAACCTGGATGTCTCCATGAAGAACTGAGGGAACACAACTTTGCATGTGCCGGCATGCACAAAAAGCCTGGTGCTTTCTGGAGGTCTCCCGCTGAAGGAGACGTTGAAGGTGATGGCTCTGCCACCATGTCCCCGTCTTCCTCCCTGCCTGGAGGTGACACCCGAGGAGTGGGTACAGGGGGAGATCTGGGTACCCCTGTGCAGAAGACCACTGAAAAGAGATGAAATCCATCATTTCAGTGAGAGGAGAGCATCTTCCCTGACAAAGGGCCATCAGCCCTGCAGTGTTTGGCATCAGTAGACGTTGATTTCAGGTGATGAGCTTGGCCAGCTGCTTTGGTTTCAGATGGATTTTGGCAAACATCCCTCCCTCTGTGACCTAACTGAAGCCTGGGGTTTTCTTCTCTGCTTTGAAGAAACTGCACTGAACAGTTCAGAAGGCACTGAGCAGGGACCCCGTGGTCTAGCAAAAGCCTCCTTTGAATTTTATTGCTTCTGGGGATGGTCACCTTGGGGTGATGTTACTGGGGACTATCAGCTTTGACGGTGCTGCTGCCCATTGCTCGTTTTCCTTGGAAGGCTCTGGTGATGCTGTGGAGCTGTTATCGTGTGTCTCTCCTCCATGAAAGGTGCAAGGAGCAGGCATTTCCCTAAAAGTGGAGAAAACCAGGCAGTGGGTGACTTCTGGGACATGGCATTTCTTTGAAGGGCCCTTGAGGAGGACTCTTGGAGCTGGACAAGGCTGATGGTGGCTCTGGTGTCCAGGCACCCAAGGCTGGCTTTGGGTTAGGAGCTGCTCCAAAAAACTGCTCTCATCTTCTCCAGGCGTGGGGCGTCTCCAAAAGACATCCAGAAACAGAGTGCCCCGTGCTTCTGCCGTGCTGTGGCAGCTCCTTGTGGTGGGATCCTCAAGTGGGGGTCTCTGGGCTTCCTCATCCACCTTCTGGGGGCATCCAGCTCTTCCTCTGTTGCACTGTGAGCTCAAACACAGATATATCCAAAGGGATCTGGGTGGTTTTGGAAGCTGTGGATGTGTCAGGAGGCACCGCTCGTGAGCACCCCAACCTGTTTCCATGATATTCCTGCTTGTAAGCTGGGCACCTGCGGAAAAAAGGAGGCTTTCTCCTGGTTTTGTCTGTTTTGCTGGTGAGGCAATGCCCGTTCTCGTGCAACCCTGCAGGGTTGGGTGGGATCTCGTTAGTCTGTGCCCCTGGGGCATCGGGGGACGTTAGCTCCATTCAGACCACTTGTTGGCAGGCGGTGGGAGCTGAGACTTGAACGGGCTCAGCTGCGAGCCCCAGACCTCAGTGAGGAGAAGCTGGAGCTGGAAAGGAGTGTTGGGTTGGTGGTGAGGCTGCTAGGGCTCGGGATCTGGCTTTAAAGGTCTGAACGTGCTGATACGTGCATAAATCCAAAATCACCCCTCAACCTTTAAAATAGTTGCCTGGGATTTTGGTGGGATGAGTAAGAGGAGAACCTAGTTTCAGGTGTTAAAAAATAATTGGCAGCAAACTGGCCCCAGCCTAATTATTTTGTTTTCCTGTGAGTTTGGCAATCTTTGCAAGACTATCGGCACGTTTTCAAAAAATCATCTGACATCTGCTGGCAAATTTGAGCAAAGGAGCCCAGGGAGGAGCTTTTTAAACCTCAGGCAGTGTCTGAAGGTACTGGAGGTGCTGGTGCTCGAGGAGAGGTGTCCCCCGGGGGGCAGATGCCACGTCTGCAACGTGCCCGGTGGGAAGGGAGCTGTAAATCCCGTGCCCATCGCCACGCTTCTTGTTGTTGTTGTTGCTGCTAAATCCACATCTCTCTTTCTTCTAGCCTGGCCTTTAATATTAATACCTTAATTTCATTTATAAATTCACTTATCAGCTTTCATCAGTCATCCCATTAACGATCCCCGGCAATAAATTTGTCACTTGACGTCAAAAGGCAGATTAAGGGACTCGTGGAGCCTTGGGAAGCGGCTTCACTCCGCACCAGCACGACAGCGGCTGGCATCTGAGGCTAACACTAGGTATAATTCGCATCTGCTGCTCGGGGGACAAGTGATTATTTTGTACATTTAGCCGAAAACAAGGGCGTTTCTCGATGGTGAATGGTGCTACATTTCCCCCAAACTCTGCAGCGCTGCGAAGCACCGGCCTGTTAGCATCCTGCTGCTGTGGCCAGCCCCGAGGGGATGGATCCTGACCGCCTGCCGCCCCTGTTTCAGGAGCAGCTAACTGGAATTAAGAAGCTCCCTCAGTGCTTGGCGCTGGAAGGGACGGGCAGGGGATTAAGATTTGCGTGGCCCAAATCAGGCGTCTTTGGTCTCTGCTCCTGCCGGTGGGATGTGAGGGTGTTGGTAGGGTCTGGAGGTGGGCGTCTTGAGGTGTGAGGATGGGGGGAAAAATGCGAATTTTGCTCAAAGCATCTGGAAAGGAGCAGGGGTTTGGACTGGAAATCGATGAGATACAGCGTCCCCCGGCACTGGTCTGTTCGGGCCATTGTGATGAGGCATTTCAGATGCTAGGAGCCGGCACGTTGCGAAAGCCTTATCTTGTCCAATCGTTATTTGTGATATCCCCCAGATCTCCAGGGGCCGAGACAAGGAACGAAGCAGCTTTCTGCACGCAAACCGCATGACATGAGCGGGCTTGGACGAACAAGCCCGGAGAACACGTTTTTTTTTAACAGTTATTGTCTCAGTTGCCTGCAATCCTATGAGAAAAGGACCAGACAGAGGAGGCGCTGGGTCTGCATGCGTGCGACCCGAGCTCAGCACCCCATTTCGAGCCATGCAGGCTGGTTTCGCTCAGCCCTCATTGACCTGAATGGGAACTTCTGCGTTAACGGGAGATAATGGTGTGTTGTGTTCCCTGGGAAGAGCCCTGCGGCCACAATGAGCCTGGTTTGGGGCGTTTTGATCGTTGGCTCGGGTGGGAAACAACAGCGTGGACCAGCAGCGCACCGGCAGTGCAGGGAGGGATGTGTTGCACGGGGACTGCCCCCGGGTGAGGGTGTCCAGTCCCAGTGGGAGCTGTGTGAAAACAGATCTGGTTTTGACGATGACGACGATTTTGCAGTCCACTGGCAGAAAGCTTATTTTCCTGGCTTTATATCCTTTTTGAATTTTCCAGCAAAACGGCTTTCGCACCCCGTGATGCCATCCAGGTGCTTCTCCTGTAGGGTGCAGGGGTGTCCCGGGGCAGCACAACATTGCCAGGAGGCTGTTACAAGCTTAGAAAAATGGGACATGGACCAAGGGGAAGGGGGCAAAGTGAATCCCCCCATTCCTTGGCCAGAAAGAGGTTCCTCCTGAGCAGGGGCTGCTCGGGAAGCCAGAGTATGTTTGCTCGGTGCCCAGTGTGACCCGCTGTAAAGAACGTCCTCCGTCTGTCTGCAGAGACACATCTGCGGCTCTTAGCAAGTGCCTGCATGAGGCTGGCCCCAGATCTAAGGCCAGAAGTGCAGGGATTGGGTTGGTCAGTGCAGGGATTTGGACTGGGCGGGCGTCAGAGCTCCTCTCCTCTGCGTCCCGGCGGTCCCGTGCCGGCACAGCCGTCGTGGCCAGCGCTGCTGGTGGTATTACCCTCACGCCGCTCCCTCACCTTCACCTCTCTCCTTTCCCAGCGCGTTTTTTCAACGCTTGGCACACTTTTCCCTCGGGGTGTGGTGGGTTTTTCTGAATTGGATGGAATTGCTGTCCATGGCACAGCGTGTCCAGGAGATGGAGAACCTCCTGGGGAGCCCTGTATGTGCTGGTGGGGTGGGGAGGCTGTGCTGGCAGAGGCTGCAGAAGGAGCACTGTCCTCCAGCCCCTGCCGCGGGAGGTGTGGTGGATGCTGCAATAGCTGGTGCTGGGAGCATGGGGATGTTGGGGGCTCGCTCGTAACCACAGCGCCAGCTTTAAAGCGTGGGCATGTTGGGCACTTCCAGGAAACGCTGCTTTTAGAGGGGGGAGGTCTGGACAGGTGCTTTCTATAAAATAATTTTGCAAAATTGCTGCTGCTCTTTCACCGCGTCGAACAGCGGGTGCTGGTGCCTCGCCTCTCCCCCACCTCCTGGCTTTGTTGGTCACAGATCTTCGGTCTCAATGATGGGAGCAGGGAGGCAGTGATGCCCCCTTCCCAATGCCCTGCAATTCAAAATGGGAAATGTAGGGATGGAAACGCTTTGCAGAAACCCAACTCACCAGCAACGTCCCTTGGTGGGAGGTGGCGTCCCTGGTGGGAGGTGGCATCCCTGGTGGTGACATCCAGGCCAGCACAAAGAGCCAAAGAGCCTCGAATTGGTGAGTCCCTCCTGCAAGGGATGGCGACGGGGAGGAGGGAAGTGCCAGGGCACCCAGCAATAACCCCACCTGGAGCTGCCACCGCTGCAGAGGACCCTGTGGAGTCCTCTCCGAAGGCAGCCCGCCGGAGGTAAGTTCGATGAGCGGGTGGGCGTGCAGAGGTGGCACCCCGAAATGCTCCTCTCTGAGTAAACCCAGCTCCAGGTTGCTTTTCTTTATTTTTTTTTTCAGCGTAAAGCCCAAGTCTGTTCCTAGCGATGCCGTGACGCACGCACTCCCGCATCATGCCAGGGAGCTGGAGCTTTGAGAGAGCCCACAAATATAATGAGACTTTGTGATTTAAAAAAAAAAAAAAAGGGGGGGGGGGGGAAGGGGGGTATAAAAGCCCAGAACACAACAGTGACATGAAAATGCAAATTGTTTGCCAAGGTCCAGGCACCAAAAGGCTAATGAAAAGGTGCTTTGTTCTTACTCATGCCTGCCTCGGGGGGCTGCTCCCCGCGTCTCCCTGGGGTCTGGGTTGGCCGTGGTGCAGCCCTTAAGGAGCACGAGTTGCTTTCCTGTGTGTCCACACGCAGGATGCCTTCCCAGCATGGAAGGGGACTTTCACGCTCTTGTCAGGGCTCAGAAATCCTGGAAGTCTTGCGGCTGTGGGAGAGGAACTGGCTGAGCCTTGGCGTGGCTTGGAGAACCGTGGGTCTCCACCACATCCAGGCTGGGCAGGGGATGGGGCGGCCACTGCCGTGTTTCCACCAAATGAAGTGAAATGGAAACTTGTCCAACAAGTGTCTGAAGGGCTGGGCAGCTCGGCTGAGTTGGACACAGCTCTTCACTGAGATAATGAGGCTCTGCCCGAGCTGCAACCATAGTACAAGGGCATCCGTGCCTTTACAGCTGTGCGCAGGTTAACGCCAGCAGGGGCTACGCTGCTGTGCGGCTCCCCAGATCACAGAGCAGAAACCCATATACACCGTCAGAGCAGGAGGGTAAATGACCCGAACCCAGGCGCCCTGGGAGGAGGTTTTCCATCTGTACAGCTTGTGTCGTTGCTCTGAAAACTAGAACGATCCCTCTATAAAATGACAGAAGTCGAGATTTCTGCACGAGGGCACGCGGGGCTGGGGACAGCCCCTGGTCTCCTCTCTGGGCTGGAGGTTTGCAGACCTGCCAAATCGTGGCTGACTTCTGAGCCCGCCGGCACCTCCTCGTGGGGCTCGGTTTGATTTGCTTGGTCAAAATGCTGCTTCCAAATGGAGGAACGGGGTTGTGTGCGTTGCAGTTTATCTTTCTCAAAGAACACGAGAGAAATTTTAGAAATGCAGCGTGCAGCTCGGCAACGTCCTAGAGACAGCAGGCTTTAATTAACGTAAACTTAAAAGTTCAGGTCCCAACTTTAATTCCTTTCTGTTTGTTACTGGGAGCTCTGCGGAGTCAACAGGGCTTGTGGCTTGAGCAGATGGTATTTTTCCCCAGAGCTGGGCTGGGTCTGAAATACACCATTATAACTGCTGCTTTTCTCTCTCCTACTTGATATCTGCCAGAAGCACCAACCACCGGACATTACGTGGGTTAGTATCGCTCATGCCCTATTATTTCAACTCAGGCAGAAGTCTGCTCTGGGATTCAGCAGTTAGCACCACAAAAAAAAAACAAATACCAACACGTATAATCCATTCCTGCCTTCCCTAAAGGTTCAGGTACGCTGCGGACTGGTGGTATAAATGGAAAATGCACACCTAGTACTGTTTTTATTCCAGTCTTTGAGTGAAATCTGCACTCCTCATGATGCAGAAGTGCTGTGCTCCGTGCATGGATGTGCATTCACAAGCAGCTGAGGAAGAGGAGACTCTTCCGTGCTGTCGGTGCTTTTGGGGCTGTAATGGGGAGGCACACACGCAGCTGCCCCATCGTGCTGCTGTGGGCGCTTCGTGCTTCTGGTAGAGCATCTTCTGCCAGCTGACAGAGCTGCTGAGCAATTAATTTGGGAAGGGACCTCTGGCGGTCTCCAGCCTCCTGCCCGGGGCAGGATCTTGCCCAGCCAAGGCTGGGATATGTGCAAGGATGGAGCTGACAGCACCTTGGTGGTGCCTGCTCCTGGGCCAGCACTCCTGGGGAGGACACCTTCTTCCAGGGCCAGCTGGGCAGGGGTGCAGTTCACACCTGGGTATCTTCTCCAAACCAAATGATTAGAAACACAATGGAAAAGCGAGTGTTTCCCCCATGCCGGTGTTACCTCGTAGACCACCAGGTGTAAAATTTGGGGGAAGCGTGGATGAGTCTGCTGCTTGGTGGGTAAAGTTCCTGGGGAAAGGCGAATGGGGATGGGGAAAAGTGGATGTCTGGTTTCCATCCTCCTTTCCGTGCTCCTTACTGAGGAAAGACAGAGGAGAAAGACTTTTCTTTAAAGAATGATTTTAACCTTATTTTGTTTTAATCCGAGGTCACGCATTTTCCCATTATCACCTATTACAGCGGCTGGAAGAGTGACTCAGGCCACATCTTCCCTATGAAATCTGCTTAAAAATAATGATCTGGGGAAAACCCAGCTGCCGGCAGCAACCGTGTGACTTCCTTACCCAGCCGCGCTGATCAATAGGTTTTCTCTCCTCGTGTGGCCGACAGATCTTGGCTTTTCGAGCCCAACTGATGCGGAGCCTTGTGGGCACCTCTCCATAGCAGGGGATTTGTCCAAGTAGATCAGATCTGGAGCCACTGAGAGGGAATTAATGCGAAATGCCTTGATGTTACTTTTACAGTCGCTTTAATAGGCATAACGACACTATTAAGCTGATCTGCCTATATTTAACTCTGCCTATATTTAACTCTTATATATCACAAATGACTAACGTTTTAATCCAGCCCAAGGGGGCCCCAATTTTGGTGTCTGCTGGTCTGTGAAAAGCTGGTGGAGAATAGCAACCAATAG
Organism: Stictonetta naevosa; assembly: GCA_011074415.1. Classification (NCBI taxonomy): domain Eukaryota; kingdom Metazoa; phylum Chordata; class Aves; order Anseriformes; family Anatidae; genus Stictonetta; species Stictonetta naevosa. Next base: position 3,500,996 of record CM021729.1, on the reverse strand, counting down.
GTCTCACTGCGGTGGGCACATCCAGACCCAGAGCCCATGAGCCCAGCAACAGGGAGGAACCTGAAGCACCTTTAAATCCCCTCTGCCCTCTTTGTGGCAAGTGGGAATCTAACAGCAGGGTGGAAAACCTTTAACTTAGCTCATAAAGCGAGGGGCAGAAATTGAAACAGAACAGCCTTGCTGAAATCTCTTTCTTTTTTTTTTTTTTTTGGTGTGTTTTTATTTTTCTTCCTCTCTTGGCTCTGTCTTCCAGCTGAGGCTCGTGCTGATTTGTCACAGGTCGGGAAAGCCGAAGCCGTGGTTTGCAGAAGACGAATGGACTTTTTAAATCAATTGTGTGGTCCCGGTGTCAGCGGGGTGCCAATCGTTGTGCGCGGGCGCTGCCCGGTCCCTCCGCCGGTGTCATTAAGCGGCGCGGGCAGCATCCATTACGTGGGGGCTGAGCCTCGCCACCCCTTAATGGAGCTGAGCTGCCTGACCTTAATGTGTGACTGGGATTTAATTTGAAGCTTCTCTGAACACCATCAGGCTGTAATGGAAACAATGCTGGCCCAGCTCGGTGAAGCTGTCCCCCCGAGAAGACAGCCAAATAAATTTAATTTGGCAATCAGTAAAAATCCTTGGGGCTTGGAGGTCACATGTGGGGCTAGAAAAGGTGTGGTTTTTTTCCACTTCAGAACTGCACGTTCTTGGAAGGCTTCTGTGTGCTTCTGGGAAGAGTGTGGCATGTTTTTTTTTAATTTTATTTTTATTTTTTTCTTCCCTGAACTGGTGGGAAATTTCTCCAGGCTGAGAGCAGCACCCGGGTTTGTCGCCTGCTTGTTGCGGATGCGCTGTGGCACATTTGCTGTGGTGGGACGGGTGAGACATGGGGTCATCCAGAAACGGGCTCCTGTGGGAGAGAGCAAGGCTGGAGAAGGAGTTCAGCATCCCAGCTGCTTGGCAGGAAAGGCTCAGTCCCCCCTCAGTCTGCAGCAGAGGGAGATGTCTTGCTGGAGCTAGGAGGAGGCTCTAGGGTGGCACAGTGCCAGATAAAAAGGCCAGGTTATGAATTCCTAAAGGCTTCCTGAACATCTGGGGCTGACGCTGTAGAAGGTGCTCCGAGATGCTTTGGGGTGGACGGGCCTTCACGCCCCCGAGATGCAGGAGCGATACATTGAGGTGGAATCGAGCTCTCGTGGGCTGTAGATCCACTGCCTCCTCCCAGGGCTGACCCAGCTGCTCCTGGGGTAACTCTTCCCGTTCCTGGGCACACGTCTGCATGGCTTGTAGGGCAGAAAGCCGCCTGCTGCTGAGACAAACGGGGTGTGTAAAGCAAAAAGGAGCACCCAGGCTGCTAATGGTACAAACCCAGCCCTGCCGCTCTTCTTTGGTTCCTCTTACTAGCCCAAATCAGTGTTAGCACGGCCGGGATGACATCCCTAAATGTAAACATGGGTGATGTAGGAGACCTTGGCTGGCCACAGGGGAAAAGGTGGCTTTGGTCCTTGCTGAAGTGGGGAGGGGGGTGGCATGGCATCAACCTGTGGCTGTACATGCCCTTTCTGATCAGAGACGCTCGGTCTGGCCCCATGTCCACCACCACCACCTCTGCTGCCCTGTCCTCTGCCCCTCTCCTGTCCCCTGTGTAAGACAAGGTCTGTAAACCAGCTTGGTACACACCACGCTGGGCAGGTGCTTTGCCATTTCCCTGTGTTATTTAAGCCCAGAATCAGCTGATTTGGGTGCGCTGTGATTTGCCACAGCACGAAAAATCTGCTAGAAGGTCCTGCGGAGGAACTGAGATCAAGCAAATTTCAGACGGCCTCACAAATGGAGCCGAAAGGTCATCACAATACCAAGCAGGAGGTGGTGTGCTGCGCTGCGAGCCTCTGCTAAATATCAGCCAAAGATTAGCCCATCCCCTCTGAAAGGCCAAGAGCTGCAAAGGCTCCGAATTCTTCCTGTCGTGCGTTCGAGCTCGCCGTGTCTAAAAATGGCACCAGCCTCCTTATCAAAGGGAGATACAGCTCCAGGAACAGCAAATTCAAGGGAAAAAGTCAGGCCGGTGAGGTACGTGAAAATGAATTTGGGAGATTCTAAGATTTTTGAAGCCAAAAGGGACCTGTAGATCGTGTGGCTGGCGCTAATTAATTTGGCATTGTGCCGAGCATCGTCATCCCGGTTTAATCAGCAGCTGCGAAGCGGAGCATTGTCTCTGCCAGCCTCCCGTCCCAGCTCCTGCTCCACCTCCCTTGGCTTCAATAGATGGACAGCCATGCTCGGAGAGGAATTTCTGGGGGTGGAGGAAAGACTGAGCCCGTCGGAGGTTTATTAACTGCTCGGCTGGGTCTGCGATGAGGTGGGAGCAGTCTATGGGCAATGATCTGCTGTTAGGTTGGATCTGCATGGCCATTTGGGGATATCCACTAGATGCATCACCAGATCTTGTGTTTATCTGGAAATCTGTTGTTTTAAAGGCTTCACCTGACCTACATGTTGCCAGTTCAGGAACTGTACTGAGCACAGATTTTGTCTGGGAAAAGCAGAATCAGAGCATCAGGTTTACCGGGGGTTAGACTTTTGGAAAGAGCCCGTCAAGGCTGCAGGTGTCTCACCCAGGCCTCCAACCTTCCCTAGCAGCATTGTGTTAATTTACCTGGCTAATTCCACACCTCTTGTGCTGGCACGGCTGGCTGGGCTAACTGGGCTCAGCAGTTCTCCCCACACCCAGTTCCTGGTGTCCGACACTGGGACCTCCTACCACCACCAGGAGTCTGGAGAGCTGCTCAATCTCACACCAGCCAAAGCCACTAAAAGCCTGGATGAGGTAGTCTACAAACGTGAAATAACCCATCTGCATGATGGAAATCTCACCTCATATGTGGCAGGTAGTGGCTGGCCCGCAAAATACGTGTGCTGATGCATCAGTTGGGTTAAAAAGTGCCCGTCGTGCCGGCGGGAGCAGCATCAGCAGGGCAGAAAGCCTGGGGAACGCTCGTCCTGCTGCTGCAGCATCCTCCCTTCCTCCCCACGGACACTTCAGTCACCACCACTGTTGGTGTTTGTGGGGCACTTAACCATCCCTATAAACATCAATTTACAGGTTATTCTGTAACCTGAGCAATCTGCTCAGGTGGGATGAGACTGGAAACCTCTGCCTTTTATTTCTTCCCCTCTCTAAGAGCAGCACCCGCGGCCCCAGTAGCTGAATTCCCTCTCAGTCCCTGTTTTGTTTCTCAACAGCTTTGGGAAACGAGGTAACAGTGGCCACCTGGTGCTGCTGCCAGGCTTCCCTTGGGGGCGAGCGGGACCAGCAGGGCTGAGGGCTGCACGGGCCTCCCCTGCCCGCCGTGCCTGCGGGTCGTGCTGAACGGCAGCGCGCAGGTTTCCGAGGGGGATGTAATAACATCCACGTGGGAGAGGAAGAATGTTTCTGTCTGAGCGGGCTCGGCAAAACCACTGTCAGGAACAGTAAAACTCATAACGGGAGGTCAGCTCGGGTGCCAGGCAGGCGGCTCGCTCCCGCGCCGCACAGCGGGAGGGGGCACTGCTGTAAGAGAAACTGGTGAAGGGAGATAAACTGGCCTGCCAGCACCTAGGAAACCCTCCCTTCAGATGCCTTGAGGCCACACGGTTTGGCTTGTCCCCCGCCCCGGGAAGTGCCTTCTTCTCCCAGCAGCTCCCCAGCGCTCTCCATCCCGCGAGGTGCCCATCGCGCCGCCAAGGCTGGTGCAGTGCGAGCACTCAGGACCCATTTCCCACCCTGTGATGGATTTTCCAGTTTAGCTCTGCCTCACCTGGCTGAATAGTCTGGTGGGAGCAGGCTGCTGGAGGTTGTGTTTTGCCCGAAGGAGAGCACAGACCCTGCTGCTGGGGTCCCCCTGCTCTGCCCCACGCATCCTCCCCACCTGCTCGAGCCCCTGGCTCCTCCCGTGGTAGCGAGGCTTTTCCCAGCGTTGGACCACGGCCGGTGCTTTCTCCAGAGACCCTTATGAGATGTCTAATGTGAATGAGAGGTGGGGAGACCCCGTTGTGGCTGGAGGTACCTCCAGGAGGTTGCCATCCCTCTGTGGCAAGGACGAGCTACAGGCCTTGCTGCCAGCCAGCCGTCTCCGGGCACCTCTCTCTCTTGCAAGTAATTCTCCCCGGGGTCTGCCGGGATTTGGGGTGGTCAAGCTGTGGGATGACAGCTTGGGGAGGTTCTCTGCATGCTGTTGGGTTGCAAGCCCGGCTTTGAAGAGGGGAAGCTGGTGGGAGGCAGTTTTGGGGGAAATTTCCACTATCTAGGGTCACCTACAATCCTCACCCCAGCAAACAGGGACATGGCCCAGAGGGGATGAGGGCTGGGTCCCCGCCCAAAGGAGAGGACTTTTTCCTAAGGTAACACCTGCAGAGTCCTGCCTGGGCTGTGCTGCTCGATCCCAAGCCAGCACAACATTCCCATACTCCCCCCAAAAATCCCAGCCCCACAGAAAACGAAGCATTCAGACAACGGCGCCAGCTGGACAGCAGCCCAGCATCCCGCTGGGGACCCTCTGACATCCAGAGCTGACCTCCTGAGCAAAACCATTGCTATTTCCTGAGCAAAACCATTGCTATTTCCCTCTGCTCCAGCTGGGGTGGACTTTCAAAGCCTGGCCAAGCCCTTGGGCTGAAGGCTGTTTGGCTTTTTGGCTGCTGGAAGGTAGCTGGTTGATGCAGGGCAACCTCTGAGTGAGGAGTAAATGTGAAAGTGCTAAAATCCCATCAGGTACGTGATGGAAACCGTGGGGCTGGGGTGCAATAACCGGAGAAGTGGGGTGCCATAGGGCCACAATTAGAACAGAAGTCCTTCTTCAACATGTTGCTGGCATCGATGAAAGGGCTTGGGGAATTTTGCCATGTGGTAGCTCTTCCTGAACATCAGGCTGAATGTGCCGGAGATTGAACCACCCGGTGCTGCAGCTGCCCCTGGAGGTCTCGGCCGAGCAGGGAGCTCCAGGAGCAAAGCTGGCACCGAGCTGTGAAAAGGACATCGATCCCGCTGCAGGGTTGGGGCTGAAAAGGCCAGGCCTTTGAGAAATAACACTGTGGGTTGTGTGAAAAACAAAAACAAAAAGCAACGCCCTGCCATTCTTCAATATAAGCTGCTTTCTCAAAATTTTCTGAACACAGGGGAAAAAAAATCCCAAGCATTTTTGATTTCCCATTTTACATCCTTAAGCTGGAAAAAAAAAAAAAAAAAAAAAAGTGGCTTATGAGGTTTAAGCTATTTATTACCAAATAAAACTGCATTTGGGCCGTCTGCTTCTGTGCCAAGTTTGGGCCTCCCGAGAGCACGCATATGGAGAGTTACGAGCCCCTCTGAAGCAAGGCTGATGACAGGAACATTGACTTGGTCTTAACTCCGTGCAGGCTGTCAGATGCTCCTGGGCTATTTTGGAAGCCCATCACGGGGACACCAGAGGCTGCCTGTCCCTGGAGCCATCCCCGCAGCATCCCACCGGGATGCTGCCTTAACATTATCCCTTATCCCCAGCCATCTCCTCTTGGTATTGCATTTACTGGTAAAACCGTGTGTTTCTCTCTGAAGCTGTGTGTGTGCTACAGAGAAAGGATATTCTTGGTGGAATATGCAGGAACATGATTTCTGTTTCCAGAAACATGATTTCTGGTCCCATCGTGGCGTGAAAGCAAGTCCCTTGAAATCAATGTCTTTTGACTTCAGTGGGAGGGGAAAATATCCACCGGCGGGTGGATGTTCAAGGTATAAGTGAGAGCTGTTGTCACCTGCCATGTCCCCCCACACCCAAATTAATCCCTGCCTGAGCCAGGGGATGCCCTTTAGGAAACCATCCAGCCTCAGCCTGGGCAGCCCTGGTGCCAAGGAGGGGATTTTGTCTGCAGGTACTGGGCCAGGCCTGGTTTTGTTGGGCTTATTTGCCATGCCCAACCCATGCAAGGCACCATGTAGGCTGTCCTAAGCCACGTTTTTTCCTCTTTTCTCAGTGCTGTGGTGCTGCCTGTGGGGTGCCAGGTGCGAGCCCCTCTCCAAGCCCCCTCCCCACCTCTGTCACCCACCGAAGGGGCTCCTTGCTCCCCCTGCATGCAGCACCAGCCCGGCTTTTCCTAGATGGATGACTTTACATTTCTCCCCTTGAAACATATATTTCTCACTGTCTGGGTAGAGTTTTCCACTCTGTGTTATTACAGCAGGACTCAGAGGCATTAGCTCATGCCAGGACCACATGAAGAAATGTAAAGTAAGAGCGATGTCCGCCCTGAGAAACTGATGTTTTATTTGTGCTTTAAACACAGCTCTCTTGCCTAGAGTGAAACATACCTCTAAAATCAGGATGTTAAGTTTAATTGGGAGCAGGCTTCCAGGATCTTTGATTTTACCTGCAGATTTCTTATTCACAGAGCATAAAAAAGGAATTGCCAGGGCACGGCGGGGCAGGACTGGGGGTTTCCCAGCCCTGAGTTCACCCAGCTCGGCTCAGGGACCCACCGAGCTGCCCTGACCCCTGCAGCTCTGCCTCCTGCTGCGTTGCTGGGGGTGCAAACGGGCCCTCCAAAGGATGCACGGCGATGGCTTGACCCGCAAAGTCCTTTCGGTTAATTGAGTGAGCAGGTCAGGGGGGTGGGATGCAGTGGGCAGTGAAGTGTATCGGGTGTTGGGCACTTCCACTGGCTGGGGAGCCCTTTGGCCCCATGGCAAGCAAGGAAACATCGGAAACCCGAGTGTTGGATTTCCTTTTCCAAGCAGCTGGCAGCAGCACATCGCAGCGGGGGCTCCTGCATGCACAAGTCCCCACACTTGCACATCTCCAGCCCTGGTGGGCACAGGGCTCGCTTCGAGAGCTCCCCAGTGCATGTGGGCAGCATCTTCTTACCTGCTGCTCCCTGCAGGCAGAGACAAGTAGCAGACCTCTGACATGTCAGGATTTTATTTATTTTGTTAAGTTAGGGATGAACAAGATCCCTAGTACCCCCAAAAGATGGAATTGGTCTGACAGGTGAGCATGGCGCAGCAGGCAGGTTTCTGGCCTCGGTTTTCCCAAGTGCTTCCTGTCCCCCTCCCATTTGTTTTCCAATTTAATTAATTAATTTATTTATTGTGAATTGGACTAATAGCCCCAAACTGGAGAAGAGATGTCAGGCCCAGGTGTCTGCTAATAATCTGGTAAAAACTCCGCTGCTGTTTGCCTTTCCTGCTGAGCATAGACTAGGCTGGGAGATGCTGCAGCCCCCCTGCCCCTTAGCTCACCCCCCTGGTCCCCCTCCTTCCTCGCACCCAGATGGAGTGAAACCGGGACCATTACATCTCGGGATTTTTTTTTTTTTTTTTTCAGCACATTTTGGCTTTTTATTGGTGTGATGATCCAAAAACAGGCATACACCCTCGAATGCAAGGCATTAGAATAAAGCTATAATTAAAACGTAGTGTGAAGTACAAAAGCAAAAAGACGACTTAGAGTGTAGCAACACCACCAAAGTGTTCCTCCTTCCTCCTCTGAAAACATTGCTGTATTCAACATGTTCCTGTAAAATAGCATCTTCAATGGAAGTTTTTGCCCCCTCCTGAAACTAGGGGAAAAATGTAGGGAGAAAAATCCTAGGAAGAGGTACGAGTCTGGGCTGCCCGGCTGTATTTCATCACTGCTCTCGCTGCACCTGGCTGCTCAGTACCAGCTGGGCCTTTCCTTTCATCCCTGATAGAAATGTGCTGAGAAGTGCTGGTTGTCACCAGCTGTACACATTGTTTGCTGAACGCTGGACCCGGGCTCTGGAAGGAGTCCCGTCCTGGCCTTTTTGGGGTCCAGCAGGGCTGTACGTGGTCCCTGCTGGACAGGGGATGCTCTTTGGGTAACGTGGAAGCTCAGGAGAGCTGCAGGGCTGTGGGTATGTGCTCAAATCTCTGCTCTGATCCGTGGTTTTGGGATGACATGAGCTGTGGCTTGTTGTGCCAGCATGGAGGTCTGAGGAGGTGGGATACAAGAAGGATGGCAGAAGCCACCAAACAATTAACAGGCAACGAGGAGCCCTTTTCTGCCCCTCTCAGTCCCTTTCCCCTTAACCCCTTTGCTGCCCTTTCCAGCCAAATATGCAAGACCATGAGAGGCACGACGATAAAGCACAACCCACCCCCAAAACCTGGTGCTCCCACCCACAACCCAGCCATGCTTGACCATCCACCATCATCAACCATCACATCAACCATGGTTGACCACTGTGGAGCCCACTACAAGGGCTCAATCCTGACTCGGTCCCTGGTGCAGCACATCCCTGCTTAGCACATAAAGCAACCAAAACCACTCCTTACTTATCTGTAATGCTCACCAGGGCTGGAGCTGTGGTCTGCTACGCTCCGCATGGCACTAGACGCGTGGGACGGCAGCCTGCACCCCGGGCTGGGTTTGAGCTGGCTGCCTATTATTTTTGGCACAGCTCTTCCCATTTGCTAAACAAAATGACAAAGCTGTTGGCGAAGGTGCTGAAATCAGGACAGATTCCTTCCCATCTGATAAGCTCTTCTGCAGTTCTTCCCTCCTCCTCATCTGTCCTCCCCTCCCTGATCTCCTCTCCTTGCAGTTTGATGTCCTACACCAGAAGGGAGAGGGCATGGCATCGCCTTCTGTGCAGGGACACTATGTCTTTATGCACCTGAATATGCTGTGGATTTGGTCTAGACGTTTTAAAATTATTTTATTTTATTTTATGTTATGTTATGTTATGTTATGTTACGTTACGTTACGTTACGTTATGTTATGTTATGTTATGTTCCGTTACGTTATGTTACATTATGTTACGTTATGTTATGTTATGTTATTTCATTATGTATAGTTTTTCAGATGCATTATCAATTTGGACATTTTAATAAGGATTACATTCACAAAAAAATTTGCAGAGGGTTAAGACATGACTGATGGCACCCACTCATGGTGCCAGGCAGTTTGTAGATTGTTTGTGAACACGGTGCGAGCCCCCTGGCCGTGTGAACCCGAAGCTGCTCCCATGATTTCAGCCTTTCCTGGCCACGAACCATTGGGACGGATGCTAACATCTGACCACGTTGCCCTCCATGGGGGATGTGAGCACACAGCCACAGGCACATCCAGGCAAACAAAGTGCAGGCGCCGTGGCGGTGCTATTAAAAGCCTGGCTCTGGTTTTGAGGGGGTTATCTGCCTTCCCAGGAGGGCTCTAATCAGCCCCAAACGGCCGAGATGGCGTGGCTCTGGTCCTCATCTCGGCAGATTGCAAAGGGCAGACTTTCTGTGGTGGCAAAATTTGTCCGTGAGCAAAGCCAGGAGGATGTATAAATAGCCACAGCATCCCTGCCACCCCCTGCCTGCCCACTGCCCCTGGCCCCCGCGTGTGCCCGCTGTTAGTGGCTCGGCGAGCAGGGCCAGGTTGCCTTTCCCAGGGGAACAACTCTCATGTACCACGGCAGCTTAACAGCATCGGACAGATTTTGTTTTCCCTGCAAACGCGGCTGCAGCTGTCTGCTTGAGATGCCCGTCTCCAGTGTGAGCTGCGGGCCTGATCCTGCCCGGCCCTCATTGCTCCAAAAATACTGCTGCCATGAGGAAAGGGAGTGGAAATTGTTCTGCTTTCTTTTTATTTATTTTTCATTGTTTTTGTTTTTAGAAAGATGTAGTATCCTCTGTCTCCCTCCACGCATTACCCAGGGGCTCTACATCCCCGGGGTGGGCCATCATTTAATGAGCACTTGGATCCCTGCATCCTCACAGGGTGAAACGTTGGATAAATCCACATGTGCATATGCACAGTCAAATCCTGCCTGATGCCAAAGGAGGATCCCCAGGGACAGAAGCAGCCAGTAGCAGACCGGTGCATTTCTGAGATTCTGTGTCGCCTACCAAGCTGTAAAAATATATATGAGCTTGTCATTTGCAGGGGTTCACCTGGGAGTGCCAAGGAATTCACAGCATGTCTTTTAATGAAAAAAGGTCCAGGCTGCTTCAAATAATGTATAGAAACAATAAATATAACTGTAGAACTGAGAAAAAAAAAAGCTGTGGAAGAGAGAAAGAAGCTGTGAGGACGTGATGAGTTTCCAAAACCAGATTTATATCTCCTAAATTTAAGTCCGCTGCCTGTAATGCCATCTTCCCACGAAGCACTGTGAGCACTTCCTAAATAGCTGCTGAGCGATCTTCCTGGCACTGTTTTTGGGCTGAGATCATCTTCAGGGTGCAGGTAGGGAAAGGGGCTGTGGCATCACTGAGATGTGCAGCAAATACAGATCAATGTCAGGGTCAGAGCAGGCCCAGGAATAAAACTCCAAATTGCTTATGTCTTCTTCAACTCTCAGGAACCAACTTCTTGTGCACTAACTTGTGCCAAAGGAAACAGCCGTGTAAAAACATCTGCATCTTGGTGGTGCTCCCCTGTTCCTGCCCGGCCTCCCTAGGCCATGGCGCTGCTCCAGGGCTTGCTCCCATGGTCACAGACCCAGCCCCGAGACAGGTCCTCAGCACCACTGCTGGAGGCCACAGCACCAAGGAGGTGACCCCCACCAGGTGGGGTGGCCGCTGGTCTGCTTGCCAGTTTTGGCAGCACCACGAGTTAGTGAAGTGATGATTCCCCACCCCGTGGGCCCTCTCTGCTGGCCTTGGCTTTGGGGTGTGGTGGAAAAAGCCAAAGAACAAAGAAAAAGTTTTTTTGTTGTTGTTGTTGTTTTATTTTTTATTTTTTCCCTCTCTAAGTGCAGCAAAGACCACTGAAGCTGATGAACCCTCGCAGGTGCTTTTAGGATAGGTCATCAAAAACCTCCCAAGAGCTGGCCAACTCCTCTTCCTGCACGGTCAAAGCATCCCCATGGAGAACCTAATCCTGCAGTAGGATGAGGACCAAAACTTGAGCCCTGCAGAGGGATGTTGCCCTCCTGCAGCCACCACTGGGACAGGCAGTGGGGAACAGCTCGAGGAGATGCAGGTTGTGGCTCTGGAGCTTGATAGACACAGCTTCCAACTTTGCTGTAGAAAAGTCCTCGAGGCTTAGCTGAGAAAATGGAAATATCAGTCCTGCCTCTGTCACAGGGAATAGAAACAGAAGGTGAAGTGAAGTGCCTGGACTGGTTTTCAGTCAATGATTGCTCTCTGCTGTGGCAGACGTTACTGCCCAGATAAAAAGCAGATTAAAGACATGAATCAAATTTTCTTGAGGCATTTTATGGGCCATGATTTTAAGTTAGAATGCAAATATGGTCTGGGACCAAACCGAGGCTCAGGAAAGAGAAGGAAGATGTGCTGGTGAGTAATGATTAATAGGCACTGACCAGGAGCGAGTGCTGGTGAGCCAGGCTCTGGTCTTGGTTGCGGTGGGTTGTCTGGAGCAGTGCTGCTCAGCTGGTGTCAGCAGGGGGACACTGGGTTCCCCTCGTGTGTGCAAGATCAACTTGTGGCCTTGGAAAGAAGTCTCCAAGATGCCCCCTTGCAGCTAGATATGATGAGCAGAACAGGGCAAACTTGATATCAGATAGCACGGAGATGAAATGCTCTGTTTTGCGTGCTTGTTGGCTTCCCAGAGATTTCTGGGGTCCACCAGAGCCGTGTTTGGCACCAACTGGCTCCGTTGTGCAGGCTGGCTCGGTTATGCCAGCTGCATGATTTGATGACAGCTAATAAGCACAGCTTTGCTGAAATATTCTCTGAAGACTTTTGCTTTGCCATCAAAATCTTCATCAGCCATTGGATTAACTGTAGGAAATGAACAGCTACAACACAAGATAGTGAGTTATGTTAAGACAGATTGTTGGGGTTTATTTAATCATATGGTCTGGGTCTGGACAGTATTATTCCTATGGAGTGAAATACATCATTCAGCCTGCGGGTACAAGAAAAAATACTAAAAAAATGGTTAACTCCATTGATGAGTGCCCCAAATAAGAAAGATTAACTCTATATCAAAAAACCCTACAGGGTTGGGCTTTTACCTTAGGACGCATGGGCCATGCATCCCCTCCCACCCAAACATCAGAGACTTTCTGGACCACAGGGAACGGTATGACCAAGTCCTTTGCCAAGATTGTCAGCATAGGGATAAAAAATCAGG
>CM021729.1:3458678-3488852 GCA_011074415.1 Stictonetta naevosa | reverse complement strand
AGCCCTGACAACATGATCTGCCCACCCTGTGCCCTCTGGTCATCATGGCTCTGGCATCAAAGACCCTGTAGACATTGTGCTAAGTCAGACTGAGGTTTCCCCAGATGCAACAAAAGGCCAAAAATCCTTGGGTTATGTGGCACCAGGCATCAAGAGAAGCCAGAGACACAAAGGATGGTAGACTGGCTTTTTCTAGTTTTATTACGTGATGCAAAATTTGGCTCAGTAAACGTGTGGTGAAATATCTCTCAGCTTCATTGCCTTGTGTTTTGTCTGACCCACAACCAAACTGCTGCACAGGCTGGTCTGTTTGGGTGAGCGGTGGGATTAGCACTTTAACCTCCTCTTGCACCTTTTCTTCAGGCCCCATGAAGTCCTGAAGGTGTTAAATCTGTCACCCATCACTTGCTGTAGCTGTTTTCCATTGGGAGGAGCAAAGCTGAGCTATTCACCGTGGGTGACTCTGCAAGTGCCCAGCAAACACAAGAGTTAGGAGGCATCTCCCCATGGTTGTGGTGTTGCCCAGCTGGAGCAATGGGCCGGGGCAGTACAGGTCCCCATTTCATTATTCATCCTTTACCTGGGAAATGGGGCCAGGGCAGCCACAATAACCTGCAGTACTGGGGGACAGGGTACGCAGACACCTCTTGTTTGGGGTTGGTAGCTCTGCCATTCAGGAATGGTGGGTCTGATCCCACCTCTTCTGGTTTTAATTAATAGGGCAGTCGAATCATGCCATTATCTGACAGCACGAGAAGTTATTACCTTCAGAAGCTCTGCTGCTGGTGGCACATGCATTTGTTCCCGGTTGCCACTCTCAGCGGGGCACTGTGGAGGATCAGTTTGCATTTAAGAGACGTTGCGTATAATTACTTATGCACTGTTTTGCAAACCGTTCATTTCTTCTAGATCCTCTCCCGTTCCTTCTTCTGCTGGCATCTGGCTTGCTTTGTGCACCTTCTGTTTCCATAAGGGTGTGAACAGAAAGTGCTTGGGGCTCCCCCAGCTCCTGTGCTGGCCTGGCCCAGCCCATGGGTGGAAGGGAGATGGAAGCAGAAGGGATGTGGGACAAGCAGGCGTCACCTGCTTGCCTGGCCTGTGTCTTGGGATGACACTCGGTGTCTCACGGTGCTGTAACACCTTGATATTATGTGCTAGTCCCAAAGATTAACAAAATTATAGGAGTTCCCTTCCTAAAAGGAAGATGAGGTGTTCAAACAAGTGCATAAAAAGGCTGGTGTCCTATCCTGGTGCTGATGACCAGCAAAGATGCATCTCTAATGACCTCTCTTGGGTCTCATCCTTCAGTGCATCTCTCCTCAGTTCAAGAGCCAGAAGTTTTGCCGTGGTGCCTGGAACTGTGCTGGGAATGTAGGAATTAACATGCCGGGCTGGGCCACAGGCCCATCCAAGCAAGGACCTTGAGGGAGATGAAAGCCAGTGCCAGATGTTTGCAAAAAGCCTCCAGCATGGGTATCTTTCACACCTCATTTCTTCCTCATCCCCACCAGCCTCACGGCTGATCTCACAGCAGCTCCTGTTATGTTTCCTGCAGCCACTCTCCCCATTTCCTGATGAGGCTGGGCTGCTGGAAAGGGTCTGAGCAAAGAACAACCTATTAGCCAGAATCATAGGCCCTGCTCTCAGGGGAAGGAGGTGTCCCATCCATGTCTTGCAGCCACTTAGAGAGACACTTTCTCAGGGCAGGGATTATTTCCTTGCCTTTTTAGGGTTCAGACGGGCAAAGAAATGCCTTTTTAGACAGGCAAATAAATACTTTGATTTGCATGCATGGAAAGTCAGCAACTTTTGAGAAGTTATGTCGGCTGTTAACCTGCAGAAACACATTTTAGACAATGCATTTTTTCCTTCTCTAAAATGTTGAGCCTTTTGTTCCTTTTTTCTGTTTAAGACAGGCAAACCATAACAAGCTGAAATTTTCCATCAGCATGCACTTCAGTTCATAGCCAAAAAGCTACTTTGAACCCAAACGCGTGTTTTGGTTCCAATGTTTTCTGGAGGAAAAAACTCTTAGTCAAAATCAACATTTTTTTCCCTGAGCAATCGACATTAGCTGACCTGCTCTTTTCCTCTGCCATTTGGCAGGGGATGCAAACAAACAGCTGTCTGCATAAAAATTCCTCTGGATCTGCAACTGGGTGCCTTGGCCACCGCCGGCCCCGGTGACGGCCGTGCTCTTCTCTTCCAGGTGCTCCTTTTCAAAGGTCTCAGCATCCCCATGCTACCTCCTGCCGGCACTTCCACCTGGGTCCCCAGCCTCAGCTCTCGGCCGACTTCGCCCTGCCTCACGCGGTGCAGCCCCAGCCGGGGCTGACCCCCCACATGGCCCCCGCGCACCAGCACAGCGGCCCCCTGCACCAGTCCCTGGCGCCAGTGCCAGCCCTGCCCTTCCAAGACGTGGCCGGACCCTCCTTCCTACCTCAGGCGCTACACCAGCAATACCTCCTCCAGCAGCAGCTCCTTGAGGCCCAGCACCGCCGGCTCATGCCCCATCCCAGGTAAGGGGGCTCATGTTTCACAGGTGTGGTCTGAAGGAGTTAAGAGGAACAGAATGGGTTGGGTTGGGTTGGGTTGGGCTGGGTTGGGTTGGGCTGGGTTGGGTTGGGTTGGAAGGGACCTCTAAAGATGGTCCCGTCTGACACCCTGCCATAAGCAGGGACACCTCCCGCCAGACCAGGTTGTCCAAAGCCCCATCCAGCCTGGCCTTGAGCACCTCCAGGGATGGGGCATCCCACATCTGTGATGCTGGGAAGCTGTTAGGCTCAAGTTTGCAAAGCAGCTTCTGGAAAGTCCTATCAAAACTTGCTGATAGCATTAAGTTCTCTTACTAATTTTGCCTGTAGTCTTCCCAAATGCATCTGCCAGGAGGCTGCAGGGCAGGGTGCACCAGGGGGTGTACCCTTCCCGTGGGGATCCATGCCGTGCTCACCTAGCACGTCCCAAGGCCGCCCAGTGCCACCACTTGTAGGGGAATCACAGCATAACACCCTGGGGTGGCAGCAAACCTATCCTGCATCACAGAGAGAGGCAGACTGCATGCATGAGCTGCTGCCTCAAAACCAAGTAGGAGATGAGATCCATGTGCCCCACTGGGTTTTGCACGTGCAGGGCCCGCTCCTCTGGACCTAGGCGTGCTTCCCAGCTGTGATCCACCTCTGTGAAGTGAGACAGAACAAAATAATTGATCTACAGCACATTCAATCAGGAAAAACAGCCTAAATTCAGACGGGGCTGACGACTGCAGAATTACTGCAGCTCGGCAGAGGTGGGAATGGGCGCCCAGCCTCATCCTTTCAGTGTTTGTTGAGAGAGGGGCTCGGATAACGTGTAGGAGCAGCGTGCTCTTTTTGGAAGCATATGGAAGCTGTTTGTGGGCTGTACCCGTGCACCGGGAACCCAAGGATGAGTCTTTGTGATAATGCTGTGTTTGGCTACAGACGGAAAATGCTTTCTTTCTGTATCCTTTCTGTCTGCAAATTGCGGATTCTTCTCATCCAGCTTTTGTTTTGCATAAGCTGGATTTCAGGTGGATTTAGCGATTAGTTAATAATTGGGCAGCAAATACGAGCGAGGCTGAGGCACTGATGATACAAGTGTTTATCCCTTAGTCATAAGCCGAATTCAAACAAAACTACAGAGCACAGTTTCACACAGAAAATGCTTTAGTTCCTGCTGGCAGTGTTACATATGCAAGCAGGTTGTCAGAGAAGAGGGACTGTGGTGTGGGAGAGGGCAGGAGCCTCTCGCCCAGCCCCACAGCCTGCTCCTAAAGGCATCCAGCACAGCTGCATCTCAGGAGGCTGTCAGAAACCTTCAGGCATGGGGCATGAGTTCCTGGTAATGGGAATCTGGGGGTGCCCTTCAGGTGAAGCCTCTTCATCTTGTAGCTTCCTGACATGTTTATCCAGTGTTTTCCATGGATTTACCTTCTGATAGCTCCGTCGGTGAGCAGGGACTCAGCAGGGAGTGTGGGTTCTCAGTCTGTAACGCAGAGCCTGCTTGTGCATCCACCTCGCATCTCTCCAAGCACAGATGGTGATCAAGCAGCACATGCTCTCCCCCTGAGCGGAGGGTAGTTCAAATGGACACAAACTGCAGGAAGTAACTTGAGTCCCTAGAAAAAAAACGACTTACTCTTCTACTTTCTACTACTTACCTCACAAGGGCAGCTGGAGCATAAGAAGCTGGGTCCCAGGCTGGCATGTCCATCACCCACAGAAATGTTGGCAAAGGCCAGCGAGAGTAAATTCTGCCGTCAGTTACTCCTGAGTGATCCTGTTATGAACGAGGTTCCCCATGAGTTTATGGACTGCACGGAGAGATGAGACAACCTGCCACTTCCTCATGATGATGGATAACACCCGCACCGGGAAGATGCTTCGTCCTGTCTGTTGTTTATGGGGATGACTGTGGAGAAAAAGAACATAGTGAGAGAGGCACAAAGATGCCAAGGAAGAAGTTTAGTTTCCTCTTTATTTTTTTTTCTTGTAGCCACCAAATGACAGCTCCTGTAGACTGAGCACATTTGGATGGTGCAGGGGCTGCGAGTGGAGGTCTGTGTCATGTCCATGGTGACCAAGAGCAAATGTTCTGGGTTCCTCTTCCCATCATCCTTGACACCTGTCTGGGTTCTTCTGACTTGGATACATGATACCAATCCCAAATCTTTGGGTTTTCCCACTGTTTATTGACGTGGGCACGTGCCTACACATTGCTAACTCTCTTCTGGTCTCCTCTTCCCGCAGGCGGGCTCAGGAGCGCATGTCCGTTCAGCCCCACCGCCTGCACCCCAGCTTTGACTTCAGCCACCAACTGCAAACTCCACAGCCCATGGGGCCCCAGCCCAGGTATTTAGCCGAAGGCACGGACTGGTAAGTCTTCCTCATCTCCCCCGTGTGTTGAATAAGGCGCTTAAAAAGTCCCGTGGGGGCTGCAGGGGTTTGTGAATGCCTTCATGGCTCAGTGCTTCCATGAGAGCTGGTGGCTGAGTGCAACAGATATAAAGTGGGGAGTGTGCAATGGGGAAACTCATCCCTGAGAGACACGAGAGCATGTTAAAGCCTTTATGCATGCGTACAATAACATCAAGGCATCAATATTGCCCAAACCTCTCCATCCATGGATGCAGAGCGCACCTAAACCTTAGTCTTCCCCAGGGGCTTTTCATGCTGCAGCCTCCAGGGAAGCACCTTCCAGGGTCTGTTTCCTCTAGACCAACATCTCTGTCTGAATGAGACCTTCCGCTGTCCACCAGGCACTCAAAAACAGTGTCCACAACTCTTCCATAGCCTATATCAGTGGGCACAGCCCTGCCCTGCCCTGCAGGGTGGAGTGAACCAATTAGTAGCTGTTAATCTTTCTCCCATCACTGTGTCTGAAGCTGAGCAAAGCATGGGTTGCTCTGTTTTCAGAGCAAGTTTTGCGATCCTGCACATTTAATAAGGCAAGGGGCCACAGGGCCCTACTCAGAAGAATAGGAGAATAAAAACACACTTCTGAGTAGCTCCTTGTTAGCTGAGCAAAGCCCATTCTGTGCATTGAAAGGAAAAAATAGCATGTGAACATGTAATTAGAGACAATCGTAATGTGTATGCACAAGGGGACCAAAATAAAATGGCACAGGAAATCTTAATTATGGCGTTTCCTAACATCCGAGCAGTTTGCTCTGCAAATGGAGAGTTCTTTTAACACTGTTTTTCTTCCTCTTCTGGGGTAATAATATACAACCAAAAATATGGCCAGATCCTTCTGTCATTTTCTTCTCAGGTGTTCCCATTACCGGTACCGCCGTGAGGTGAATTTGGCCGGTGTGACATTGTTCAGATCAGGCTGCAAAGCGGTTCGTGCTCCATCTGGAGAGAGCCGCTCTTTCTGCCTCTCTTTCTGTGCACACCGCTTAATTATAATCATTAGCAGGATCCGATAAAGCGTCATTTAATCTCCCCCTCCTCCTCCCCCCCTCCTTTTCCCCCCAGTGTTGCTGCGTTGCCTTACAAAACCTAAGGAGTGGGCACGCCAGAAATCACATACCGTGTACACATATTGGGGTGACTCACTTCCCCCCGGGGCACATGTACAGCTTTGCCCAGTGATGGGTATAAATCTTCTCTCTGATGTGTTATCACCACGTGAGCCGCTCTTGCTCAGAGGCAGGGGCAGCAGGCAGCGAGGTGGGAAGCAGGGCTGGAAGCTGGGGCTGAAGGTCATCGGTCATCTGCCTTGGTTAAAATCTTTTCATCGGTCATCTGCGACGGCCAAGCCTTGGTTAAAATCTTCTGGTGGAGGAGAAATACACTCCCCCCTGAGCTCCATTCTGCATAGGCATTTATTGACGACCATTCAGCCCATCTTCTTGCCCTTATCCCTCAGATTTTGGTCACTGGCAGCCCATGGACTGTAGGCATCACAGCTCTTGAACCTCACCTCTGGGCATCAAGGTGCTGTACCTGTAGCACAAGGCAGAAGGTGATGTTAGATGATGGTTTTCTTCAGCTAGCGTGCTCTGGTTGTTCATCCCCAAACCCTGGGAAAACACCACTGCATGCAGTGTTCTGCTTTGGGCAGGCATCACTTCAGGAGCCTCAGTACTGGGTTTAAGGATCCAGATGCAGCACTGCACAAGAAGTGCTGCTGTTGCAATTACTTGTGCAAGTTAATGATGCCCATTAGTCTCTGAGAAATCCCTTCAGCCCCTGGTCTCAAGGTGCTCTGTGGGTTATCACATCTGTTTGCAGGCAGGGAATATGAGCAGGCATTGAGGAGATGGCCAGGGTCATACATCAGGCCAGAGGCAGGGCTGGGATGATCCCAATATCTGATAATTTCCAATTGAGCCTCCCATCCACCTGGGAACCATCTCGCGCAACAGGATAAATCTCAAAAAATGTGACACGGGAGCTGAAAAATGCCCAGTCCTGTGGATTCCCACCCTGGCTGTGTTCCTGCCTGTCTCCTGCTGTGTCTTACCCTCTGCCAGGCTTTGTCTGTCCAGGATATGGCCAGCACAAGGCCAGCAAAGACAGACCCCCTCTTTGCTCCAATTTGATGTGGGGGGGCTTATCAGAGGGCATGAAAGCATTGCAGTTGTTACCTAGTACTCCGGCCGTGCTGGGTAAGGGATTTTTGCATTCAGAATCACAGAATAAAATTTACTGTCCCCTCCTGTCCATTAACTGCTGCTGGGCACACTGCTGCTGTTTTTCACAGCTGCTCCAGGACACGTCTGGGTTGCTCCTAACAAGCCGTGGCACTCGCTGCTGCTGTCCTCCGCGGAGAGAAGGAGAACTTCAGGCTGGAATGAGGAGCAACCCCTGTGCTCTAATTAGTTTTGCTTTGACAAATGCGAAGACAATAGTTATCAGAGCGCTGGCTTTTGTAATTACGATAAAGTGAATGACATTCAGAGCACTTGTTTGCTGAGAGACTCGGTGGCTGGAGAGACAAGGGACCAGATAATTGGATTACGGATAGATAGGTTATGGATAGGTGCTGTGCTAGGTCTCCTCCCATCCCGTGCATGCAGGCTGGGATGGGGTTTGCAGTTCAGCTCTGCTTGTGGTGTTTGCTGGGATCTCGGTCACTTCAAGTGTCAGGGTTGATTTGGGTTGATTTCTGGAGGGGCAAAACACCCAAACCCACAAAAATGAGCCCCAGGACAGGCTGTGTATGGGGCAGTGGGACTGCCAGGGATGTCCTGCTTCACTGCTTGTGCCCTGCTGGTTGTGTGATGCTGTTTCCTACAGCTGTCTCATCCAGAAATTTCTTAGAACCTTTATTATTTTTTTCATTTATTATTATTATTATTATTATTATTATTATTATTATTTTGTACGAACAGCAGTTCTGGGGTTCCCTGAGGCCAGGTTTGATGCATTCTCCCTTGCAGGCAGGGAACAACTCCCTTGTCCCCCGCCCCCCAAGCCTTCCCATGACCTGGTCTGGGAGACCCCCAAGGTCCTAACAACCACCCAGAACTGGCCCCTTGGTTCTCTGCCCTCAGGCGTTTATCTGCATTTCTGCAAAATGCGATCATCTGCAGTGGCTGTGGTGCAGGGAGGACCCATCCAGGCTGAGCTGCTGAGCCTGAGGATCGATCAGAGCCCCCAAAACACTGCTCTGCAATTTTCAGGCTACGTCCTACAGCTCTCAGCTCCATCTACCACAAATGATAAGTGGCATAAAATCAACCCTTACGCTCCTTCATTCTGCCTTGGTGGAGGGAAAGGTGTTTGCCCAAATCCAAAGACTTTAGAGCAGAAGCATCACCTTGTGTTGAGGCACCCATGGCTGCCCAGAGCCCTCCCCTGCCATGAGTGTGATTTATCACAGCCCATACCATGCTGCCAGGCAGCCACAGCTCCATCTTCCTCCTCCTCGTGCCCGCAGGGACCTCAGCGTGGATGCAGGCCTGACTCACGCCCAGTTCCAGGTCCGGCCGGTCCCTCAGCCCTATCAGCATTACTTGGCCACACCTCGGATGCACCACTTCCCCAGAAGCACATCCTCGACACAGATGGTAAGTGAAATGCTCTTACCGAGAAATGTTTTATGCATTGTCTGCCAGAAGGCAGTCAAAATAAAGGCTGCTATCTTTCTATCACCTGTCTTCTGTGAATCCCACTTATCTCCGGCCGTGGGAGGGAGTGTCTGAAAGGATAACGTTGCATCATTGCACTCGGGGTTAGAGAAAGGAAAGAAAAGCTCAGCTGCTCTGGAAAGATTCAATCCATCGCCTGCAGCGCACTCACAAAAAACCAGGAGACTCAAATATTATTAAAAACAATGTTATTAATGCAGGAGTGAACTGCAGGTTCCCAGGGCTCCCTGCATGCAGACGGACTGGTTTTAGGTGGCACT
Organism: Stictonetta naevosa; assembly: GCA_011074415.1. Classification (NCBI taxonomy): domain Eukaryota; kingdom Metazoa; phylum Chordata; class Aves; order Anseriformes; family Anatidae; genus Stictonetta; species Stictonetta naevosa. The sequence goes on along the minus strand of CM021729.1, from coordinate 3,479,975 downwards.
TCCCCAGGCTCAGCCCCCAAGACCAACCCTCCTCACATATTTGCCATCTGCATTGTCCTCGATGACTCCTATTAAATTTGTGTGTGCCTGTTGCAGAGGTGGAGCTGGGGCTTGACAAAAGTATCTTAATAATATTAAGTTGATTCTTAATATTGATAATATTAAGAATAATATTAAGACCGGGGACATCTGCTGGTCCTTCTCCTAGCAGGGAGCTGCGTTTGGAGCTGAGCCACCCAGAGCCCCGCTCAACCTTAAAGCGCCCTCAGAAATCCCATGAGGGTGCTCTTCCCTTGTGCCCATAGTCAGACCCTGACACCTGCACCCTAAGCAAAGCTTTAAATACCAGAGCTTGGGTAAAGAGAAATCAATGCATTTAAAAATGAAAATTAAATCTCTTTTTAAGCTAATCCATATTGAGAGTGTGGAGCTGCAGTGTTGTGGATGCTATAGGAATAACTATATAACAAAGAGTTTATTTGACAAGTTTATAAGACATGTGAGTTTGTAGTTGTTACTTATAGATCTTTTTTTTTTTTTTTTTTTTTTTTTTTTTAAATCCACTAATTTTTTTGGTTATTTAAAGACTTCCATGGGGGAAGGTGTCAGTCTGCTCTCTCATTTTCAATTTTTGAAGCGCTAAATTTAAATCGGGGCACACGAGGAATTTCTCTGTGCTAGCTCAGGTGGCTTTATTTTTCTCCCTCACTTCCTGCAGGTTGTCCATGAAATCAGAAATTACCCTTATCCTCAGCTCCAGTTACTTGCTCTTCAGGGACTGAACCCAAGCAGGCACACGTCGGCCGTGCGGGAGAGCTATGAAGTATGTATCTTGGGGACGGCGATTATTAAATTTTAAAGCCCTGGGAATCCATGCAAGCTCTGGCATAAACTCATAAGGCTGCCTTATGGCTTGGCAGTCGCAGATGGGAATGGGATTGAGACCTGCAGCCATTTCAGTAATAACCAGGGAAGCAAGAGGGGTTGGGTGGCTTAGTGAAAGATGTTTTATTCCAGAGTGCCCGGGTCTGGCTCTGGCTGACTCTGGCTCCCTTCATGGCTGTAAACGAAGTCCTCCATTTCTATGGGGTTTTGTTTTCCCTGCCAAATGGGGCTCAGACTCCACCCCATTTTCTGAAATACTGGGTATCTTGTGATCCTCCACCGGTGCCTCCCGCCAGCAATGCTGATGCCATTTTGCTGCTGTTCCCGTGCCGCAGGAGCTGCTGCAGCTGGAGGACAGGCTGGGCAGCGTGAGCCGTGGCGCTGTGCAGAACACCATCGAGAGGTTCACCTTCCCACACAAGTACAAGAAGGTGAGCTCCCCAAAACCATGGCACGGCCACCAGCCCCCCGCGGCTGGCCAAAGGCTGTGTGCATGAAGTGGACAGAAGGAAGGACTTCGGTGGGTTGTAATCCTCAGGGGTGGCAAACCAGCATCATCAATTGAAATATTCCCTGAAATGGACCATGAGATCCAGAAGTGGTGCTTCAGCATCTTGTGGGACTCCTGGGCTGACGCGGTGGTGTAGCTTTGCTCCCTGTTTCTCCACGAGGGCACTCTCTCCATGGTGTGGGGGCAGCTCGCCCTCCTTTCGCTTTGCAAGGGGCATCTCCTCCACTGAAGCTGAACTCTTGCCCTTAAGGAAGTGGATGCCAATTTTTGGGGTAGTGCTAATAGAAAACGGGACAATTCTCATTTGGGTAGAAATGTCATGTTTGCCATCCCCATTAACAATATGTATGTTGCTTTGCCCATGTTGGAAGGGACTCAACTCCTGCTGCTCTTATCTCTGGCCACATCTCCAGTGGATGCAGAAAAAAATATATATTGTTTGGAATGGGTGCATGGGGGGAAAGGAGAGGAAGGAGCTGGCAGGCCAAGTGCAGCAAGGTGCAGTATGGGGCTAAGCCGATGCCCAAGCTGGCGTGGGGCACAGTGGTTGGTGCCCTTACTGGCAGTGGTGACCCTACACATTTCGGGGTCTGCAGGAGAAGCACCCAGCAAAGCAGACTGTGGGGCCATCACTGGCGCATGGAGGACCAAGGAGGTGGTGGGGCTGTGCTGGGGCAGCGGACAGGCTGCTCCTTGGGGCACTGCCTCCAGTTCTGGGAGGAGGTGTGTGGACCGTGCTGGTGGGTGGTATCCTCCTCCTGCTGGCTGTCTATGCTGGGCTGGCTTCCCCAAGCTGGAGGATCTGGCTGGTAGATAAAGCCCTTATTATTTGCCTTCCTGCAACTACCCAGGCTTGGCAGAGCATTAGAAAATCAATTCCCAACCAAACTATGTCTTTAACCTTGCTGCAGAGAAGACCGCAGGAGGGCAAAGCTGAGCAGGAGGATGGAGAGGAGTCGGACACTGATGAGAAATGCACAATCTGTCTGTCCATGCTTGAAGATGGAGAAGACGTCAGGTATGACCTTTCCCTCTGCTCCACTGCCTCTCGGTGACATCTGGGTTGTGCTTATCCCAATAACACTGCTGTGTCTCGGTGGGGCTGTAATTGCTGGGTTTAGGAAAGCACATGCCAATGTCCAACTAAAAGGGCCAGATTTTTGTAGGATCTCCTGAGTTTGAATCACCTGCTTCAAAACCACGCTGTTGGGTGGCCAGATGTCCTAGGATTATGGGTGCCAGGCCCCAGACAACCATGTGGAGCTCATGGGCTCATCAGTGTCTTGCCTTTACGGACGACCGAAGTATGATAAAAGGGAGACTGTGTGTCAAGTACAGGGGAATGGGGCTTATGGCTGGGGTGGATCTGCTTTCTTACAGAATAAGAGAGATCTCTCAGCCTGCATGGTCACAGGGAGCCATCCTGGGCCACAGAAAAACCCTTGCTGTCAAGGTCCCCGGGCTCTTGGCTGGGTCAAAACTCTGCTTTTTGGGGACAAGCAATTAGAAGAGCTGAGCTATTGGTGAAGGAGCTTTGGGTGGGCAGTGCATCTGCACTACTTGGTCCTGCACCTTGCCCTTTAGCTGCCTTAAGCTGTTGTGAAAAGCTCTGATATTTTTGCTGTGGGCTCTTGTGGTTTGGGATCCTTCCCGGCTAATGAGAGCCACCAAAGAGATGACAAAGGTGTCACAGGTGAAAAGCAACCACATCCCCTGGGGCACACCAGACACCCAAGTAGGAGCAGTGGAGACCCACTGACTGCCGGTGAGCCATCAGGGTCAAGAACCCAAGCGTATAACTTGACACTCCTGAAAGGATAAAAGCAGCAGCCAGGGTAGTTGGTCACTGCAACAGCTCAGCTCAGGAGGATGTGGCATTTTCTAAGGGGTTTTGTCCAAGAAAGGACACCATCTCTGCCCTACTGCCCCAGGGTAAGCTGGCGTTCCAGTGCCACCACACTGATGCTTCCCCATGTTGAAAGCAGCCCCATTTACACCTTTCTGGATGTCCTCAGAGCCTTGAACCCCCTCCATCCACGAGGTCCCTAACGGGTGGTGCTTCTCTCTCCACAGGAGGCTACCTTGCATGCATCTCTTCCACCAAGTGTGCGTGGACCAGTGGCTGGCCACCAGCAAGAAGTGCCCGATCTGCAGGGTGGACATTGAAACACAGCTCGGCTCGGACAGCTGAAAGGACTGGCTGGACACACCATTTTCCTTATCAGGTCGTATGGCCATAAACCCTTGCAGCAAAATTTTTTGCCTTCTGAGCCATTTGATTGAGAGGAGAAGTCTGCAGGCACGTTAGCGAGGAGGAGGAGGTGGCGGTACAATATCTAGCGGTAGGAGATATTGCACATACGCAGGATACGGGCCCGGTGAAAGGGAGCTGGCATTCCCGGAGCTCAGAGACCCCGTGCTGCAGAAGATTTAGTGTTGAACATGAAGGAACTAGTTGTGGTAGTCTGGCCTGTCAATCCTGCATTTCATGAGGATTGTATATATACCTCTCGAATACGTAGAAACATGTTATAGGGGTCCTTTAGCTATTTCTATGGATGGCAGCTGGAGCATGTTAGCTTAAGAAATGTTGTGTTTGATGCCCTACTCATCTTGTGGTGGACATGTTGCTGTTACCTAATTTGCACCAAATATTTTTTCATAGATTCCTTATTTTGGTGCCTGATTAATACATTGCAGAGGGGGAATGAGGAGGTCAAGCTTTCCCACCCTTGGGGGGAAGAGGCGAAAAAGCAAAATCCTGTTTACAGTCAGAAGGGTTGCGCTCTTTGCCTTGGCTGCGTGTGCTTCCTTTCCGTGCATTTACAGTGCTGCAAATTCAGAGACGCTTACAAAATAAAATAAAATTGGGAACGAAACGAGTGAAGCAATAGGGAGAGGCTTCCCTATAAGCTTCCCTATAAGCTTCCTGCTTGTCTGCTGGTGCTGGATGCTTTCTGGAGGGGCACGATATTAATGGGGATGCTGTTTCTTTGCTTTCTCTATCTTAACAAAATGGCTTGGCATGCCGAAATCCACGGCAGGCCATGGATTTGTGCTCTTGTGCTTGCCATCTTCCATTCTGCTTTCTCCTGTGAGCCAGGGGCTGGCTGGCTTCAGTGCGCGGTGGCATGTGCCCCCTGGGGTTAGACACCTCCCAGGCTCCTTGCAGATCCAAAATACGGGTTATGGAGCCGGCTCCTGTAACTGTGCTTTGGAGTGTAATTGCTCAGAGGAAGCTCCAGCAGGACAAAGCCCAACACCGCATGATTTGGGGATATTGCTAACGCTGTGGCTGGGCTGGGGTAGAGCCACAGCCAAGCTGCCCTGCTCCTGTTCCCCATCCCAGCCCACAGCAAGGTGGGAGAAGGGGAGCAGGGCCTTTTTATCACATGCGGTCACCCGGCTTCACTGCTTCCCTGGTGAGAAATCACGGCACAGGGAGATCAAGCAGACGTACAGCACAGGTGGAAGACTTTCTTTCTTTTCCATTTTTTTTTCCTTAATCCACTTGGGTTCAGCAGCTGTGGGGTCAAGTCTCTCAGAGCAGGGATTGCAGAGGTCCCTCTCTGATAATGGGATGGGAGGAATCGTTGCTCATGAGACATCACTGTGGGTGTTTTGGTGCAGGAGGGGAATGCCAGTTCTCGAGGGTTCGCTGCCTTCTGGAGGGGCTGGGTTTAGCCCTGTGCCAGAGCATTGTTACACAGATGCATTTCACTCCATATCCATATGGAGAAAAAGGTGATTATTAAAATGAAACCTAATTTACCAGTCTCCACTATAAAAATGCACAAAACTACATCAGGAGGCAGTCCTTAGAATAGAGGTATCACAGAATCATTGGGGTTGGAAGAGACCTCCAAGATCATCTGGTCCAACCATCCCCCTACCACCAATGTCACCCACTAACCATGTCCCTAAGCACCACGTCCAACCTTTCCTAGAACACCCCTTGAAGGAGTGAGCCATTTTGATCCAAGCTCCCCTTGAAATAAAGACCTCAGCTGCGGGGACCTCAGCTGAAAACCCTTTGGTGAACAGGCATTCACAATCAATAAGCATTTTTTTTTAGATTTTTTTTTTTTTTTTTGAAACTGGGAAAAGAGAGATGTGGAGGAGCCAGGGGAACAAATCCTGAACTTTATATATTTATAATGCAGATGTGGTGGAGCTGAATCGTGGCTCCCTGAGCACCCGTTCTGCTGGAGCCAAGTGTTGCTCTCCACGTAGAAATGATCATAAATTGCCATCTGGGAGATTGGAGGATTCCCATGAGCTGTAACAGGAAAACACCGACCTCGGAGGACCCTCAGATACTATTAGTATTTTTAATTTTGCTGACCTGGTGACGAGAGTGAAGGAGCTGCATGGGGTTGCAGGAGACTTTCTCCCCTGCCACTGCCTCTGCAGGTAGAAGGGAGTGGAGGGAGGGTCACAGTGACATATTTTTGTTTGGTGACATTTATTTGCCACCTGTAAGTGGTGGTTTCACGGGGGATACAGCAGTCCCAGCCCTAATACCCAGAGAGATGTGGGCTCCTGCAGCAAGGGGTGACCCACTGGGACATACGGGGCTTGCTCCAGCAGCAGCAGATTCAAGCAGCATTAAAAATAATCCTAATACTACCAATAATACGGACAAGAAAAACGAGACGTTGTTCATAAAGCACACTGTAAGCCGGTCTGGGGCACCCAGGCGTGAGCTGGGGGCGAAGCAGGGGAGGAGCGGGGCAGGGGGACCCTGGCTGTGCGGGGAGGGAAGGAGGAGCGCTTCCAAACCGTGCGTTTTCTTAAAGCCTATGCGAAAGTATTACTATCTGCCTAACGAACAAGCACAGTTTTTAGATAAAAAAAAAAAAAAAGGAACAAAAAGACAAAAAAATCTGGTGAAGAAAAGCACCAAACTCCCGTGGTCTCGTGTGAGTGGCTGATCCCGAGGTGTGTGAGAACCGACAGCGTCCGGAGCTGCAGCGGTGTGTCAGGTTCCTGTCTGCGTGGAAATCATTTCTACGAGTAGGTCGCGATGATAGGAGGAGTTTAAAACAAACAAACAAACAAACAAAACAAACAGAAAATCTCTAGGAACAAAACATTGATAGTTTACAGGGTTTTGTGAGTTTAAATGCCTTATATTTAATAATCATAATTTATGACTAACTTGTAGATATTGTGGGTTCTTATTTAATTATTTTATAGCTGTTTTTTGCATTTTTAATTATAATTTATTTATTTAGAAATTAATACTAATTTTTTTTATTACTCCTATTACCTCATTTTTGCATTGTTTCTGGGAATGGAATGCTTTGCATGCGTCGGTACTTAAAAAGAAATTAAACATGGGATGTGGGGGTAATGCTTATCTTGTCAAAAAACAAAAAAAAAAGAAAAAAATCAGGGTGTGTGATTACAAACTGTATTACTGTGGTGCTGTTACCTTGGATACATTCCATAAAAATGCAAACCTTTGATTCTGTATGCTGTGACATAGTGGAAAACTGCAATATAGTGACTGTGTTTAGCACATATATATGAATATTATTTGCACTCATAATCAAACTCTGGTGATCCTTTCACTCGTGTCCTTGAGCATTGAAGGCGGTCCGTAGTGCCCTGAAAAACCAAAATTTCAGTCGATTCCTGCCGCCACCCTGTCCAGTGCCCGTGGTGATGCTCCTGCCCTTGCTGCATGCGTTACCTGCAATAACGCCTGGTGAGCCCAGCTGCGAGGCTGTGCTTGGGGCAATGCATGCATTCAGTGCATGACTCTGCAAATCGCTTCAAAAAACTGCCGAGGGGAGCTCAGGTGCTGCGGCTCTGTTGGGCTTTCGGTGCCTGTCGGGTGCTTGGTCTGGCTGCGTGCCCCCTGCCAAGCCATCCCCTGCATGCACTCAGCTGGGAGCTCAGGCGGATGCAGGAGGGAACTGGAGGAGCCTGGGCTTGGACACTGCAAAACCAAGGGTCTGCCAGCAGATTTTAGGAGATGACCCCCTTTGCATGGAGGACATATGGTCCCCATTGAGGTGCTGTCAGGGCAGGGCAGTGGGACTCCAGCTCTTTCGCTGCTCCCAGACAGGGCTGGGAAACGGGGGCTGGATGGACGATTTGGGATTCATTTGTCACACCAGGCCATGAGACTTGTCTATAATCCGGCTGTAAAACATGGCTGGAGCAGAAACCCTCAAAACTAACCTTCTTGTGAACCTTCCACTTGCTTTTGGCCCCTCTGCTGGGGCAGAAACCTTGACTTGAGGCTTGTGGAACTGCTGTAGGGCTGCGAGAGGCTGACGTCCTGCTCCTGCAGCGGTGGCCAAGCATCCACGTCCTCATCCCCAGCCACGACTGCACCGCTGCTAACACACTGACCCTTCCCAAAAGGCTCCTGAATATCCAGTGCTTGAACCATGCAGGAGGGTTTTAAAGCACCACAGAAAACATTTTAAGCTTTAAGCCATAACTGCAGTGGGTCAGCGCAGACGCTCGGCTGTGCACAAATGCAGAACCAGGGCTTGGTGCATCCCCACCCCAAAAGGCTTTGGAAGCAAATCCCTTTTGGGGCAGGAAGGCACAACATGACTGTACCTTCATCCTTCCTCTTCATCCCTTCAGGGTGCTGCTCTGCTTTGCTGCCTTTGCCTTACCCTAGGTTTCCACGTCTTCCCTTGCTGCTCTGTAACTTTCTTCCCTTAAACTGTGTTTTTGGGCTATGTGGGGATAGGGGCCGGGTGTCTCCCCACAAAGACACCGTCAGAGGGACACGTAAAACATGGGGCAAGCAGACAGAAATCCTCCCCTTTAATGGCCCGGGCTGGTGAAAGGATCACCCACATTTTTGTACTCCTACTGCTGTTCTGTTGTGCTGTGCAACATTTTGCTACATAGACTATTTTATAGAAGAAAGCTAGAAAAATATTTATTATTAATATTAAAGCAATAGTGCATTGAAGAAATGAAAAGACATTAGAAATTGTGTAAATGCTTAGATTCACTTTTGGTGGATTTTTTGTACTTTATTTATAACTAATAAAATGAACTGCATTGCTAACGATAAACCTGTGGGAGCTGGCAGGACACTTGTATGGTCTTTATTTACCACTGAATCCCAATTCTCACCTGTAACCGTTATGTGAAACCCACCCAAGTGGGTGCCCAAACCCTCCTGGAGAACCCCCCCCTTGAAGGTGAAGCCTTCAGCATGCAGAGAAGTGAATGCCGGTAGAGCTTTTCCTGCCCCCTTCAGCCCTGAAGCAGTAAGAAAAGAAAAATCTACTGAAAAAATGAAATAATAATAATTAAAGAACTTTAAGGTGGACAGAGCTGAGGGCATTTTCCATCTTTTTATCACCCTTGGAGAACCCAAGGGGTCAAACACCCAACTTTGCAACCCCTTTCATGGATCCCCTTGCTTTTTTTCTATTGCAATGAATGGTGTCAGTCTCCCTCCTGCCTGTTCTGCAGATGACATTTCTTCCTCATGTGTTTTGTGTCAAAAGGCTGTGACCAGTCTCAATTACATGATTAGACTGAGCATGCCCTGGGGACAGACGCTGCTGATCAGGAGATGTGGTTCCTGCAGCTGGGCAGAATTGCTGGCTCCTCTAGCACCCAGTAAGGGCTGTGCTAGGGATGCATCACATTCAGGTAAGCTGAAACTCCCGTTATAGCAAGCTCTTACAAGTTCTATCAGAAAGCAGGGAAAGCACACTTGCTCGCCGAGATCTCGTTGATGCCCTTCAAAAGGGTTACAGCGCTGAGAGGTGCTGGAGATCACAATCGGTTTTGCTTCAGAGCTGCCACAGCAGAGCACAGATGTGCTGCTGAGATCTGATCACGGCCCTGCAGAGCACAGTGAGCTGAAAATGGCTTTGCACCCATCAGGCCACTGCCTGCAACCACTCTCCCCATTTACCCTTATTTATTTTTTGTCATAGCTGGCCCAGGAGTTGCAGCTCAGACCTGTACAAGCCCATGAGTAAACATAAATAATAATTATTATTTTTCAATTGGACATCTTTTCTGTGTCAAATCAGCCTGTGCACATAATGATGGGGTAGGAGATGTTGCAGGGTGGATGCTTCATAGCTGTGAGTTACCCTGCCTCTGTGCACATAGGGTAGATGTGGGTATATCAAATGCCATCGGATGTTTCACTGCAACTTCCTAGAGATGCTTGGTTTAGTTATCCATGTCCTGCAGCAAGAAACAGCCAGTCCCTACCAGTTAATCTGACACTGCAAAGGTCTCCTCGGTTATATTTGTTGTCACTGTGAGCACCAAAGTGCAGGATGTCATCGGGCTCCCAAAATGAAGGGGACCACAGACAACAGGACAACCCATTTTTGCAGTTTCCTACTGGGTACCAGCACCCTTGTCCTTTGCCCTCACTTCTCAACCACGTTCCTGGTTTTTGGTTGAAGGCATGTGCACTAAACCCACACCAATTAAGAAAGAAAGAGCAAAAAGTAAGGTGGAAGGTAAGGGAGCAGGAGCTGTGCATCTGCCCACCTCTACCCCAGCCCTACCCCAGGAGGCAGACATGCCCTGAGCCCTGCAGAAAGCAGAGCTAGGACAGTTTTGGCTTTTTTCCTCCCCAACCATCTGCTTGGCCAGGAATGTGTTGGGTTTAGCAGCATAATACAAATTCAGCCCCTGGAACAAGTCCGCTCTGCTGATTACTTTTGTGGCGTTAGTAGTTGTAGCAACAGGATGACTCCCCAGAGCTAGGGTGGAGCTGGGTTTTGCACAAACAAAGGGCATTTTTAGAGTCTTTAGAAGATTTATTTAATTAATTATTTTTTTTAATGCTTTGCAAATATTGCCGTCCGGGGAGAGAGTGAAGTTGCCAACTCCATATCAGCAAATTCCCCCTTAGCCCTATTTTAGGGCAGCGTAGCCTGGAGTTCAGCAAAGATTTTGGGTTGAATATGCTCATCCAGGGCTGGCAGGTAGTTTCGATGTCAGCCTAGGTATTTGCAATCCCTACACAGCAATTTGGTGACCGCAAAGTTGCTCGTTCCTGCTTCAGCAGGACCTGTGATCTGTGAGCTGTGGCTGTAGCTACTTGTTACGTGATTGCTTCCAGATGGAGCCTGTCCTGATGCCGTGCCACCTCACAAGCACATCCTATGCACGCCAAGGGTTTCCCTGTTCTGCTTGCCCCACGCAGGAGGCTGTGGATCAGGAGGTGCTCCCAGGGGCTGGGAGCATCCTACTCACACAGTAGTGAAATCCCTCCTATTGCTGGTAGAGGTCCAAGTGAGGTGCAGCCATGCTGTGGACCCTGCATGAGGCCCCTCCCTGGGGACCTGGGGGATGCAAACACACCTGCTGGCCCCAGCACACACCTCCAAGCCTCCCAAGGACACTTCTGCTCCTCCTGTGAGCTCCCAGCCTCGGCTCGGTCCTTGCTCAGAGCTCGGCAATCAGTGCACGGGGAGGAGGGAGCACTGAGGGCTGCTATAGTCCTTCCATCAATGACCAGCAATGAGCTTTACTGGGAGCACATACACCACTCACTCTACTCCAAAACCATCAGTTTAACCCACTCTCAGCCCATTTGATCCCCATTTGCACAAAGGGATCCCCCTAGGTGGGGGGAAGAGCTCTCCTAGGACACATTCAGGCCAGGAGGAAAGTCTTCTGAAGGCAACTCTAACACCACAATCCCCCCTCCAAGGGACATGTCCTACCACCTGGTAGGTGGGCATCAGTGTTGGGAGGAAGAGAGGAGCCTTCATCCCACCTGCTGATCTGCAACACTTGGCTGGGGGGAGCAGACCCCTTCTGTGGCTGCCTGGTTAACCAACACGATATTGTTAGAGCACCCTGGAGGCTGAAGATCTGCCTCCTCCTCCTCCTCAGCAAGCCTGGCTGCTGGGCAAACCCATCCCAGTAAAGGCTGTGAGAGTTTAAAGAATAAAATGAACGGCAGCTGCTTGGAAAAGGGGTTGGTTTTCAGGGCTGTGTAGGGTAAGACTTTCCCAAGCCAGATTTCAATGCAGTTAGCAGAGCTTCCTTGAAGAGGAATGGGTTGTTTGCTGGGTCCTCTGCTAATGTGCTCCCAGGAACTGCTCTGGCTGCCGGAGTCCTTGGACCTTTTGAGTCCAGCCTGGGAGCTGGGTCTGGTGCGGGAGGAAAGCCCACGGGTGGAAAACAGCCCCCAGACCCCACCACCTGAGACCCGGGTGGTGTTCATACATACGCACATGTGCTGCAGTGATGTGAGACAAAACCGGGATGTCCCAGTTCAATTTTCTTAAATATTTTGTCTCAACTTCATACTTCTCTTTATTCACCCAAAAAGGGAAGCAGACAGCGTGGAGGCCAGTGGGCATTCCCAGCCCCAGCAGGGCAATGTGCTGAAAGCAGAAGGTGGCATCTGAGCTGCTGCTGGGGGAGTTCATGGGCCAGCTACTGGTGACCTCGAATTGTAGATAAGAGAGAAATGAATTTATTTCATTCACAATTTTCTATCCATTAAAATAAAAAAAAAAAGAAGAAAACAGTATTACTTTTACAAAATGTTAACCCAGGAAGCACATCTTGCTACTAAAAATCTCTCCATACAAAAGGCAGCATTCCAAAAAGGAAAATGCAATATAAAGCCACGTAGCGTGAAAAAACACATGTCCTGAAGGGAGCAAAATGCTCCTCAGTACCTAGGGAAAAGCTCCCTCCAGATTAACCCATCGCCCCGGTTCTCATCCAGCCACTTCCCACAGGGAAATATGGTGGTGACGCCGGTGGCCGAGTTGGTGATTTCCACCCGCTCCACCAGCCAGCCGGGTGCCAGCCCGCTGTTGTCATGCTCGATCCGGACTTTCTTGAGCTCTCCCATGTCCAACGTCTCCAGGTAGAACCTGTTGGTTTTGCCCCGCTCAAAGAGGTTCCTGAACTTCTGCTTCAGGGCGCGCTTGCCCGAGTCCCCGTTCAGCCCGAAGATGGTGATGAACACGTTGGCGTCTGTCCCTGCCCCCTTCTCGAAGCCCGTGACCACGATGGTCTCGTATTTGACTGGCACCAAGCTGCGGGCTTTGCTGGCAAAGCTCTCGGTGACCTTGGCACACTCGAAGACTTTGTAGTCCCGTCTCTTGTACCGCAGCGGGATTTTCACGTTGCACCTGAAGAAGTACCTGCCGGAGGGAAGGCACGTTACTGGTGTGGTCACCTCTTTCTTGTGCGGGTGCTATGGACCTGCTGCAATACTTTTCCATCTGTGTGCTAGCACTGGAGTTTCACCCAGAAAGACACCCAGACTGAACATTGCAGCTGCTGGAAAATCCCCTGTTTCCCTGGACTGACACGGACAGGCTGCATTATGAGGGCTGGCGTGGGGCAGCTCCCACCTCTGTTGGCTGTGTGATGGCATGTCTAATTGCAGAGCCACCAAGGAAGGCAGCAATCGGCCCTGCACCTAATGCAGCCTGCTGTTGTGGAGTTCAGCCAGTCTCAGAGGTTTCATCCCTGCAGCAGCAGCAGCACGCGGAGGGAGCTCAGCAGCATCCCTCACCCACACTGCAGTGAGGATCGGGCTAGCGATCGGGAAAAAATGGACTGGGGAAGATGGGAGGAGGAGGTTTATACAGCCCCCCTTTCCTCCTCTACACCACCCAGCCCATCCTGAGCAGGCAGAAGAGCGTGGAGCACGGAGGTGGTAGGTACCAGCTGCTGAAAGCCCTCGGCTCTGCCCTGCTGCCCCAGGGGATGTGCAGGGAGCACAAAATGCTCTCATAAATTGCTGCACACCTGGCAGCCTGCCAGCGGCTGGAGCACGGCGCTTCTAACGATGTATTTCATTTCCAGTGATGCAGATCATTTCCAAATGAGCTTTCCCCCCTCCTCCCTCTCCCCACCCCGTGCCAAACTGCAGCAGGTCCTCCTGGGGGGAGCGTGGCTGGACTGCAGCGCATGTGAGTAAAACCGGCACCTGGAGGAAGGGTTGCTGCTATTCGAGCTGTGGTGCTTCTTAAGCACTTCCATGTCTTTTGACATTTTCTGCAGCCAAAGAAAAGCTCTCTATTCCCTGGAAAGAGGGTTTGTAAATGAAAAATTCTGCTGGGAGCAAAACTTTAGGCTCAGGGACAGAAAAAAATGCATGAAAATGGATGGGGAGGCTGCCTGATGCTGCAGTTTTATTTCCTGAGCTGCATTATTATGGTCTGGATTATGGTGGAGCATGCCAGTCTTCAAGAGGGGCAGGAAGGAAAAAGATAATTTCTCTAGCCCTGGGATTTGGAAGAAAAACCTTCCAAATACATATATTTTGCAAAATGACATCAAGTACAAAAAACCACCACCACCACCACCAACAAAAAAACAAAAAACACAGTATCATTCAAAACTATTGCTACAGCAATCTCCTAACTCTTTTAATTTAGCCCATTTTTTTTTTGGACATTTGGGATCAGCAGCACCCCACATGAGAGCTCGCTCTCACAGTGAGATCTGCTCCAGTTGATCACTCGCAGGCTGCAAGCAGTACCGTTATCCCCTGGCTGCTCTCTTTTATATAAGACAACTTTAAAAGGCATGGGTCTTTCTGAGGAAGTCTTTGTCCCCTTCATAAGTCTTTGTCCCCTTCATAACATCATCTTTCAGCAGCTTCAGCGTGTTCCCAGGGAGTTTCATGCGCAGACCTGACTGCACGGCCAGGCACTGAGGGTTCCAGGTTTTTCCCCACCAGGAGAAAAGAGTTTTAGGTTATAATTGACTGAGTTTTCATTCAGCAAATGTTATTGTGTCTCTTCTGCTGCCTGATTAATTTGCTAGGAGAGACTCTTAGCATCTAAAAAAAATAGTCACTTCAAGGATTTCTTCTTAAACACTCAATTGTCTCAGCTGGAACAAACCCCTTACAGTTAAATTCCCTTGCAGCAGTGGAAATATCACAGTGCAGAAAAATCCATTAACGTTGTGGGTATTTTCTCTGAAGAGGAGTTAGTTCCGCAAACAGACAGTATCTTCCAGTGCCTCCATATTTCCCGTGCTATCTGCCCCATGAGCCGTGAACATCGCCCCTTCCACAGACAGGGACATGTGGGCCCTGACATGTACAGAGCCCTTCAGAGAAGTTCATTCTTCCAGCACGGAAGATTTCAGTCGTATTTGAATCAGAGTGGCTGAGTATTTGTGGTTGGGAAGCTGCTTCTACCTTCCCAATGTGCTTTCGGACCATCCCAGGAGGATCATCCAAGCTGCTCTGAGGCTGAGGTTTTGTCTTACTCTCAACGTTCTTCTAGGAGCTGTTTTTACAAGACTTAGCTGAAGGCCAGTCTGTGCAGAGCATCCTTCTCCTTAAATTTCAGTCGGTGTGTGTATTTCCTACCACCTGAGATGTTTGTCATAGCTGTAAGACTCACACCAGCTACCTTGTTCAGGAACTTTTCATGTGCAAATGGCCTTGGAGACAACTCAGAAATCTCACAGCAAGAGAGGAGGGGATATTGTCTACCTGATGCCCCAAACAGCTCGCCCTTAGCTTTCAGAAAGGGATTAAGACTTTGTAAGAGTTCCCACAACTGCTTAAGTTTGAGATGCTTTGGGGGGATGCATGCGGAGCTGCTCAGCAGCCCCCTGCCCTCCGGGAGCAGCTCCCTGCAGACAGCAGACACTTACTTGTTGCAAAGCTCCATCTCTGTTACGATAATCTCCTGGACATGCCAGTAGACATCAGCTTTTGCAGATGACTTCTTTCCATCTTTTGGACAGTGACCAACGCAGATGGCTGCAATATCTCCAAGGTTCTTTGAAGAAAACTGAAACGTGTCTGTTGCTCCCCTATAGGAAACAGGGAGCAGTGTCAGTTAGTATCTTGAATGCTGGCAGTGACTCATCTCATATGGACATTAAGTAATTTGCACTTGGCTATGGAAGATAGAAGATAAGCCTTCATTTAAAGTCATTTGATTTAACCTACAATCATTCAACACAAAGTATAATTTCCATATTTAAATTCAGTATTTTGTCTGATTAGGGGTGACACTTTAAATTACTGCCACTAGGACTTTCTAGGATAAACTTGAGCAGTTCCACATACAAAATCAATTTGCCTCATTATAGATAAAGCTAAAGAATGACTAATTTCCCCTCCGGCACTTATTCATTCATTCTTGACAGATACGGTATCTGTTACACATCTACCCACCATAGCTGTTTTAAATCTGCTAGTTCAGCCACCCTTCCTGCTTTAGGAGCCCAGACAGAAAATAGTTTGGAGAAACAATAGTTCTCTGTCAAACACTAGTCTGCCTCCCCATCTTGCCCCCTACATATCCGTTAGGTTTGTCTCCTTGGCTTTGGTCCTTATTCCAACCTGGCTCCAAGGATGGGCTGTCACTAATGCTTTGAAGGATGGTGTCTCCAACTCCACTGTAGTCCCCACCAGCTGAGTGTCAGGAGGAAACTCATTCATGTTTCCCATGAAATCTCAGCCATTCATACTGAAGTCCAGATCAGCTGTAATTTCACCTTCTACAGATCTATAAAAATCAAATTTCCTCTCTGCGGAGCAACTGAACATCATCAGCAGCTGTGGCTTTGAATATGTTCTTGTCTCCTAAGTTTGCGCTGTGTCCTTTAAAGAGAAAACCATCCCACATCTGGAGCACCTTGGCCCCACATGGGAGAAGGAACCTGCCCCACGTTACACAGATGTGCCTCCATCCTGTCTGCACACGAGGCTGATACTTGGCTTTCCTCACACGACAGTGATCTTTGAGCCTTACCCCCAGATTTGGCTGGAAAGTCAGATCTGAGTGGCTCTGACAACATTTAGCCTCCAACTATTTTTACTTTCCCTCTGATTCCCACTGCCAGTGAGATGCTGTAAAAGGAACTAAAACCACCTCCAGCTTCCTTCTGCTACTCCCAGATCAAAAATACGCAGCCTCCCCAGAGGCTCACCAGAAGCCTGTTTGTATGTACTGATGAAAAAGGACACACATACACACACAGAGGTATGCATCATCTACATTGCCTTTTACCAAAGGCCTTTCTCATCATTTTTAAAACCTGCTCTCTGTCTGCCCATCAGAAACTGATTTTACATCTTGCTTTTACTCCAGGTGAGAAGTCTCTAGGCTTTTTGGAAGGGGGTTAAGCAAGAGCACGGCACAAGTGCAGCTCTGTGGACCATCCTGGAGAAGACATGGCATTTGTGGCAGACACACGGACGGTGAGGAATTCCTTTAGCCCATCTCCCAGTCCCACTACCTCTCAAATCTCCTTTTCTTGGAGGAGTTTTCCATAAGGAATTCTTTTGAGCGGCCCAGCTTCCCTTCTAAGATGATCCAGATGTTTTCCTTCGTTTCCGCATCCTCTCTGTCGCTTGTTACAGTGACAATTTCATAGGCTTTAAGGCATAATTAACACACGTGTTAAGCAGCAAAGGAAGAGCAGATGGTCAAAAACATCTCCAGTTGGCTGTCATTTTGGCTGAAAACCCTCTTCCTAATATTTATCGCAGCACATGAGAAAGCATTTGCAAAACAAGGATGGAAACACGCTGAAGTCTGTGGGACTCGTGACATCTTTGTGCTTAGGATTACATACAAGAACGTGGAAAACCTGAGTACTGCTTGATCAGCTAGCAGAAGTAGATGGAGCTGCTCTTGGACAAGCCATGTCCATCTCTGTGCTGTGTGAAGAACTACTATTTTAACGCAGCACAAATACTTCAGTTTTGGTGACACAGTTCCTAACAGCGTAGAACGGCCTTGCAGGGGCAGTGAAGGTACCCAGGCACCCCCAGTATGTGCTCAGATGCTGTGGTGGCATGTCATTACTCACGATGGCAGTCATGGGGTTGTCATTTTGCCGGGGACGAGTGGAATCACATGGAAGTGATGTGATTCTTGACTCCCTGGGACTTTCCCAAAGAAGAGAACTGTGTTGCAGGAGTTTCTGAGGTGTGCTTAGCAAATTATCAGTGCGGTTAAATAACATTGCTCTTTTTCTCTCACTTGTTTACCACATTAGACACCAGTGTGATTACCTTGGACTTGGTGGAATTACCCAGAGCAGGGAATTACCCAGGTCTATGGGGTGTTAAGCTCAGCTGTCATCTTCGGCTGAGATATGGGAGCCCGTAGCCCGGAGCATGTTCATGAGGAAGCTGGAGAAATGTTACTTGCAATGCTTTAAGGACTGAACTTATTTTCCACCTCAAAGATTCAAGCCCATTGTTTCTAATGAGACCATAACAGTGTATGCTTACAGCTTACTGCTGGATTAAACCACAGCAGATGGGCCCCTCTTAAGTTTCATCCCAGAATGAGATGCTTTTCTTCCTCATAAATCCTGATTTGTTTCTCTCTGATCACAGCATTGCACTTTTGAACTAAGGTGCACCTTAACTAATCCAACCTTCAGAGCCCAGAACACAAGTTGCTAATACATGGGAGCCCTCAGTGGAGCATCCTCCAGGAGATGTGGCCCTGTGGCCTCTGAGGACCCTCAGCAAATGCCACAAGTCACCTGTAACCTTACCAGTCCGCTCCTTCAGTTCCAGGATGTCATTATTGGCACAAGCCAGTTCCCTTATGAGCTGCCCATCGTCTTCACCTTTAGCCAGCCAGCGGTCACACTGGAAGCGAAACGTCTTGTCTGTGGCAGAGTCCGTCACGTCGATGTATTCCAAGTGCCAACCGGGCGCGATTCCTTTGCAGTAAAACCATAAAATGAGAAAGGTTAGGATATTTTCACATTGGTTGGGTAAGGAGGTGAGATACCTGTTGCCAGGAGCACCTGGCTGGCACTGGAAATGACTGGTACTTTTTTCAGATAATGTCACCAGTATACGCGAGGTTCCTCTGATACCAAACCAACATGGACCAGCTCCACACCATCATCTCATCCCCCTTCCACAGTCAGGACGTGCTTTTGAGGGACTCTCTGGCTTGTGATCAGACATAAAGGTGTTGGAGTGTGGTCCCAGAGAAGCTGGATTTCAAGTTGTCTGTGCAAAGGGCCATCTTTTGTCCTTGCCCAGCACGTTGCAGGAGATGCAGTTCTGCAATGGTGAGCAGCCTCTGCACCACCCTCAGGACAGGAGGAAGCCCTGCTGCAGTTTAGGGACAACAAAACCTTACAACCCCCCCACAAAATCAAGGCTCCACAGAACTGTTTGCTGGAGACAGAAGCATGAAATCTCCTGAAATTCAAAGGGTTTGGAGAAAAAATGGATCAGCTTGTGTTGCAGAAACTGCTGCTGATGCTTCCTTGCACTTTAAGGGAAGTGTGAAACCTTCGAGCCTAAAGAAAAACATGAGTACTAGATGGCCACAGGCTGTAGGGTTTAATGTCTTTTCCTCTGGCCTGTATTACACCCCCATCCCTTCATATCTGTATTTGAAGGTCAGAAGGTAAATTATCACTTGCTCCTTTGACCCTGTCAGCTAGCACGTGCAAGGAAATCACCCATGCTATCCTGCTCTTGCCAAGCGACCAGAGTGAATTTACTAATGCTGTGGCTGGACATGACTGTAACACAAAGTGATGGATGCTCCTGCAGGGACCAACAGATCACTTTTGCCTTGGGTCCTTTAGAGGAGACAGAGCTCCGTCTTAGTTTTCTATTCCCCCCCCCCATCTTTTTTATTATTATTATTTATTTTTTATTTTTTTTCCCGCAGAGAAAAATCAAGATCATGAAATCTTGAAAGTCAAGAACAGAGCATTTGGGAACATTTTCCTGATTTCTTTGTTGAAATAGAAGCAACTCTTGTTGATTTTGGGGGGCATGGGAGGTTCTGACAGTTCTACTTACAAGTCCTGTTATTAGTCAGACAAAGGAGGTTATACTCATGATGAGACATCACTGATGAGTTATTACTGACATCCCATAGGCATAAAATAGCTCTTGCTCTTCCAAGTGCTTAATGCCATGTGCCTGCTTCCTTCATTTGCAAATACTAATCTTAATTAGCCTTTTAGCCCTGGAAGATAATGATGGCACCTTTTGAGCTATGTCAACAAGTCACCCTGCCCTGTGAACTGCCATGCAGTCACGGTGTGTTGGCTGCTTCCTACCAGCCTCAGAGGCATTCCTGTTGTGTGCTTTGGCTTTCTGAACCTTCTCCAAGCTAAGAAATCACCCTATAAACAGCACAAACCTCTACTGAAGACACTATTTGCTCTTTAAATTCCAATTTAGGGGGCACAGAAGGACAGAGTCATTGAGGCTGGAAGGCGTCTCTGGAGAGCACCTAGTCCCAACCCCTGCTCAGAGCAAGGTCAGATAGAGCGGGTTGCTCAGGGCTGTGTCCAGCCAGGCTTTGAATATCTCCAAGGACAGAGACTCCACAACCTGTCTGGGAAACCTGTGTTTGATCACCTGTGTGAAAGGGGAAAACAAAACAAAACAAAACAAAACAAAACAAAAGTCTGGCTCTGTCTTCTTACTTATCCCCATCAGGTATTCATACACAACAGTAAGATCCCCCTGGGCCTTGCCCTCTCCAGGCTGAGCAGTCCCAGTTCTCTCTGCCTCTTCTCACACAACAGATGCTCAAGTTCCTTCATTCTTCCAAATTCCAGTCATATTCCTGGCCCTTCGCTGAGCTTGCTCCAGTGCATCCGTGTGTCTACTGCACAGGGAGGACAGTGCCAAGGGAGCTGGGTGCACCTTGCAGACATGCCTGGCCCCGTCCAGGCTTCAGCAGCAGAGCAAAGATGTGAAGGGTGTTTTTTGGGAGGGCTGGCACGTTGTACCCTTGCAGATCCTCATCAGTTTAGTGCCTGCTGGGCACAGCTTATCAAGTTCCCCGGGGCTCCCACTGTGCTCCAGCCTGCTCTTTGGGGCTGGCTGGAAATTTATTCCGAGCACGTTGGCAGTGTCAGCCGTTAATCTTTTTGGCAGGCTCATTTCCATTTAAGTTGAATGAACATCTCTGCAGCATATTTGGGAGGCTGCTCTGCTTCCATCAAAACTTTAGTTAAAACAGTGCGGGATGAAAGGAAGAAAACATCCCATGGTTCTCCAGCGAGAGACATCAATGTCTGCAGACTAGGACAGAATAAATCGGTGATCTTAGTCCTGTTGCCAGCAGTGAACAGCTTGACAGCGGCGGGATCAGTGCTAAGCAGTGGTATCAGGAGATGGCTGAACGAGACCTGCATACCCTCCTCCCTCGTCTCCAGCCCAGCCCCAGGAGCTGCTCACCGGGAGAGCTGCAACAAAAACCTGCACTTTTACCATGGGAGGAGATGGGCCAGGGCTGACTTTCCAGCATGTTTTGGAGATAAGGGCAAAGAAAGCATGAAGTGCAGCTTTTCCTGATGTTCCCTGCAAAAAAATGTATTTATCAGCTCTGGGATATTAAAAAGCAAGCTCTGGACTCTGTCAGGGGATTGATGGTGAAAAGCAAAAACCAACAGGATGTTCCTTGCAGCGTATGGGTACCTTGAGTAAAAGAGATGGCCAGTCACCCTTATCCCACTTCACAGCATTCCCTGCCTGCTTTAAACAAACAACGTTTCTCTTCCCTCTCATTAGAATTGGTCTTTGGTCTTTTCCTCTTTTCTTTCCTGATGATTAGCAGTTTAAATTAAACTGGGAGACCTGGAAGCTGGAGGGGTATCCTATGTTGCTTTCCAATTCTTGAGAGGAACAATTTAACCCAGGTGACTCTGTACTGCCAGCACCCAGGGCAGCACGTCCCCCTGCCCTGCTGTGTCCATCTGCCCTGGTGCCAGCAGTGGCTGACACATCAAGACCTTCAGTGCCACAGCATGAAGCTTCATTTAAAACATGATGTGGAAATGGAAGGATTGATTTGGGGCTGAAGAAATTCTGCTTTACCATAAAAAGTATTTTCTTTCTTTCTTTCTTTCTTTCTTTCTTTCTTTCTTTCTTTCTTTCTTTCTTTCTTTCTTTCTTTCTTTCTTTCTTTCTTTCTTTCCCA
>CM021729.1:3416055-3456840 GCA_011074415.1 Stictonetta naevosa | reverse complement strand
ATGAAAGCATTTGATGCCCAATTAAGGACAACCGTTTTCATTACTGGTGTTTATGTTCTCGTATGAGTAAAAGAAAAATCCTGCTTGTGACACTGACTGCTCAAGGGTTAATGCAGAGCTGCTGCTGCCTGGCTATTCACTGCCAGTGACCAGCACTGCTCAGCCCCGTAATTCCATTTTTTTCTTTTACTTTTTGGATGTTCTCAAACCCAAAGTAATGACCATTGCAAATGCAGTTCATAGGCCTTGTGTCCTCTGATGTCATTTACCCCCCGCCTGGTTAGGTGGCTGTCCAGCCTTAAATTAAATCCCACCACGTGAGATGTCACCCAGAAAGGGGTGGGAGTTTTGAAAGACGTGCCAGATCACTAGAAAAGGAGCATTAATTGTGAGGTGCTAAAATCATAACATCTAGCTCTGCATTGGTACATCTCAAAACACCTTATGAAGGTGAATAATTTTTATCCCCAATTTACATAATTGAAAATTAGGTACAGGGATGTGATTTACGCAAGGTCATTCTGCAAGACAGTGGCAGAGTAAAAATAGATAATAGATGCATTTGTGTATTTCTCCTTGAGGATCATGTTAGTTCACACCACAACGTTTCTCATCAGAGCAGACAGACAATGCAAAACCTCACGCAACCTTTGACAAAGCAAAAGCTTAACACTCAAGACAGTTTTAGAAAATAGGTTCCCTGCCCCCCACCCATGTTTTCTGTGCAACTTGTTCAGTCTGGGATTTGACTCAGGGCAAAAGCATCAGTAAATTACTCTCAGAAAAAAACAACACTAACAACAACAAAAAAACACACATCTTACTGACAAACTACTCCTGTGCAAAAACACTTAACAGCTCAGAGTGAAGATATAACAGTTTCTCAGAGAATATTCTTGTGATTGAAGCATATTTCACGTTTTGTTGAAGCATACTTGATGCAAAAGCATATAACAAGGGTGCAGGATAATTTGTCACCAAGAGGAGCAAAGGAGGCTTGTAGCAAAGGGAAGCTTTTATGGAATTGATAATTTTACAGCTACTGGTTCACCCTGTGGGCTCTTTCCACTTTGTAGTGAAGGGTTACAGGAAATTCGGATGAAATGAATGACTGTGCAAGGTCAACACCGAAGTCTTTGCCTTCTCTCCAAATCCAATGTTTTGTTTTCTTCCATCTTTTCTTTTCATTTTTCTTCTATTTTATGTCAACTCTGGACTATGAGATTTCTGCCATGTCTTATGTTTCTGCTGTAATGACTGTAGCACATCTTGGTGATAGAACGGTTGAGTGTAGGGGAGAAACCTGCCTTTGAAGAGACAGGAAGGCACAGGGCACCTACAGGAAGGCTCTGAAGGGCATATGCTGAAGACTGAGCATGGATTAGGCCAGTCTCTGGGACTGAGCAGCCACAGCATGGTTGCTGGCATGCTACACAGGTCTGTAGTTTGTAGACCCCATTATGTCTTGTCTAAGGAGTTGACTTGAATCCATGCAGAAATACGCAGAGTTTGAAGTTGCCTTCCTGTCTACTGAGCCATCAGTAAAACAGGTGGGATGGAGCAGCCTCCTCTCCTCAAGCAGCTCTATGTATCTGTCTCTCTTCCTCTTACTTTTTACTTAAAGCAGAAACTGTTAAACAAACCTGCCCCAAGGATCAGCAGAGTTTACGAAAGAACAGGCAAGCTCTGAGAAGAGGGCTTAAAAAGACCTTTTCCAGTCTGTTAGCTGAGCCAATCGTTATAGAGAGCAGAAAAGCAGATCTTTAAGTTTCTTTTAATAATTTATGCTCTACCAGTGCCCAAAGGGCTTGGTATCATGTCTTTGAATTGCAGAAACATATCTCTGGATGTGCAGTGTGCTAGGAGTTCATGGCCTGGGCAATTTAAGACGTGGTCCTATACATTGCTCCTGAAAAAGGCTGTTCCTTGAGAGAAAGAAAAGGAAAATCAAGAGTGTACTAATATTTCCCTGTTGCATCCAGCTCAAGGAAGGGGAATAAGATGCTTCCTTCTTTGGAAGATCCACCCCAAATGAGTCACTGGGGCAGTTAGGCTATTTAAAACTCAATTGCAGTTGGTGTAATTGAAAGAAGGGCCCCGTTGAGGCAAAGAAGGAGTTGGGCTGCATAACCTGGTTATTTGCTTCTATCTTTGCTTTTATAATAACACAGAGAAGCCTGGTTTATCCATAATTAGACTGTTCCTGGCTCCCCTTGGCTGATGGCAACTGAGATAATCAAGAATCTGAAATTAATGACTTTAGAAAGACTGTTTATCGTCTGGGTTCAGATCTACTCAGGCAGACGAGGGAGCTAAATCCACATTTCCCACATCTCCTTGTTGCAAAGAGAAAATGGCAAAACAACACCAAAAAGTTTTTATAGCTAAATAATTTCATTACTGAGATACTGTGAAACTTTAAGCCATTCTTCCAGAATGGTGATTTAGTCCTTAAACCGGAGGGGAAAAAAATGAGACCTCCATTTAGAAAGCCAGCATTTCTACAGACCTACAGATACTGATCTTGCATAAATGTAGAAGTAAATGAACTGAGATATGAGAAAATACATAGTGCCTATCTGAGATCAGGAGATGGAGAGGCTGGAAATGATTAAATTTGCTCAGGGAGTCTAAATATATTAGATTGAACATCAGTATCTCAAAGTGAACAAGGGCAGGATAAAAAGACACGGAGCAAAACAAAACTAAATTTCATTCACATCAGTTCATTGTTACCAGACTCTTGCTGGTGAGCTCTAAACATCTGAAAAAATGAGGAACAAGTTCCTTGAAACTGCAGTTACCAAGTCTCTAAACAGCCTGTTTTCAAACGAGCACCGACGTCCTCCCTACGCAATCTTACTGGAGTGGGAGGAATTAGACGGGGGCTTCTTTCCTGTTTTATATCTCACACAGAGGTGCCACTCTGTGGTTTTGGTGGGGAAAGTGGCATTTAAAAACATTACAATGGGACTATAAAAACTGGCACTCTGACATGCTTCTCCTGAGGAGACAAATGCAGTGTTTATGTTTTAAAGACCTCCTGACAGCCTTTGCCATTGCAATTACTGTCTCTTCAACTTTGAACACCAGTACAGTTAAATTTCAGTGAAACGATAAACAAAAGGGGAGTGTGAACTGCTGGCATATCCACTGCAGCAAAACTTCCCTGATGGGGGTGGATGCTGAGCTGGATTTCATGGCAAACGGCAACCTTAGGCAAGACGTTTAGGTGCATTTTACCCCCAAATGGGGGCCACCTTGTTGAATTATTGCTGGGACCATAGTGTTTTTAAAAGAAAAAGAAGGCATTGCTTAACTGTTCCCTTAACTGGCCCATGGGCTAGACTAGTAGCACCTAATGTGAGACAAAACAAGTTGATGCTGCCATTAAGGAGAATATTTATATCATAATATAATTGACATGCAGATATAGATATATGATATATCCTAATATAATTGATATAAAGAAATTTAGGGGAAGAACATCATCCACATTCCAAGTATGCAGCCTGTGAGGAGAAATGGGGTAGTCCAGTGTGAGGCTGAGTTTTCCACAGAACATTGTCAGAATCATTTAGGCCAAAACAGAAAAAAAAATAAGGAAAGAATGAGCAAAATCTGATGCTTGAAATTAATGATAAATACAAGCATATTTTTGTTTAATACCCAAAGTCCCACAAAGCATCTGATGAAAACCATACACGATCCTCGGTCCCTGACCTCTCTACTCCTTTCCAAAAAAAATGGAGCCAGGAATTTCTAACCAGTGGCAAAGCCATTCTATATAAATTATATAGAGAGAGCAGGTATGTATGCAAAGGACAGCTCTAGCCTGGGATCCCAGCAGTAATAAATACTCTACACACCCAACAAACTGTCATGCTTCATTGTGTGAAGCTGTAGATAGGATAAGCCTTTCACATGACTAATGCAAGAACAATGAAGACGACATATGTTATGACTTAAACTACAGTTGTCCTCCTCACCCAGGGGAAAAACAACTACATTTATGCTGAACAAAACCTGAGCACATTGTTTGTGCAAGGCTTAACCCCACAGTCAGCTAGGTCTGGTAAAATCCTTATTAAATATTATTTATAAATGGAAAACAGAGATATGAGGGAAATGAGGAAAGAGAATATGAGGTTGCAAAGTGTACTTATATTCATAAATATGAATTATTTTTCCGGATTCTGGACACATGGTTTACTATTTTAGCTGGTTTGTGGTGGCTCTCTGGCTACAAACTTAGCCAACAGCAAAATTAAACTAAATGAGACTATTTACAGCTTAGCCCAGGGCTATGCTCTGTTAACTCCCTTTGCCACCAACCAAGAGCATGTAAAATGCAATTACCGTAGCTCAGCTGCAAAGTGGTAGCTCCACAGAGTGCGACAATAAAATCACCAGTGGCAAGGAGAAGGTGAACCATGATCACTCGTGCAAGAAGGAAAAGGCAGCAGGTGCTCGATGCAAGATAAAAAGGAGTTGCTCACCACAGAGCAACAAGCAGACCCATGGGACTCACTGCCATGGGTGCTAAATGTCTCCTGCAGAGTCTGCACAAGCACGTGAATGAAAAAATTCACTGCACATTACTTAATGGACAAAAATGATAACCAGTGCAGGAGATGCCCTAAGGGATCCAGAGTGAGATGTGGAGATGTGGAAGGATTACACAGGTTTGTTCAGTTTCTTCCCTTCCTCAGGCATCCCGTGATGGCTGCTGTTGGAAACAGCTACTGGGCTCGACAGCCCCTTGGTCTGACCGCGTCCTTACCTTCCTATGTCCCAGCCCGTTCATGTGCCTGAGCCTTGAGTTTCAGCTCAGATCTCGTGGGTATATTTCATTCTGTTAGCATGATCCACCACTGGGAGCCACAAGGTCTCCCGAGGAAAATGCTCTCATTGTGGAAATATTAGCTGGTAGTATATTTAAAGAGGAATCTGCAAGTCCATGGTGGTTTCGTGCTGCTCTCAGAACGACATCAAAACCACCCCTGCAACTGCAGAGATGCCTGTTTGCTGAGCTAAAACCCAGTGGGGATTTCAATAGCCCTTTCCATTTCAGCATCTAAAGAACAGATTCAAAGAAATAAGTGTTTCTGCAACTAAAGTCAGGTAAAACCAGCTCTCAAACCACCTAGTTAACACTGACTCGGTGGGTCTGTGCGAGCCATCCAGCTTTACCTTTGGGCTGCAGGAAGGGCCTGCTGTTAGCAACCCATTCATTGTTAAATAAAAATCGCCTTTGGACAAAGAAATCAGCTGGGTAAGGATGAGATGAGATGTCATCACAGCAGCGTGGTTGATGTATTTGTTACGAGATGCTGCCCGGTACCTGAACAACACCACAAGTGACTATGACAGCGGTACCAGGCACTGCTGCTCTTTGTGAAACCAGTTAGGGTGTCCAGCAGCAGGGAGACGTCAGCATCTCTCTCAGCAGGGCACTGCACACCCACTGTATGATGTACTGATTTTAATAAAGACAGACAGAGATCTTTATTGCTGTCTTCCAAAGCTCACCGTGCTATGTCAGGCTGCATTACCCCATGTGTCAGTGTCAGGCGGAGAGCATTAAATTGTGAGAAAAGTGCCATACTGGCCTGTGACAAAAGTATTTCATTAAAGGAGCTGCTGTGTTGGGATAGAAGGCTGGATGCCCGTGCTTTGGAGGAGATATCATTATCTGTGCTGCAGCATTGGCTGTATGCTCTGAGGGAAGCTGGGGACCTGTTTGAGCAGATCCTACACCAGCACAGGAGGAGACAGACTCAGGCATGAAGAGCACGTGTCTAGACGAGCTGGGACACACAGCCCAAGGAAAACCCTTGAGGTTACCCAGTCTGTAGCAGAGCTGGGAACAGTGCCCTCAGCCTGCCCCATGGCCACTGAGGTGGCTTCCCCTCTTGGCAGGCTGTCCCAAACCCCGTGTCACTGCCCTGACCTTTGTTGTCGTGCCAGATCCGCACTTTGCAGAGGTCTCCTAGGCTCAGCATGTCGGAGAAGTTGAATTCATCCATCTGGTTCCTCTCGAACTTGTTGGACTTGTTGGACTCCTTCAGGGCAAGGATCCCGCTGTCCCCGTTCTCCCCAAACAGAACCAAGGACACGTTGGCATCTGTGCCTGCTCCTGGAAGACAGAGCAAGGCACACCGTCACGAGCTGCCCTGCCTACAAAAGTGTGGAAAGGGAGGCATCAAAGGCAGCTTGGAGTTGGCTGCAGCAATGCTCAGGTTTCTCCAGGCACAGACAGCAAATTTCAGTGAATCTGTGCAGGATCCTGCAAGGAGGACACCCCATGGTATCTAACAAGCCAGCCCTTGGATCCTGTCCCCCAAATATAGCTGGAACACTTTGTCTTGTGGTCAAGGTATGGTGAGTGTGACGGTAACAGCACTAATAGGAAGCATAGATATTTACTCCTGATGGATTTAAAAGCAGAATGCAGATGATCAGCCAAACCACTGTGGCATTCTGAGGCCCACTCCCCCTTTCCCTCTCCCATAAGCCTTCTCCTATATTCCCATTTCTCAAAATACTCCAAGTTGAAAAGTCCCCTTTTCTCACAGAACTCCCAGCCTTTCTCATGTACATGTATGGAAAATACATTAAGATGATCTTTATTACCTGATATTGAATTTCATATGTCCATTACTGCCCATATTTTGCAGAAGAAAACAGAAATGTTGTCAATTTTCATAATTTCTGGAGTCTATACCACCACCTGAAATGACCTTGTGAACATTTTAGCTGAAGGCGTTACCACATTTCTACAGAGTACTATTTAAAATTTGACCAAAATTATGAACTACCATCTTATTCCTTTTTATTTTTGATGCCACAATAAGGAAGCAGATTCATAGAAAGAAACTTGACTCCATGTGGGCCGATGTTCGTCGGTATGTCAGAACTGAGGCCCTTAAATTTTAACAATTAAAAATAAGATCATCAAACCCAAATCTGGCTTACAAAGAAAGTCAGTGTCTGCTGCCCTTGGTTGGATAGCCTGGCTTTGAAAACTGTAAGTGCTTGCCAAACCTTTCTTATACAACTGTATTTTAAATGCACTTTGGGTCACACTAACAGTATTTCCCACAGCTCCATTCAAAACACAATGCAGAGACAAAGTCAGGGCGGCTGAAAACTTTCAGACAAAGCTACCACTTCTTTAGGATAATCATTCCAATACTTAAATTAGGAAGAAATCACCACTTTCCTTATAGGACTGAAAATGTGCTAAAATAAAAAAAAAGTGTGGGGAAGAGGGTCATATGGACAAAAGGTAAAGCAACATTTGATGTCCACATGAAAAATTATGTATGTTAAATTGGGACTAATTTTCAACAGTTCCCTAGAAATAACTTAAGAAGGAAGATAAAACATCAGGGACTCAGGCAGTTCATCTGGGAGTATCTTTTTATGATCCTAAAGCTTGCTGAGGTGAGGGACAAAGCAAACTGAAGTCCATTTCCTTACAAGGAGCAGGCTCCCAATTAATGCCAGGTCTCAAAAAGCACAGAACCAACCATTTCTTAGCAAAACCTTCCCAGCAGGAAGAAGCTTATGAAGGCCTCATGCCGTGACATTTCCCTCACATGCAATTAGCAGGAGATGTGAAAGAAAAGAACAGAAATTGCTGAATCAATGTACATTTCACCTATTTTGGCCTCTCTCTCTCCCTGCCACCCTCCTCCACCCCCCCCCCCTTTTTTTTTTTTTTTTTTTTTTTTTAAGTTTTAATTCCTGTAAACGTCAGGCACACTGAGGAACTGTAACAAATTTGACAAATGAAGGGATGAAGGCCCTGTGACTGCACAAGCTTTAGCTGGCAATGAGTGCAATAGCTCAGGGGTCGATACGGGGGTCTGTACAAATGACCTTCGTCATCAACACCCTAAACGATGACAGTGTATCCTCAGATTTGCAGATGACATTAAATCTGGGGCAGTGAGTGAAATGCTGAATGGCAGAACTCCAACCCAAATGGACCCTGAGAAACTTGAGGACGAGGCAAGCAGAAACCTCATGAAGTTCAGCAAAGAGAAATGCAAAGTTCTGCGTCTGGGTTGGAAAAACCTTTGCACATGGGTGTGCTGGGAACTTGAAGAGGACCCAGAGGTCCTCTACAACTATATCCAGTTCTCAGTGTTCAATACAAACCATAAATTGGGCTACATCAGGAGGAGTGACCAGTTGCTGAAGGAAAGATTTTTGCTCAGTGCTGAGAAGCCCCCACTTACACCATTGTGTCAGTTTGGGTCCCCAGGTCAAGGGGGACATGGGGACAGCAGGGAGGGCTCAGCAGATGGTTGCCAAAATGGATGGTTGCTGGGACACATGGCCGTGAGGAGAGGCCAAGGGAGATGAGCTGGTGCAGGTGAACAAGGACCCTGTGACCATGTAGAGGGAGCAATAAAACGATGAAAGGGCCAGGAGCTGTGGAGATGTCAGACATACCCCAAGGAGCCACAGCCACAAATTGCAGCTGGGGAGGCCCAGACTGAGCATTAGGAGAAAAATCTTTGTTAGGAAAATGGTGCAGGTCTGGAACTGGTGTCTGGGGAGGTGGTGGCAGCACCATCCCTGGAGGTGTCCAAGATCAGACAGGCAGAACCTTGGTCCATCCAGCCCAGTGCTGGCAATAGTGTTTTGAGGTGAAAACTGGATTAAATAACCTCCAGAGGCCACTTCCAACAAAAGTGTCTTTGATTTTAAGATTCTTACTGAGCAGCTGCATAGTTTTTAACCAAACTGGATTTGAGTCATAGCCTTCTGAGGCCAAAGAACGTCCTTCTTTTGACTTAACGGGGACTTGGATAAAGCACTAGGAACTGACACCAACTGTCTTAAATTATGTAATTTGTAGGCTGTAGTTGAGCTGACAACATACTAATTAATCTTATAACAGCAGAGATAAAAACCTCCTGCTTCGTTAATGCTTGGAAAATGAGAAAGCAGTATTTATTCTTCCTCGGTCTTTATTGCATTACCATGTGTATGATGCCTGCATATAGAGCACAGAAAGGCTGTGTAAGTCAAAATTAAATGGTGAGGACATTTCTGTACCATTTCACGTGCTCCAGCTCTATCTGTGGGTCATACCTTGAAGAAAATGAGACTGTGTTGTACTTCTCTTAAAAGATCAAAAGTAAATCCAGACCTTGGTTTAAACCAAGGATCCCCCACCTGGCTTAGGATGTGCCTGCTGTAACAAGCCCTTCTCACCTTATCTATGTGTATTCTGAGAGCTGCCATCTGAGGTACAGCTGGCAGCCTTTGAACTTTGAGACAGGAGTTATTCTGTTTGCAGGATGAGATTTTCACTGATACAGTCTCTGTATGTTATGTGATCATCCAAGGAAAATGACTTCTGAAAAGCCAAACTGTAACTCAAAGACTCAAAGGTTTTCTTTTGAAGAAAAGGTGAAACAGGACAGCTATTGTGTTTATGGTGTATGGTGAAGAGGAAATGACTGCTGTTTCAAGTTTGTTGCAGGACAATTTTGGTGGAATTCATTTTCCCCAACTTTATCCATCGAGTCCAGCTTAGTTGTCTTGCCTTTGTCTGAATCTGATGGAGTGAGAAGGATACTGCAGAGGATGCTCCAGCCCACTGGTTAAGAATCCTCTCCTGCATGAATTGGCCAGAAAGACTTTAGCCTGGAAGGACTTAAGATCAGAAGTAAAAATTTTGGAGTGACAAATCCTACTCTTCATTTTCTCTCTCTCTCTCTCTCTTTTTTTTTTTTTTAAAAAAAAATTATTCTTTTTCTTTTCTTTGTCTCTGTAGGACTGGAAGGTTGAAAGCAGTTGCAGAGAAAAATTTTATACCTAGAAATAAACACTGTTGATTCTATTCACTGTGGATTATTGCTGTCCCTAGACAATATCAGCATGTCAGGAAGTGATATAACATGTTTAAACTGACTGTCAAGGATAAAAGGTCTTTTCTCCTCAATTGGTCGAACCAGGAGTAATCGTGGAATACATAATGATCAAATAGGGGAGATGGTTCATGACTTGTACCCTCTTTAGATAAGCTGGGTAAAGTTCAGCACTGTGTCAGTGAGCTGTATGATCTAATCATAAACAGACTCTCTGAAATTTCTCTGTAATCTGCTCCTTCCTACTGGTTGTCGCTGCTCATAATGAAATAAAATGCTTCCTGATTAATACCCGTCATCTCTCATTCAATGGGAAGGGCAGATCTGTCTCCTGTTGCTGTCATCTTCCATTCTCCTCTTGTTTCCATTTCTATCGCCTTTGTGTGCTAGGGCTGAATTTCACAAAAAGGTCACAGAAAGATCTACTGTAATACTAGATGGATTGCCAGATACATAAGCAAGTCTTCCTCTCTTTTGTTTTTATTATTTCACTACATGTTTTTCAGGTAGAAGCAGCAGAGCAGATAGATAGATAGATAAAAAATGGTGAGGTGGCACAAAGACACTTTGCCAGGGGAATTTTGATATTCTCAGATAAAACCTCACAAGCTGCATAAAATACCACTGGTAAATTTAAAAGAGAAAGAGGGAGAAGATAAAGAGAGGAGTGGTGATATGTGAAGTGGTGTGGCAGAATACCCTTACAGGGTCAAATTTCAGACAAGTTCTCAGCAAAATAATGTGCAACACGCCCCAGGCTGGCATGAGGCAATTGAGTACATGGCTGTAGCTTTTACTCAGCAACCTGACAGAAGTTCTCATGAAAAGAGGCAGTGATCCCAGGAAATGACACACAAATCCCATTTCTTGGCTCTTGAAGCTCTGCTGTTTTTACCTCTTCTATATGTATTTAGGGATGCTTTTTCATGACTAGGAATAAATGGTTTCAATACACTTGAAAAGGGAGAGTGAATTACTGCTCTCCTCTTTGGACAAAGCCGAGGGTGCCAACCAAAAATCCAGAGCCCAGAAGCTTTGACATTAGCCTGTTCGTCCACCCTGTGTGGTCATTAGGATCACAGAATCATCTAGGTTGTAAGAGACCTCCAAGATCACCTAGTCCAGCCTCTGACCTAACACCAAGTCCTCCACTAAACCATATCACTGACCTCTACATCTAAGCGTCTTTTAAAGACCTCCAGGGATGGTGACTGAACCACTTCTCTGGGCAGCCCATTCCAATGCCTAAAACTGGACCTGACCAAAAAGGAGAAGGGGGCTCCTGACCATCGCAAAATGGTCTGGCAATAACTTACGATTAAGATTTCTTCAAAGGAAGCAGTGAACAGTCAAATCTAGACTTTGGGTCTAAACATTTCACTGCTCAGATGAGAACAAATCCCATAGAGTAACATTGCTAAAATGAACAGACAGCCAAAATGACTGTTCCAGCACAGTAGGGTTACTTTATACTTTTCGTAACATAGCTTCTAATTAATCAGGAGATGTTTTCCATTGCTAAAAATTGAGCTTTGTACTAGAAAAGTCATAAAATATCTACCATGGACATACCTCCAATATCACTGGTTTTAACCTGAATAGTGTATGTTGTGTCCTCCATCCTCTGCTCGTCGTTTATCACAGCTGGCATCTCGCACACGAGACTGCCCGTGGCATTTTTCACCTTTGACAGCCATTCACCATAAGTAAACGTGGCCACTTCTTGATTCGTCAGGTTCTTCATGACTATCTGTGAAGAGCCAACATAAAGGAAAAAAAATACAGCTACAGATTGAAGGAGACCAAAGATTAAATTTATAATGTGCACAGTGTGGTATAACATGGGTAGAGCTTGGTCATGGTTTGAAAACCTGTACTGAGTTCTTCCAGGATAAATTAAACTTTCTCTCATGGACATTTACTGTGGTGACTTGTCCTGAGAAACAGTCTTCATAATATTGGACCTTTCCATGCATGGGCTAAAGCATAGGAAGAAGTTTAATCTTCTGACATAAGTTATGGGCTTAGCTCATCTCTATGAGAGTCAGACCTTTCCTGGATGTCTGTATGGTATTAACTCCAAAGAAGAAGGAACAGGGAGTTTTTTAAAAAACCTCATTAAGCTCTCCCTGAAGTAAATGGTACCTTTCTTTCACCTGTCTCTTCTGTGCAAACACACAGCAATCGTTGTAGACATATGCGAAAACAACCCCAAACAAGTTAAGGAAATGCACAGGGAAAAATTAGGCCTGGAGTACTTAATGCTTTCACATGCTTTTCCCTCTGGGAAAAGGTGACAGAACAAACAACATGCAACAGATATTAGTCATCCTGCCTCATGTGTCCCTGGCAGGAGCTCAGATGCTGTGGTGATAAGAACAGAATAAGGACTTAGAACAAGGAAGAGAGCTACTCCAGCAAATAGCAAATAAAATACCCGCCTTTCCATGTCTTGATCAAACTGGGCTTCTGCAGAGTGTCAGTCGACTGGGAAAAAGGCATTGCCCTTGCCTACAGCAAAACTCTGGCAGTAACTTGTCACTAAACTGGGGGAGTTGGAGCAAAGAGAGTACACAGGGATGGAAAGTACCATTTGTGTTACCATCTGACAGAAACAGAGACCATACATAAGTGAAGCAGTGCATCAAGAAACAATATCTTGCAATGCACATCTCTGCAAAGGCCATGGAAAGGCATGTCAGTAAAGTGTGACGTGATATTAGGAAGAGAAGAATCATGGAACTGGGGAGAGTTAAGTTAAAAGGGTGTTTATTCTCACCTGCTGCTCCAAGGCCATGTCCAACTGAGTTTTGAAAATCTTCAAGATCAGAGGTTCCCCAGCACCCTGGACCCCATCCCAAGGCTCCACAATCTCATTGTGAAGACTTCTCCTTGTATCTGACCAGGATTTTCCTTGCTGCAATTTGTGTCCCTTGCCTCATGCCCTTTCGCTGCCCTCCTCTGAGAAGAGACCGCATTCTCTGCCTTTGTGCCCTCCCTTCAAGCAACAGAACTCTGCAATTTGGTCCTCCCTTAGCCTTTTCTTCTCAAGGCTTAAAAGCCTGATCTACCTTAGCCTCTTCTAGCATGTCATAGGGTTCAGCCTTGAACTGCCTTTGTGACCTGCTACATTCTCATATCTCAGCCTAAGAAACTTACAAAACTTAAGAGAAAATATACTTAAATTCTGTCCTCACACTGCATCTGTCCCAGTCTATGGCCTTCTGCTGACCCCAACTAAGCTTTGCTAGAACCTTCAGTAGATCGAAAAAAGAATATTGTTCCAGGTTATAAAAAACATTTTTAAGGAGGGCAGAAGCTGCTCTGAAGCTGAAGCAGCTCAGTTCTGTGGGTAGGACACTCATATGGGGTTTTCGCTCTGCCTGATGCTAGCAGGGATCCATCACCCAGCACCTTCATCCCAGAGCCACAGGATATTTTGAACTGTTGAAGCTTCCCCACTTTTCTAAAAGGATGCTTGTTCACAGCCAGTGACATTACTTGTGGTCAGAGAACTGCTCTGTGAGCCAAGAGATGTTGACTCTAAACCCTGCTTTGACCCAGGTGTCCTCCTGGTCTCAACACCTCAGGTCTCCTCCAGCCTGGCTGGGGCCCCTCTGCTGGGGTACAGAGCAGAAGGGGGTCTCCTGTCTCACAGGTGCATGAACCACAACTGCATCCTCTTGGGAGTCCAACCTGGAAACTTCACTTTGGCTCAAAGTTGCAAATTTGAACCATCAATAATCTCACATTGAATAATCTCACACCCGCCTGGTGCTCCAGATGCTCTCTAGGGAAAACCGTCCGGCTACTAAAATGCCCTAAGTACTAAAAGGGGCACACAGGGAACAGGAGGCCTGTGGCAGCTGGCTGCTAAATCCCAGTGTGGCTATGTTGCTACCTGACCTAGCACGGGTGTCCAGCCCTAGCACATTGCTCCTGCGCTGCTGTCCAAGCTGGGGCAGGTAAATGGCCGTTCAAGGCACCCCTCCTCCCTCAGATGTCTCCCTGCTGACTACAAGAGGTCTAAATAGTTTGATAGAAAAGGCAAAAGCTGATTGCAGCTTTTCAGTGACTAAAAGGGCACAAAAATGAATCCCATCCTAGAAGGAGATATCCTGCACACACACAGGCTGATGCAGGATTGTGATTTGGATGATGAGGGTCATGCTTTCATATACACTACTATTTTAGGATACCAAGAACTCACTGTGGGCATCCTGCATACTTTTAAGCTTAAGCATTATCGCTAATAATGCATGGATTTTAACTGGGCTGTAGAACACCTATAAAACATGAAAAGAAAGAGGGAGCAGTGTGTATGAATAAAATGCTGATAATTTGCTTTGTAGCTGAGCAAATATTGCAGCTGCCAGGAACTTTAAGCCAGCAACTTGAAATTAATAGTGTGTTGTATGCTGTAACGGGAAGGTTTGACACGTCCATTCATTTGATTTACCTCTAGCCAGGCTTCTCCAGGCTGCAATAAAAAATATGCTCCCCAGGGGTTCACACCCCGCTAACACCAAAATAAGTAGGTCCTGGATTTCATCTTTAAAGACTCAACCACACTTTTTTATGGTCCTGCTGCATGTCATTAGTCTTCACTTAAAGACAGGGTCCTCTGATTGTAAAACAGAAAGACTTGGTGGCAAAGAACAACAATCAGCTTCAGCTATAATGAATTGTCTCAAATTCTCTTAATCTCCTTCATATAAAGGAAAAAGAAGAGAATAAAGACAAAGTCCCACATTCAGGATTATTGGTGACGTTTGAATGCAATGCAATTAGTGCTTCATTAAGACAGCTTCTTATCTGCCTGGCTTTGACAGCACGAAGTAACATTAAAATGCCAAGGGAACCAACACTGCAGAATTCAAGTCTGACAGTTCCTGTTACTTCACTCGGAAAGCTCTCATCCCTTCTCATTCCTAGCCTTTCAACTCCCTGTCCAAGACACTGGGCAGCAGGTGAAATCACCACTTGGCCTGAGGAACCGGCTGGCCCACAGGAGCTTTCCAAGCATGGATTTCAATGTCCCCGAATTAGAAGTCACCTATTCTCTGCTTTTTTTTTTTTTTTTTTCAGAAACACCAAGCAGTGTTGTCATAGCTTGATGTGGCAGAACACGAGACTCAGCAACGGGTCAGAGGGAAATATCCAAACTCCGTGTCTCTCCCAGCAGTGGTGAGATCAGAAACTTGCTCAGCTTTGGAGAGCTTTCAGCACATTTCTGTGCGTGCTCCAGCTCGTCAAAGTGCAGTGTTTGGGCGGAGGGGTTTTCTGTTTGCAAAGTGTGGCACCACATCTACAAAACGTCATGCAATGTACATAGATATAAGTAACTGCAGTAATAATAGCAATAACCTCAATTATTCACTCTGGCCAGGCACATCACTAATCAAATTTTGTTCCCTCCCATAGATTAAGTATCGGCATTTAAATCTTATTGCCACTTTTGGTGCAGTTGTAGTCCTTGGCTCCAAGTTCTTTGCTTTACTGAGATTCTGAATGAAATTTCAATGTATTTTATCTAGACAGAAAAAAAATAATAATAAAAAAATGACTACTTCTCTGTTTGTAAATCGAATCTTTTGGCTGTGTACAGCATCATTGATAATTCATGCATTTTAATTGGTATTTATGCACTTCTATTTCTGGTAAACTAAAAGCAATATAAATTATAGCCAGCAAATAGTGTACAAAAAGACCAAAGAGAATTTAAAAGATCATTTATTGTTATTTTAATAGAACAAGAAAACTGATAATATCCTGTAGATAAATGGAGCAACAAATGGTTAATTACGGGGTTGATAGCTTAATCTAGCTTCTCATTTCACTGTGCTAGTTAGCACTAACTGTGAACCATCTGTCTGAGAGTTTAGCACTACCCCCACAAGTATTTCATTATGCAGTTTTAATATGCACTTTTGACAGAAATGGAAATGGGCTTAGATCAGTTTTCATGTCACACCAAGCTACATAAGTTTTCAAGGCTGGAATACAAATCAGGGAACACAAATCTCCCCTCCCCTCCTCCAGAGCGCTCCAGTCCCGACTCGCTGCCTGCGAATGCCAATGCTGTGTTTACCTTTGCAGGGAAGGTGGGAACAAAAACTAATAAATAAAGTTCTCTACGTATCCCTGGAGCGACGAGATCCTCTATTTCTCTTAGAAAAACAAACTACAGGTACAGTTTTCAAAAGTTTCTAAAACCTTTTTCTCCAAGAGTTGCATGAGTGGTCCACCAGTTGCTTCCGTACAGCTGTCAGAGGGCTATAAAACCATCATCTGTGTCCAAATGAGAGTATGTTTTGCCCACATCTCTGGGAAAGCCTCACTTTGGGCGGGTTCCAGCAGGTTGAGGTGTTGGAACAGGTGGGCAGAGCTGGCGAGAGGAACATGGGATATGCTACCTGCCCCTAAAGGTGCCGTCCCTTGCCTTTGAGCTATTGCTAATACATGACTGCAAGATCTGGAATGCTCCCGGGTGAATTAGCTTTATATGATTTCATTTTATATGAATACAACTTATAAAACTTAGGAGAAGGTACAAGGGAGCAGGCAAAGGGAGCTTGACCAAGATGACGGAATCAAATCAGAGAACAGATTGAGTTATTCCGCATCCACAGGGAGAAAAAACGCCTGTCTGTGGCATCTATTTGGAAGACATATACTGAAGGTCTACTGCTTTGGAAAGCTGCACAAGAGTCACTACAAAAAAAGTTAGAAGTGGTAATGTTCAAAAAGCAAAGCTTTGTAGACCGTGGTAGGTGAACAACAATTCATCACTGAACTGGAAATTGGGGGCCACCCCTAGGACCAGTGTTTAGAAATGTATTATTTATGGGAAAATGAAAGACTTCAGAGTAGCCAAAAGGATAAAGGATACCATAAAAAAACAAACAAACAAACAAACAAACAAAAAGTGTACTATTCTTTCTGGCCGTGGGGTAAGTCATTGGGTTTTTACCTATTCTTATCAAAAAGTTAAGCTACAGCAATCCAGCAGGATATCTGCTCCATAAACAGCATGCTAAATAAATGTAGCAGAGATGCCTTCCTCCCTTAATGACTTCTGATTGTGTGGAATTGGCACGTTACTCTATCTCTATCTTAGAAATACAATTATAGGGCCCATAACAAGGAAACTACATTTTACTACCCAAACATAAGTGCTGTTTACATGGAGCTGGTAGTTGGGTAGAGAAGATAAAGGCAAGCATGGAGCTTTTTTGCAAGATAGGACACTAGGGAAAAATACAATCAGCAGAAGCAGTCGGAGCCATTTTGCATGCTGTATTCAAAACTCAGGAAGAAAATGACACTTTGCTTTTATGAACAGGAAAGGAAAGAAATTGGCCTGCATGTTAGAAGAAGGGAAAGGGAGAGAGAAATTTGCCTGAAAGGATGGATTATTTGGACATTTTCCACCCAGCCCATACTGCCTGGCAGAGGGGTAACCACTCTCCCATGGGGTCAGAGCAGGGCAGGGGACAGCAGAGCTGGGGATAAAACACCAGGACCAGAAAATAGTGCAGGTGCCTGGTGGCAAGCCAAGGCTCTTTTGCAGGGATCAGAGTCTACCAGCAAAGCCTGCAGAACAGCTGTACAGAGCTGCTTCGCCCTTGCTCCCCCTTTTTCGGACTGAATTCCTGAGGAAAAAAATAATGAGAAAATGAATAGAAAAAGGCAGGAAATGAATAAAAGTGAGTGTTTTGCTGTCTTTCTCCTGTTTCTCAAATGCAAAGAGACTTCAACACAAGAGGTGCATGAGGAGACACGATGAGAGGTGCATTACCCTTTCCAGGAACCAGTGTGGGCGCGTCCCCTTCCCGTCCGTCCGGATCCTCATCTTCCTCAGGGGTGCGATGTCGGCGATCTCCATAATGAAGCTGTCCTCTTGGCCCCGCTCAAATCTGGAGGGATTGAAAGACCAAGGAGCTTTCATGCTGCTTCACTACGCCACGGTCCCCTGCTCGCGCTGCAGCTTGCACCTTGCCAGCAGCCTCATATTAAAAGTTTATGAGTGCACTTTACGGGACTCGAGCTCCTCTGCCTTGCAATCTCCAGCTACTGTGTTTTTGGCAAGACACCTCAGCCCAGATTTGACAGGGATTCCTCCTCCCCTGGAAAATCAAGCCCATACGAGGTACCTGGATCCATTCCAGGCAGCCTGCAATGTGCATTACCATTCTGATTGCAACCAGAGCAGCAGGCAGGGACTCACAGCCAGGTTTCTGCACATCCCCTTCCTCTTGGCATCTGCCCACATGCCTGCCCTTATCCCATCCCTACAAGAAGGTGAAGCAGTTTTGCTTAATCTTCTTTCACTAAGATGCATCACATAACTCTGCATTTGCCGTAGTGATAGACAGCTACTGCAGCTCAGCTAAATACAGCAACCTGATTGTGACTCGGAGCCCAAAGCCTACGTTTAGTGAGTACAGGCAAATGGTGTTAGAGAGGGGCCCAAACCATCCCACATCCCCCTCCTGAATTTGGGGAATTAGGATTTGCAAACAAGCTTTGCCTATGGTAAGAACCAAGATGGGTTTGTGCAGCGTTGCTTCAAACATCTTACCCTGTGCACGGCTGCTGCGTACAGACACAAGGAGGTGTGGGAACTGCTTATCTGCAGCAATCAGCAGCAAGAAGGAGAAGGGAAAAGCAGCTAACTTATGCTTCTCGAAGAAGATATTACACTGGCCAGGACTGCAGCTGCCCTACCTCTCTCTCAATGTTAATGATGTCTACAAGTAACCCTTGAAACCCTTGCTCCACTGCCTGTGCTGCCTGAGGCTCAATATTACTCTGTTCAGAGCAAGTGTGCCTGCCAGCTTGCCCCCACGTACTCTGGCAGACCTGCTGCAGCCTTGGAGATGGGAATCCAGCCCTCACAGGGCAGAAGGGCAGCCAAGTTCGTGGGTGTGCCAAGCACCAGCGTGGCGCTCTGCTGCTGAGGTTCCTCCTTTGCACAAACTTCTCCGAGTCGGTGAGTTACAAGGTGGGACCTGGGTCTTCTGAGAGGTTTGGAGAGAGCTCTGCAAACTGCCATAATACAGACAATCCATAATGATGCTGTCTCATTCCTGGCAATGTACTCAGCTTCCTACAGCTGTGCAGTGCCAGGGATGTGAAGAAAAAAATGTTTCTTTACCAACCTCTGCTCACATTACACCCTGCGGCATGAATGTGATTATCCCCACACCATTATCTGAGCCTGCATGGCTGCAGATGTTAGCAACAAGGATTGGCTTGAGCTTCTCAGTTTTCATCCAGGCATTGCTTTCCCTCCTCTTCCGGAGGCTTTTGGATAGGGCTTTTTGGTCCCAGTCCATTCCTAGTTATTAAGGGTTATATTTGCTCTTTGAAAAACTCCCCTCTCCATTTTTTGTCTCTTTGTGGTACTGGATACCAAGACAGCCTTTCACCATGAGAAAGAGAATGTGCTTTTGTGCCCGGATTGGATTAATTCCCATTTCCATGTCAGAAAAAGGTGTGACCCTTCCAACTTGAATTACCCCATGATCCTGTGATCAGTTTTCATTACCATCACAGTTTCCTACAAAGCTTCATTGAGACCTCTCACTCCACTCCTTTCCACACTGAGCTAAACAGTCAGCAAAACAAACCATCATTTACCTTCAGTGAATGTCCTGTTTACAGCTTGCGAGGCTGATACTCACCTGTTACATCCAAGAAGTCATTACATGAGACGGAAACAACTGTTAAAGTGAAAAACTGTGTGACCCAGGAGCACATTTCTATCCCAGATTTATATGAACATGACCAGAAAAAAAAATTGAGAAAGGACAAAGCACTGAGATGAGCTGTCTGGCATCTTGCCTTTTGCAGGACAGTGAGGCATTTATCTGAGGGATTTCATTTAGCTTTCCTACCATGTCTACCCTTATAAATATTTCTATTTCCCAGAGGCCTTGGCAATAGCAGTAATGTAGCTAAAATTGCCTTAAATATGTGACAGGTTAGACAGACAGTTCATCACAATGCCCTAAGCTGCTGTGAGTGAGTTGGACCCTGGACAGCCCCGGTGAAGAGGCAGAGTCTTCACAGCAGCTCTCGCCCAGCCCTCGCCCAAAGGCTGGTGAGATTTCCATGTGGAGCAGGAGCCAGGGAAGCCTCTGTTGTTACCAGCTGGATGAAGACACGTGGGACTGGTGTGGAAATCACTAATACGTGTATTTGGGCACATAAATGTCCCCTGCAGAGGATAGTAAAGAGATGATGAAGCTCTGTACTTTAGGTGTCCGAGGTGCGGTAAAGAGACCCTTTAGTTAGAAGAGAGGTGCCAGTACACCCCCAAAGATATTAACTTATCAATAGCTGTTTTTTACATGTCCTTCTTCTTTATATGACCCCAATGAATTTCCATCATCTTTTGCAGATCTTCTTCTGGCAGAAGACAGCCCGGGCAACTAACACCCCACAGACCGTGTGCCATCCTTTACTGTGTCTTTATAGTAGAGTTTATCCATCCCACACGGATAAACAAGTGGGAAGTTTTGATAGGCCACCTAGTTATGCATATTGCTCGCCTGGCCACGGAGAGCAAAGCTGAGATCCCTCTTTTGAGGGCTTGAAGCTGCCTCAGTCCCTCCAGAGATTTTTGGTGATGCACAGCGATGTGACCTCTGCTTAGCTTTTAAATATGGGCATTGACAGTCAGTTTTCCCACTGACCAGAACTGAATGCTGGCCTTAAAACACCGGCAAACAGACCAGCATGGGGTTGCCTGGGGTCCTGGAGTGGGGATGCCCTCGATACTGGGACACGCTGGTGGCCCAGGTGCGTTGCCCACACGTGGGATGCCTGCAGTGGGGAGCAGAGCCCAGAGCTCCGGCTGCCTGCGTGACTCAGCCGTGCTTCTCGCGGAGATTTTCGTCAGCAGCACCCCTGCTACATTTCCCTCAGAGCAAACTAGGCTGGTGCTTGCTACCAGCTAACCACATGAAGGATTCGAGCCGAGCTGAACGTGCTTGCCCAGACACCCACTCTGCTGTGACAGCGGCGAGTAAAACATCCCCTCAGCAAACACCTCGACGCAGGGAGCCTTGTCTTCAGCTACCCAGCCCACACGTGGTACCCAAAGCTGTGGCGGAGGAGCTGCATCGCCTGGAGCTGCGAGGAGAGCCCAGCATCACCTCCGCAAGCTGCGCTGGAATCGCGTGGCACAGTGCTCCAGCCCTCCTGACACTCTGCAGGTGCTTTGCTGAGAACATCAAAATCAGAGGTCATCAGCTAATTAAACTAAAGCATGACGAAAGCCAGTCTCTGAAAGATGGTTAGTGCCATGCTCATTCTTCAGCACGCCAAAGCTTTCTGTACTGAGGGAGGTGTTAGGAACAGGAAAGCTTCAGGAAATGAATTGGTAGCATGTGGGTTTTTTTGGCTTGCAGAAGTGCTGGCGTCAAACTAGGGTTACTGCATTTGTTAGCTCTTTCTGCTGCAGAAAACATGAGATTTCACCTTTTTAGCAAAATCAGAGCGTGCGGTGCAGCACTCCGTGCGGCTCACACCCTGTTTGCCTCTCTCTGCACAGTACGACCACATCTGCCCAGAGAGATTTTGTCGTGTGTCCCTTATGTGCCAGCTGCAGACAAGCCAGTCCCAGTTCCCAAACTGGGCAGCTGATGTAGCATGGCACAGAGCCCAGACTAAGAAGACCCACTTCACAGCAGGGCCTGGAGCTTACTGTCTCAGCTCTGGCACCCCTCACTCAGCTTCAGGTCCCAAGCTGGCTCACATCTGCCCAGCTCAGCAGATGGGAGGAGCAGGCAGAGCAGAGTCAGCACCTTCCCAAGGCAGGTATGTGCGTGTTGGTTTGTCTTCCTTTCATTATGCAGTTACATTCCCATCACAGCCATTAAATGATGTTTAAATTAAATCACTTGTTTTCCACACAAGATGCGTTCTGCAGAAATTGTACCTGTGGTTTTCATGTAATGTCCAGAGTTCCTCTTGTAGTTGAAGGAGGACTTAACCATTCATGTTCTTGTTAGCAATGCTCATCTCTTAAAGCTATTGGTGTCTTATAAATGACACCAGATTATTCCCCTGGCTATACAGTGCACTCCTTTACTCCACTCTGCTAAACACATTAAAATAGCACTTAAAAAGAGCCCGGTTCAAAATCAATGAAATCAACGAGTTTCAGTGGGAGCATGATCAAGCCCCAGAAGTTTCTTGCCCTGAAACCAGAATCTGTCATCACTCCACTTCTAAGCAACAAAAATGACAACTACTGTACCTGTCTCCATTTTTTTCCAGCTGTATCTCCTCGGTGTTCCCATTGGATCCAAAGACAGTCATGAAAATACTGGCATCCGTACCACCGCTTTCGATGTCTCCAGTCACAACCATGACTTCATAG
This sequence comes from Stictonetta naevosa, assembly GCA_011074415.1. NCBI lineage: Eukaryota > Metazoa > Chordata > Aves > Anseriformes > Anatidae > Stictonetta > Stictonetta naevosa. Next base: position 3,434,553 of record CM021729.1, on the reverse strand, counting down.
AGGATCTAGGGAGGATTTGAAATGATCAGATCTCATGCAAACAGCTGTCCTTAACCCACACAAAAGCCTGGGCAAAAGGCTAGACAGGTTCTGTGGGGTTCTGCTTCTTTGTAAGAAATAGTCACAACATGGATTCTTGGGTTTTCTCCATACTAATGCTTTCTGAGGCAAAGTGAGAGAATGAAAGTTGCTACAGGACCATCACCTTTGCATAATTTAGGACTTTTGGGGCAGATTTTCTCAACCTACACACACTACAAGAGTAAGGGACATTCATTAAGATGAGAAAATGTTTGAGGCATGATGAGGACCTGATAAACCCTCCTCCATGGGGGTCACAACCTCTGTGTGAGTGTGTGGGTCTCCAGAACTCTGCTACTGGCTTCTCCTCCCACCCCTCTAGACCTCTGCCCAGCACCAAACTCTCACTATTTAAAAAAAAAACAAACTGCTCCTAAACCACATTTGTTTCATTCCCTTGGCTGCAAAAGTGTTTCTGCCAAGTTCTTAGTGTCCACCTGAGTAACATTTCATCCAACACCATTAACAGGTTAAACACTTTGTATGGCAGAAAAATGCAGCTACCCTATTTCCCAATGGGATGCACAGTGCTGCATCTGGGAACACATCAGATTTCCCAGATCTCACACTTGAAAGGTATGCCAATTTGTGAAAAGCTGCTTGGCATCATTTTCACCTTATTAGCCTAACTTTGTTCTTTCCTCCTGACATGTGAATAATAACATTCAGAATAAAATATTTCAAAAGAGAGCAAATCCCAGTGACTGTCGGTGGCATTAAGACTTCTGGGCCACTTAGAGGCTTTTGAGCCCATGGTAACAAGACTTCCAGACTTAAGAGGTGGAAGAACATAAAAAATTAGCCCCACCAAACTTTACAAACAGTAAGCTGTCATGCAGATTTTATTGACCTAAATTGTTGCTGCCAGACAAATCAACAGTGCAAAGGAATAATGCCATGGAAAAACTATTTTTCATGTTTGTTCAAACCTGAGCAACTTGTCCATCACATATTCATCCACACTTTTAAAATCATAGCAGAGCATTATATTTGCTATAGGTAGGAGAAGAAAAAATATTTAAACCATTTTAAAAGTACATTAAAGATTTTTAAGGAGTGTGATGGATATTATTTTCTCCATGTTTGGAAAGCCAAATAACTCAATTTAAAACAACAAGAGTGAGTATGAAGCCAGGAAGAAAATTAAATTGAAATGAGTACATATGACTGTGCAAGGGTCAAGCAAGAGCAAAACAAACAAACAAACAAACAAAAGCATGAACATTCCTGAAGCTGTTAAAGGCATTTGTCTTTTCTGAACTCTATTTAAAACAACAACAACAACAACAAACTAAATTTCTAACTACACCTATTTATGAGGCAACAGTCCCAAATTCCCTCAACTAGGAGACTGATCAGAAAGTCAAATGTGTACTTCTGATTTCACGACTCAAACATCTCCCCTGATTTCCTTCAAACCCTTCAATGAGTTTCTGGCTCAACATCACAGAAAAAATGTTAGTTAGATGTGTCTATTTGTGGCACACTTATGAAAATAAATATTCAGGACTGGGCTTTTAAACGAAGAATGAATATAAGTCCTCATTAACATCTATCTCAATCTAGAGGCAAGACATCAGATCACTGATAAGGTTTTCAAACCTTATCCAGGAGGTTAAACAACCAATGGGAAGTTTTAAAGCTGTTAGGTTTTAACCTTGGTATTCAGTCTGAAGGAGTTTATTTCCCCTCTTAAGGAAATTTTATCACTGAAACCTGCGCCGAGTTGTTCAATCCTCCACAGATGCTAAAAATGTTAGCAAGCTTTTGTGTGTGTCTGTGTAACAAAATATTTCAGGAGAATATATTTAGCTTGGGGATCAAGAGCAGCGTAAAGAAAAATTAATGTCCTTTGAAAGTACAACCTCACTGCAAACAGAAACACAACTATAGAGATTTAAAATTGCCATACAGGTATTAAACAGAGTATTATTGTCCCATTCATCTAGACCAGTATTTCTATTATAAATCTTACCTCCAAATTCAGCATAGCTCAGCTTTCCAATTTGTCCTTTGTTGAAATATGGCATAGCACACATTACATCAGATTTCTTATATTTGGATGGAAAGACGATATATTTTTTTCCACTGCTTGTTCAACTTTAATGTGCTATTCATTTTAAAGATCAAACTTACAAAAGTCTCCATGTTTCAACAGCTTCCTATTATTACTATTTTCTAACTGAATTAAGGTTTCCCAATCCCAGATTAGAAAAGCTAACATGTAGCCACACTATGCAGAGATTAAAATATCTTCCTCTGCAAATAAAAGACTGAAACCGCAAGCAGAAACCAAAGGATGAGAACTGCTTGCACATGACCTGTATCAGCACAGGGCAATGCAACCGCTGCAGACACCAGATGAGCCTAGAGCTTACCTTGAGACCAATGTTAACACAGTCTGCATCCAGGATGTTGAGGATCCGGGAGGTGAGACCATCACCTTTGTCTCGGGCCAGCCAGCACTTACAGACAAAGTTGTACATGACACCCTTGGTGGGCACGACGATGGTGAGCTCTTCCACCAGCCAGCAGCTCTCAGGGGTAGCACCGTCGTGCCCCACCTGTGAGAGTCACAGGGAAAACACCTGCTGGTTAAAGGGAATTTCTTCAGAGGAGAGGCCCTGAATGCTGGCTTTAACCAGTGACGAGGGATTAACAGCATTGACTACATACACTTTCACGTAAACCACTTCCACAGTGAAACAGAGCGAGCTGTGAAATAGTCTGTGCCACTACTTCTCAGCAGGCAAGTCATCAGTGTACAAGGCAGCTGTTACGGGCAAGGAGGTTCAGGTCACCTGCTGCCACTCATGAGGGAAGGCAGGACACTGCTATCCCCAAACATAAGCAGAGGGATCATGAAACAGGCAGGCTGCACTGACCTACATGAAAACATGCCCATCCTCTTACTACTTTACTTCAGCCCCTCTGACCACCAACCGCTGTTGGCCAGTCCCTGGAGACACCCATTTCCATCAGTCCAGCCCCTTCCACTGCTGTAGCAACACTTAAAAGTGACTGTCCAAGGCTTCATAGACAAGATGAAAGATGCAGCTAGGCAAACACCCACATGTATTACTCAAGCACTTCTTCCCTCACAAATCCACGTCGGCATAAGTTGACTGCATGTATCCGGCTGTTTCTCTGTTTCCTGTTTCCTCAAACTGTAAAAGCTCCGGGTGTGTGCAGGAGCCAACAGATGGAGCTTATATCTGGAGCTGATTTTAAGGATCGCCTCCTCTATGCTCAAGAGCAGTCCATCCTGAGGAGCAGGGGGTCACACGAGACTGACAAACTGGGATGGAAAAAGGAAGCATCCTGGAGGTGCCAGCAGGGACAGGTGACCTGGAGAAATGTCGATACTCTGCCTAAGTGTGTGGGGTGAGGTTAGGAAAGCCAAAGCACACCTGGACCTGATGATGCCTGGCAAGACCATGAAGAGCAACAAGAAATGTTCCTACAGGTGGATCAGCTGCAAAAGGAAAACTAGGGACAGCATAAAAAGGAGTGCTCAGGCATATCAGGTACAGATGGCACCTGAAGCAAGGGCACATCTCAGGGCTCTGCGCTGGACTTTGCTCCAGTGCTGCTCAGAGTTAAGCACAGCCCAAGCACTGCTGCTGGCCTTTCTTTCTGTGATATTTTGAGTTTCCTTCAGAGGTTTTTCCTCTCAGCTGGACCTCACATACTTTGCAAGGCCAAGTAAGGGCTCAGTGTGAGATGGAGAACTCCATGTAACTGCTGATGGGACAGACTTCTCCAAGGACACACATGTGTCCCCCTAGAGTTTGTAGGAAATCCATCCTCTATTCAGACTTTCCAGGAAGATTACGTATCTTAGCTGCTGTAAGAGACTCTTTCAGTCATGCAGTCATTCCAATGAACTCTCTGCACATGAAGGGTTGGATAAAAGACCTCCCTACAGATCATTATTTTCAGAGCAAGTGTTGTTCATGCCATTACTTGAAAAAGAGGTCCTTAGCTTTCATTAAAAAAAAAAATAGGATATTTATGGTTGCTCAGGAAATAATTTTAAGTAACAAGTTCATCTAGGATAATATATCTGCTATATCAAGGGTAATATATCTGCCATAACCTTTTTTTTTTTTTTTTTTTTTTTTTTTTTTTTTTTTTCTTTTTTTTTCTTTTTTTTTTTTTTTCCCCAAAACAAGTAATCTTTTTTATCTTTCTCAGCCATCACTGCTATTAGGAATATTATTACTATACTAATGTCTCTGCAGCTGCAGAAAATTAGAGTTAACCACTAGGGAAATTTCAAGTCTACAATGGATGCATTAATTCTCCGATTCCAGGGGTGTGAGGTGAATGGGAATATCAACACTTGCTTTCCCATTCCCTCTCTGCCAGTGTGGCTGGCCTTCTCTGCACCCAAAGCCCCTCTGAGAGTCTGGTATCTCTAGACCCATTGCAGGATGGTGTGGACAAAGTGCTGGGCAAGGTTCATGGCACTGGCTCTGCAGTGAAGCATGCATGGAGCACCTGGAGGGAAAATCGTGATGAATCCATTTACAGTCTGTTCTTCTGAGTTCATTACAGCCACCTCCTAATGCATTGTTCCAAGACATGGCCAGGCACCAGATTTTCACAGCAACCTGTAACTCCTTTGGTATCAGTGGTGGGCCAGAAGAAAACATCCTGCATTCTGGGTGCCTTGGGGAACCTGCACACAAGCAGATTTTCCACAGTTCCCGAGAACAATGTTGTAAAGTCACTGGGATTCATGAGCTCGTTTCTGAATTTATTTTTAAGCCTGGTAAGAACAAATATCTGAGACCACCAATGTAGGTTGGACATGCATGCCGATATCAAGACAAGTTATTTGGGCTGAGATATTTGAAGAAATTTGAATGCATTTCAGTGGCAGGTAGATCCTTGTTCTGTTTTGAATTTTTTTTTTAACTCATGCCCAGTGTGGTCTGGAGACTGCTGGGTACTTCATCAAAAGTAAGGCACATTTTTTGTGCAGAGCAGCTGGCACACACGTTGAACACAACAGGGAAAAAGTGGGAGATAATCTAAAGGTAGACAGAAGGAAAATAATGCTAAAGGGGAAAAGAAAGTGAGGGTGGGGGTTTCTGCTAATTCTGAGAGTATTAGGAAGTGGTCTTCCAGGATCAGGTCTCCCTGCTCAGGACTACTGGACTTGCAACACTTCTATCTTCTTGGCTTCACTCTGTGCCTGTGATTGAGAAAGGCACCGAACCAGAACTGGTTTGGAAACACACAGAGCAGTGCAGACACTTTGAACACACCTGTGTCTCTCTGCAGCAGCAGCTGCAGTCTAGGGACAAAGACACCTTTGTTTGATAAGAGAAAAAATACTAAAACTGGTTTTAAGAACACAGTGTAAAGTGCCTGTAACCGATAACTCATATTACTTATTTTCATGTCAGCACGTCTATTAAGGTACACCAGTAGCAAATATTATATCTGTAGGTTTACAAGACAGGTACAAATGTGCCCCTTTCAACTTGCTTCATGCTCCACTGTTTCTGCTTGCACTGTAGGATATTTGCCACAGGAGGATAATGCTAAAATAAAAGTGGTATCACACTGCAAATCTTACAATCCTACTAAATCCCACAGTCTACTGCCTGGGTTATACAGAGGGCTCCTGGAACCTTAATCCCCATGCTATGCTGTTTTCACATGGTAACTCATATTCACAACCTCCTGCCTTCTTCCAGAAGCAGCCAAATGCCAAATCTGAGAACGAACTGTTCCTCACTTTTCCCAAGTAGATAACTAGCAATTTTCTGCAGTGGCCCTGAATACTGCAATTTTCTACATGGAAAATATGGACTGGTTCCATGGCAACCAAGGCAGACTGGCACATGGATATCATCACTGGGATGTGGATGAACAAGAAGAGACCTTCCAAGCACATGGCACTGTGGGAAGGAAGACACAAAACCAGGTGCAGGTGGCTCCTCCAGCCACGAGCTTGGGGGTTACAAAATAAATGGGAAAAATGAGCAAGAGATGAGGCAGCAGACTGGTGGGATCACTGAGGTTAACAGTGAAAGAGTGCAGAAGAACATCACCAATCATGAAAGCTGTATGTTAATTCTTTTTCTAAGTCTCTGCATTTCATTTGCAGCTTTTTCTCTTCTTTCCCATTTGTAATCCTTGCCAAATAATTTCTTTTTCCTTCCTTCCCTCTATTTCCAAGTGTCTGCTCCTATTTTCTCCTACTCTGTCCATTCCTCACCCTACTCACTGTCCCTTTTGCAGCATCCCTGCCTATTTGCTTCCTCAGCCATCTCTCCATCCCTCTCTGACACTGAGGGGTTATACAGGCTTTTTTCTCCTGCTCTTTGCCAGGCTAACCAGGCTGGAAGAGATGCACATGCACACAGTCTGGACGAGAAGGATTTATGCACTGGCTTCACTTTCAAGTTTGACCTAGAGATGGCTAGATAGAAAGTGCCTCTAATACCCATAATAACCATGCACTTGCAATGCATTAAGGAAATATCAATGGCTCGATAATAAACTCAAATCTAGTATGGAGATTTCTCAAGTGTCAGAATCCATTGCATGAATGAAAATGAATGGGAGTGCTTCAGTCTATCAGCTGTTACAACTGCAAAGATTTTTTAATTAGTTAGGATTTCTCTGTGTATTTCTTTCACTTGACACTGTCTGAACACACAAGTACGCACACCAATGTATAGGTTTACTTCAACCCAGGGTGTGGTGTAAAAATAAAATAAAAATTAAAAAAACAAAACAAAACAAAACAACACCACTCATGAAGTCTTCAAATGCTCTTGTTTTCAGCACTTGGGGGCTGAAGCAGGCGTTCAGGAGATGGAACTGCCATATGAAACAAGAATGATGTACACAAACTGTCTGGAAGATTCATGTGAAATTTAGGCTCAGTGATGGAGTGTCTATGCAAATTCTGTCTCCCTAAGCCATAGCAGAAAAAATGGCCCCTGTTCTGAAATCCATTTGTGCACGTTACTTATGAACGATGATTAATTTTCTTCTCTAAGCCTGGATCCTCCAAGCTGTGAAAACAATTTTCATGTTTAGCTAGAAAATTATACAAGATGTGTTCTTCACTGCAGGCAATTTATGAAACCCAACTGGAAGTACTATAGGAATCAACTAGGAAAAAGACTGACAGAAGACTGCATCCTGGGAACCTTCACTGCATCTGTCAATAACAGGGCTTGGCTAGGAAAAAACAGTGCCAGAGATGGGACAGAACTGCAACGTGTTACAACTTCCTTTTTTTCAGGATTATCTTCTGCCTCCCAAGGATTTCAGTTTTGCCAGAGTACTTCTTTCAGTTTTGGGTGCATGTGAAATCTCATTAGCACATCCCCATTTACACTCATTTTAGACCCAAGTGCCTTTCTGTCACCAAGTATAACAGGAACAAGTAGTTTCCTTGGCCGTGCTTTTCACATGCCCCCCATGCTCATGCTGCATTCACAAAGTACCTCCACTTTTTTGATCTCCCCAACGTCCAGGCCCCAAACAGAGAATTTCTCTACAGAGCCATCTGCAAATTCATCCTTTCCTTCTGGGAGATCCAGCCACAGCCTCTCTGTCTGCACTTTTTGGCCCATGATGATGATGTACACTCGGCTGTCTGTGCTGGAGTCGTACTCCGTGCCGGTCGTGACGGTGATGTGGTATGGGATTACTGCAACAGACAGGTTTAATCATCAAAAAAGCACCACATATTCACATGTACACAAGACTTCATAAAATCCTATCAGAGAAAGCAGTTTTGCATGCTAAATAGCTTCACGTCCCATTGAATTCATTGGGAGAAGGGATAACACCATGCTGCACTGAGCTAAAAATGAGTATGGAAAACCAGTTTCACATAAACATTTCAGTTCTGCAGGGGTTAAATTCCCCTGACAGCCCTGCTGGCTGCAAGGAGTTTATACAGGTATAATGCCGTCCAATTTCCTCCCTAATAGGCAACAGAACAGCAGAGGGCTTGAATCTTTATTTACACCGTGAGACCCTCCTGAAGATAAGAGGCTGAGGACATAAATCTTAAGTAGGCTGTTAGATGAAAACGATCTCACACTCACCATTCAATAAAGGCAACTAAGTCTACACTGACTCCAAGGTAAACCGTCACTGCCTGAATGTCCCAGCACAGCTGCAACTGTTCTCTTTAGTGCTCTGCCCAAGGATTGCTGTGATCTATGGGGCAGCTCAGGGTTTCAGCCTCCCTTTTTCAAATCCAGACATACTCTTCTTATTAAAGGCAGGCCAGTAAATAATTTTATACATTACATAATAATGTTGACTAGAGGAAAAACCTTCAGGCCAAGGTTTGGGACTTTGCTGTGTGTGTGCTTCTGTGTGTGTGTGGTTTTCAGAAATTTCAGTTCAGCTGTTAAAAGGGAGGAAGTGCCAGACTGCTTTTCAAGTGCTTTCCAAAAGCTCATTTGGGTAGGCCGAGCGGGTGGTGCAGAATTAGATGCTGAATGCTCGTCTGATTTCTCAGAACATTTCTGCAAGGCTGTCCAAGCTATTCTGAAAAGACTCTGAGCTCTGAAACTTGCATTGCCACAGACTCAGAACTCAGCCTGGCTTCGTCATCACTTTTTCATTTTTCATGAGGGTTCATAAACCTTGACTAAAGCTTGGTTGGCTTTCAAATTATCCTTGATTTACATCTAATTTTGCTTTACGGTAACTAACAATATTTTGGAGTGGAGCTTACTGCAAGCTCAGAATATTTGTACAATATTAGGGAAGTCATGAACTCATGCACACCAAATCTTCCCTTCTGGACTGAACAGAACCCAAAAAGATTCATTCAGCCCCAGCTTGAGGCATCTGTGTACCAGCACAAAATGAACTGATGATTAGGCAAGACTTATTCTCTTCTTTATGGTATCATTTACATTTCACTGTGCACATCAGCATAATAATATGTGATGCCTCCTTCACAAAGTAACCATTGGAGTATCTGGTGTTAACAACAGGAAAGGTTTAGTTGTAGGCGAGAGATTTTATAAGAATATTAAGGGTCCTGTTTAGAACAGCTCTAAAATGATTTCTTTTATATAGTTTTTATCCTATTCTGTGACATACAAAGTTCACAGAACTATCAGCTTTTCCAACTGATGCCGAATCCTCGATCCAAAGTACTAGAAACACCTATGTTGAAAACATAAGGGCTATAAGAAATTATTGTGTCCCACTTTAAAAAATGGACATAAAAATATAGAGTGACCAGTCAGCAGGAAACACCTTTTTTTTTTTTTTTAAGTCAATACCTTTTTCCTTTAAAGCAATGAAAGTGATCCTTTAAGGTGTTTATGTCCTTTCTCCATCGTCTCCTTCTTTCTCTGGGACTCCGCAGCCCTACTTCAAATACCGGGAAAATGCAAAACCTGGGGTACATGGCCACAGAAGAAGACAAGCCTGGGGCAAACCACAGGTTCTCCAGCCCTTTTCTCTTTGATCCCTGTGCCCTTACGTCCCTGCACAGAGTTTAGGTTGTTCAAGGGCACGTCCTCCTTGCAGGGCACTGAATTTCATGGGGGGTGTGGACTTCACTGCTTTCCAGTGTGGAGCAGGATTCTTAGACCAGACCCAAGAAGATTACTAGTCAACAGGGCTTTCCTCTATACTCCATCCCCACATCAATCCCTACCCCTCAGAGGTATTCACTCCTCTTGATCATGGGTGAGTCAGAAGCAGGCTGCTCAGACCATCACTCCCTTTCCCAGGCAGCTCCTAATACCACTTCCCTACTCAACTAATTAACAGCTGGCTCTTTATCCTGCTCAGGAGGTGCCTGTCTGATTCACGCAGCCCATCTTATCTGACATTCCTTCAAAATGCATTTCCTTAATGAGGCCATGTCACTGCGACAGGGGTAGAGGTGGTGACAAGCTCCAGGACTCAGGGAAGAGGGACCACCCTGGCACAATGGGGAGGATGGGAACTATCTCAGCTCCACTGGAGACAGGTTCTCATGGGAGTAATGCTGAAGCTTTACCCATTATTTGAGAAATTACAAGGAATGCCAACATGGCAGATGTTACCCATTGTCTCACCACAGAAGTAATATCAGAAAGAACATGGGAATCACTTATTTTTCATTGGAGCACAATATGGGATTACAAAAGAGGAGTTGCCCCAAGACGCAGTTACAGCCTGTGTTAAACAGTGCATGGAAATATGTCTGCTTCACAGCTTAAGGCCTGGAGACATGCAACTCAGCACATCACAGCAGCAGCTACCGGGCATCAGCTGAGCTGCAGTAATCAGCTCCCTTGGTCCATCTCAGTGAAGCCTACCTTAAACTCCTTTGTTAAATTACACCATTTTGTACTTGGCTCACCACAGAAGTTTAAGGCAAGACTAATTATTTTCTGTTCACCATGCGCTAAAAGAACATATAGAGAGAGTAACTGCAACTCAGCTGCTACTCAGTTCCTTTTTAAAACACATCTGAAATCTTGATGTAAAGCTAAAAGGCCTGCTGGAGGATAATAACAATCTGTAAGTATAATTTAGATGGTAAGTCAGTGTACAGAAACTTAGAAGTAGTTAATCAAATGGTATATAAATACAGAGAAAAAGACCTGTGTGGTAGTGATATTGTATAGAAAAATCAATGGCCTGGGACGTTTTCCACAAAGGCTAACTTCAGCTCACTAACATTGGTCTTCTGGTTTTCCTTCAGAGCCAGGGCAGAAGCAAAACCTGTGCAATTTTCGTAAATTGCAATCCAGAAACAGACTTTTATATTCAGCTTTATTTGTCTTAAGAACCAGAGCCTAACAACGCAACTTTACACCAGGTCCATCAACTGTTTCCATCATCTATTTCAGCAGAAACCTCAGTCCAGATTTCCTGGACTTCTTGCCTTGGAACAACAGCATTTGCAGACCCTCCTCCACCACACAGTTATAAGACAAACCTCATTCTAAAAAGAGCAAGGTCCCCTGAGCGCTCCCAGACAAAGCTGGTTTCTGAGAGCAGAGAGACTTTTCCGTGCTCTTGCTGAGCCCTCTGTACCCCACTCTCTTCCCTACCTGACAGCAGATGCGATGCAGCTATGTGTTGCAAGGAGAAAAACTGCAGAGATACAAAACAAATCACACTCAAATTCATATCAAACAAACGCCTTGGTGATGAGGCACTACCAGTCTGATCCTGAAATAGTAAGGTAGCTGAAGCATGGCAAATAAGGTCTCAGGATATTTAAAGCCGTTTTTGTTAATTCATGTCTAATATGCTACATGAAACAACATCCTGAGTAGGTCAAGAAGGGATAAAGGAGGAAAAAACAGTTGATAACAGCAACAAGAGCTATATTAAGGAATCACATGGAAAAGTGCCTCTTATAGTCCAAGAGAGGATCTTTTGGTGATAATGGCTGGCTTATCTACTATCCCTCCCTTTAGATACTTTAAAGGATACTTCAAACAAAATTATACAGAACTTGCATAAGCTGTTCCCTTGCATAAGTTTCCCTTACCAGTCCCCTTTATTCAGAGGGCACCATCTCCTCTCCCCACCTCTGAAGTGCTGTATGTGGTGAAGTCATTGGTGGAAGAGGAGGGAGTATGAGTCTTCAGGTCTGTGAGTTTTTATTTTTATTTTTTATTTTTTTTTATTTTTATTTCTGAAGAGACCTTGTGCCGCTCCAGCCATTCCCAAAGTGGCCACACCACAAGGTGAAGGGAAGCAATTTGCTGTCCTGCCTCTCCTTGCCCTTCACCAGCACAAACACATCTTCCCGAGGAGTGAAAGCCAAGAGCACATGCATGCATGCAGCCAGACACGCTGCTCACTTACATAATCCTTCTTCTGCTGCCTTGACCAAACGGGATTTTCTCTTTTCCTTCAGGTCTGTGTTGCTATCCTGACTCGACAGGCTGAGAGACGAACCACTCAGGCTGTTCCGTTCACCATCATAGCTCTAATTAGAAAGGCATGTAAGGCAGGGTAATGAGGTTCAGCGCTCACCATGTTGTCAGCTGTTCCTATGTACCTCAGAGAACAACTTGACGAGAAATCCCTCTAGTTCCCCAGGTAGCTTTTGGCTCAGTGTAGCTCAAATAAATGTGACTTGTAATTTACTGCAGGTCATTTATTTACCTCATTGTAGTAACTTTGAAAGACCATTTTGGATGTGTGTTATAATAAAATAAAATATAATGGACCTAATAGACTTTAATGGTATGTTGTGATTTTTCTTCTACCTGTGTGAGCAATAACCACTGAAAATTCAGTCAGATAGAACAGTGCCAGAATTTCTTATCAGGTGTCAGACTTAATTTCCTAGCACAGGTTAAAGAGTGTAAGAGGGAGACTACTGGATGATGCAAAACATCTATTGTATTAGAAAGTTATTGCAGATGTGTTCACTGTCACTGTACAATAAATGTGGTGATCTTACCACACAGTCACATAACTAAAAAAAAAGTGATTAGTTTTTCCTCACTATAAATTAATATCAGCAACATGGTAAGCCTGACCACAAAAATTCACAGCATTGTCTGCTGAAGTTTTATGAGAGGGCATATGGCAATACTCATCCATGGTGTAACTCTTCTTACATCCATTCCAGATAAGTCTGGCCCAACTTCATTGACAATAATTTTAGTGGTAACTTTCAATTAAAATGTCACTGTGTTTTGCGAAGTGGACTCCTTAAATACAATGCACTTATAATCAGCTGCTTTATTATGCCTCACTGTATAGAAGGAAGAGAGGTCTATTAATCTTGTTTGCTAATTTTAATTAGTGCATGTACCTTGAATTTCAATTAGCTATAATAGCCTTATAAAACAATATAGAATGTGCAAGTAGAAAGGGCATTTCACTAAAAAGCATTTGGTGCTCTGAAAAGTAGCAGCAGGACTAGACTTTTGATGTTTAGCATTGGTGGAAAAAGAAGATGAAAAGTTAAAGTCCATACAGTCCAGTAAGAGTGAAGCTGAAGGACCCAGTATTTTGGCTTGAGGACTTAGAATGTTTGGACCTGTAACTAACCTACTTTGTGGGCACAGCAAGGAGAGCAGCAGGGAAATACACTCTGCTGTGCACCAGCAAGGCATTTTGACCCTCAGCTGAAGAGTTTCATTTACAGTCCTTGGTTTTTCTGTTCATATTACAAGCTACAGTACCAGCAATACTAAGCTGAGAGTGGCCACACTTCCACACTTTCAGTTCTTGTCTGAAAGTCACAAATTCAATTTGGATAAGCTAAAAGCCGTAAGTCCCTAACAAGCCATCACAGACTTCAACCAAATATTCAACCATTCTATTTTTATTAGTAGCAATTAGGCTAGGATCGCAGCTTTGAGCTGTAGCCGTACCTGTTCATAAAGCGTACGCTCTATCTTTTTGTCCTCTTTCTTTTTGGAGAGCCAGCGTTCGCACAGGAACACAAACGATTCCTCTGTGGTCTCGTCCAGGATCTCTACTTTTTCCAGGAACCAGTCAGGACTGAACATGCTATTGTCGTGACGAATCTTGATCTTGTACAAAATGCCGAGGTCCACGGCCTGTATGGTAAATGTGTCCTCCTGCAGGGTGTTCAACAGCAGTTGCTTCTGTTAATGAGCTCTGAACAGATCATTTACCGGGCAAAAGCAAATGGAGTCTACACTGCACAACATGTGTTTAAGTTCTGTCTCACCTGATGGTATTTGATTAAAAGCTTTAAAATGTTCTGTAGAAGCATCTTTCTGTGTTAAAACTGTTCTTGTGGGGAGCAATATGCAGTACGCATTTGCTATGAGGGCAACTGCACAAAATGTTACTTTTACAATGAATTAGAATGTTGAATTCCTGGAATTTTACCTCTTGATTTTTAAGGCTAAGCAAAACTTCCGTTTCTAATCCAGTTAGATTTATATAGACTGTCCTGATAAGACAATCTTTGCCATCGTTTTATCTGAGTAACGAGGCTGTGAATATGATTCCTGGACTGACTGCAGAAAACCACTTTTGGAGTTATTTTGTCAAGGACAGGCACAGTTTAGGATCCATTAATTTGTCATGCTCTCAGGTAAATAGTAATACACAGCATGTATGTGCAAACCAGTTGCACAGAGGGTAGAGGAATGAGAGACCTCAGGTTTTCTGCGGTCTCAAACCTGCAACTAATAATTCAAGACAGTTTGCGTGGAGCAAGCTCAAAATTGGTCTTTATCAGTGACTTCACAGAAACACCTACCCTTTTGCTGCAGTGCCTGCCAGTTGTAATATACAGCTGACAATCCACACAAAGCATTTTAAGAGGTAATGAAGACGGTAAATGGAATCAATCAACTCATCCCTCATAGGAAAACTCAGCCTATAAAGACAGTCATGCAGTTGGTAGGTTAAAGACTGCAAAACACCAAGTGTTATTAACCCATTGCAATCATACCTGTCCTCTTTCAAACTTGTTGAAGTTTGTTTCAGATTTGCTGAGTTTCCTCTCTCCGGTGTCCCCCAGATCTCCATAGATATTTAGGAAAACATTAGCGTCTGTCCCAGCACCGTAGATATCTCCAGTGAACACGCTGATTTTGTATGTGTGAACTGCAGAAGGAAGTGGAGATGTGATTTCTGGCCAGGTGAATTCTCAAGGTCTATCTTAGATACTCAATTTGCCTACGAAGGTGATCCCCAGACTTTCTGCTCCTTACTCAGTTCCTGGGGAGTTAAAATCCTGTATGCTTTATCCTTCCAGGTTTCTGATAATGATCCCAAGGCTGGGGAAACATCTGACTGAAATTTGCTTACTTTCCTTTTCTCCACCTAATCAATGCCTGTACATCGCTTTGATCATACAGTACATAGTTAAAAATGCAAAGAATCAGAATGGTTATTACTGGAAGCGAAGTCAATAAGAGGTGAGGGAACTCAGCACCTTTTCCTACTGAAGCCCAAGGGGCCAAAATCTGAGAAGAAGTGGTTCAGTGTTGTGCATTCTTAATACTCCATCTTCCATAAACAAACTCCAGGGATTCAGATGTGAAATTATTACCAGAGTTAACAGCATGTATCTTCAGAAAGAGAACATGTTTCTGAGTACTTTTTTTTCAGACAATATTTAATTAAGGAAGTGTTGAGATATATTTTAAAGTTTCCTTTCTCTTTTGCTTGCTCAATGATGATCCAATAAAGCCCCATCTAAGCTTTAATAATGTGCCTTAATAAACCTGTTAAATACTCCTTTTTCTATTTTGCTACTCTTTTCCTAATTACACAGGGAAAACAAATCAAGAACATCTTCTCCACGAAAACAATTAGAAACTGTGCAAGTCTCTGATTACCCTGGTGACGTGCAAGCCCTAGAGAATGCCTCGTTGCAAATCTCAGGGCCATGCAGATGAGGAAGAGGGACAAAGTCTTAGTCATGGAGATTTGGTAAATATGTTGTTAATATCCTTTTTTGTACCTTAACAGCATCAAAGAAGACATAAATCAAGTTTTTTCCTTCTGCACCTAGCTTTCCCAATAAAACAGAGACTATTCTGCTTTTTAGTACATGAAGTATTTCCATTTATTTCTCTAAGAAAAGTATCAAAATCATCACCTGAGACCATTTATCAAGTTAGATACAATGCCAGGTTTTCTGGTTTGCCTCTTCATATTATGTTCATACACAGCTGCAGCTTTGTGTTTGAGTGACAACTGCCACATTATTAATGAAGGAAGCAATGCATACAGTCTAATTAGTCACTTCATCTCTCTTAGTTTTTTTGCTTGCCAGTTCTGGACACCTTCAGGACTGAAATGCAGAATTAGCCCTAGATCTCAGCCAAAAGAAATCTTCAGTTATTCAAATACCTATTCCATAGCTTGTAGAACTTGTTGTAAGGCTTTGGGTCTAGGAGGAAAAAATGGGTCACCCAGATTAGTTAACACATGGTAGTGACCGCAAGGCAAAATGACATGAGCTAGTAGGTTAAAGTATGTCATGAAGGCATCTAGCAGTCATGGTGCTTACTGATAATACAACTGTCTTTTCCTCCATCAGAATAAATAAATAAATAAAATCTCACATCAGCTACCACGTAGTTCCTAACGGGAGGAAAGAGCACACCTTTCTCTTCTAAAGGAACAGCGCAAAGGCTGCACTCCATACAAAGTGCCTCTACAGGCACCACACAAAGCACATCTTCACTTCCCTGACAGTAGAAAACACTTAACATTCATATATATTCCACCCTGACAATGGTGTACTGTAAATGCAAATCAGACTGAGAGAAAAGAAACAGAGAGAGGAATGATTTCCTCTGTTGAATCATCTTGTTACCAGATGCAAGAATGAGGAATGAAGACGGCAGCTGCATTCAGTTTGCTCTGCTCAGGATACAGGAAGGTTCACAGCTTCTCCCAAGGGCAGAGGAGCTCAGTGAGGGAAAAGGAGGTGCTAGAGTAAGGAGGAGTTAGGAACAGCCTGGCATACAGGGAGGCAAAGAGCTGAGGATGAAACTTCAGTGCTGTTCCTGTTGCTTGATGTACCATGAGGGTCAAACACCACATTCAAACACTTGATAAGATTGAAAAATAGATAGAGCTGGTTAATAATTTATTTTGCTCCCCAGGAGCATTTGAATGAGGTGAGGGTGGCTGCCTAGAGCCAAATTTTTAGAGGGTGTCCATATGTGCTTAGAGAACATCGGTAAAAATAGCTTTGGAAGGAAAGAGGAGCATGAATCAGACTGTCAGGGTAGGATAAGAAGGGGTGGAGTGCACAGAACAGGTGAATTTTGGCAAATGGGTAAATGTGTTTGCAGAGCCTAGAAGACAAAGTCAATATATGGCAAATTTGCTGTGTATCAAAAGAGATGTGCAAACTATGTCTGTGTGGAAAGGTGACTGCGATGGGTTTGTAAATACCCTACAGGAAAACAATAGTGTTATTGCATGGAAGTGCTTCGGGTGTAAAGTGCTTCAGGCCATAGGATGGGAAGAGAAATAAATGTGAACAGGTAGTACCAGTAGTACATTTGCTTGAACTACACATCCAACACATTTTCCCCCCAAAATCAGATAAATATGTCCCTTCCTACTCCTACCATTGTATTACCTTCTAATGGGTCTTCAACCTCTTCTTCTATCTGTTTGAGTGTCCCGTCCTTCATGAGCTTTTCAGTAAAGATATCAGATGGCACCAGTTCTCTGACAATCTCGCCATCATCTTCAGACTTTGCAAGCCATCTTTCGCATGGAAATGTGACAGTTTCCGAGCCCTGAAGTAAACAGGACAGAGAAGCTTTTCAAAACAAAGCTAACGCGAGTTAGCATTCCTCCTTTGAAAACACTACCCTGACATGCAAGCCAGGATTTTCAATTCATGTATGCACGCCTGTGTAAGTATGCACAGACCTGAAAGAGTAGGCACGGCAGCAACCAACTCACGTGGGTATGGTTGTTGAGACAAAGCAGAACAGAGTGCATCTTTACACGACAAAATATTTCAGTCGTTCAGACTCCGGGAAGAAGATATCTGAGGACATTGAGAAGAAGCTCTGAACATGTGGCAGAGAGCAGTATTCCCAATGGCTGTGTGAGACTGGCTACACAACCCAGTAGAGATTTGTCCTCTACAATACCTGTGAGTTCCAGTTTTTGATCTTGCAAACTGCTAATCAGGACTGCACCATTTCCACTGAAGCTATGTTTTATTGAGACTCTGCAGTCCCTCTTCAATCCTTACTCAGGCAGCATTCTCTTTGAAGTCAGTAGGGTGTTTTTTATTGTTTTTTTTTTTTTTTTCTTTTTAGTCAATACTTCAAGATTTTGCCATGTAATTCTCTGACTCAAGCTGGTTTCCAGGCAATTCCCATACGTGCATTAAGAGGAAAAAAATACTGAATTTTTGATCCTTTGTTTTGACTCACTTTAGTGGAAACAAATATGATTTCTATCATCAAAGAAAAAAAAAACAATAGAACATGTGTTTTCCACTTAGTAAATAAAATCAGTTCCAGGCTACTCACTAAGAACAGACTCCTGTAAGGCCTCCAAGATGGTTGGTAAGAGGCAGGAGACATTCTGTGTGCTGAGCACCCCAGGCTATGTCTCCGTAAAGAAACGGACACGAGCCATCACGCAACTTGCAGAGCCCACAAATCTGAACAGAAAAAAGTGTTCAGCTCACAGTAACAACATAAATGAGGAAAAAATGGCCTTTTCCTTACTGACAACTTCAGCATTTTTATCCTTCAGTAGCACTGGGGCTTTCTGCTGTTTCCATGTGTCACTGAGCTTTTATATATAAAGCACTGTCCACCCTAATTACTCTCATGGTTATTTATCAAGTTAACATAGGGCCACTTCTTCACCTTTTTTTTGCTATTTAAATAATAAAAAGTTATATGATTTTATATATTTATTATTTATATAATACACATATTATATAGTTATATAATAAAAGAAGGA
>CM021729.1:3384472-3415955 GCA_011074415.1 Stictonetta naevosa | reverse complement strand
TTATTTATATAATACACATATTATATAGTTATATAATAAAAGAAGGAAAGAGCTCTCCCTGCCACAATATTGATCATTGTTATTGCTGTGTACTACCACATCACCCTGCACTGCCTTGAGCTGCTGGTTCCTGCCCTCCCAGACATGCTCACTGGGGAGGAATGGGCTGTGTACCTCAGATCAGTCCTTGCTAACCTGGTATGAACAGGTCATCATACAGGTCCCTGAAAAGCTGGATTGCAGGAGCTGAACACCCCCAGGGGGTTTGTGTGATACAGCCATTAAGTGTCCTGCTCCAGCCTGCTGCAGAACCATCCTTTGAACCCAGACAGCCCAAATCTGTCATACAACACAATTTATCCTCCTTTCTGCTGCTCCATGCGATGCTGGTATTTAACCCCAGACTTGCAATTTTTAAGTTCATAATGTAGTTCGGAGCATGACTTTTTACAGTGTCAAACAAAACAGTTTGACACAAAGTACGTTAGATGACTTCAATTATTTTACTTTCAAGTGCTTTTGTGTTGTATAAACAAAATACAGTGCTTAACATCTGGCCACACCACTGCTTCTGCTTCCTTGTTTCTGCACTGTCTCTCTGACCACATAACCCATGTTACCTCACTGTACTCCGAGCCATAGAACAGCAATTGCAGTGCTTATCGCCCCACCTACAGTTTGGGAAGAGAGGCCTTTCCAGAGCAATGTTTCAGTGCTGAAACTCTCTCCACCCAGTAGAGATCCCACTTCAGTCACTTCTCTTGCTGAAGCTTTTAACTGTTCCTTAAAGCTGATAATGTTGTTCGTCTGTGCCATTCATACGAACACTGTTTATTTGGTAATAGGACATCTAGGGACTTGAGTGCCTGCACAGTTGGGCATAATGTGCAGTTATTGCAAGAGTTAATTGTATCATTATTGTTAATCACCATGACATTGCCACGGTTTTTATTGGAGTTTCCTTGTTAGTGATTGCATTAATATTTAAGTGATGTTAAGTGCACTGTTTTATGTTACCGACAGTAAAATCCTCTTGCAGCTCCAAAAAGAATTTGTTTCATTAGAGTTTGAGCTTGGCCCTAAGCTAGAGGCAGGGTATGATAGTGTGCTAAAAGTCAGTGCTTTGCCCTTCTCCAAGTTGTAACAAATGAAATATAATTATCAGATATAATTGGCATGCCAAGACAGAGCTTTATTGGCATGCAACAATTCTAGTTTCTTACCCTAGTGCTTTCAATTTAATCTGTAAAGTTACTGACCTCATTTTTCTTTTGCAGCATTACAGATACATCCAGACACATCTTAGCAGTCTAATCAGGTAGCACAGCTTTTAGAAGTGTTGGCAGCATATTGCTATCCTGTGGCAGGTCATAATATCCTGCGGCTGATCAGCGGCATCATGCAGTGCTCTGCTTTCTTCTTTTTTTCCCATGCCATAATCAAAAGATCAGCCGAATTGTAAATCTCTCAATTTTTAAGGTGTTCGTGGCTTTCCTCCCTTCCTCCACCTCCCCAGGTTTCTTGCTGTCTGTCCTTCAAAACCTCTGTAATGACTGCGTAGCCGTGCAGCCCTGAGCACCTTTCTGGGGTGATGGCAGAGCACTTAACACTGAACTCTCAGAGTTTCCCAAAGTGTTTGGTCAACCACAGGTGTAGGAAAAGGGACCCCAGGAATCTCTTTTCGCTTGGTTTCCATGCCTTTGCACAGCACCTTCTTTGTTTTCCCTAGTCTCTGACCAAGAACACACCATCACCCTGCTCAATAACGTAATCAAGCTGTACAAGATTAGGGTTAGTCAATACACAGGTAGAGGATCTGACAACAGCAGACTGGCAAAAAATGTGATCAGGAGCAAGCAATGAGTACTGGCTTGTGTGGAAACTTGTGTAACAAGTATAAACAAGCTTGAGTGTGATGAGGAGGTTCAAGGCAGACCTTTTAGTCACTCAGTGAGGCAAAGAGAGCAAAGCCTATCCCTGAAATTTTGAAGGAGGAAACAAAAGGAACAGTAGGTTCACCACATCTCAGCACACCAACACTAGATATCAGAAGCTGCTTGAGGAAGGGGCAGACCTGAGCAGTGGGGTAGAGATGAAAACAGAAATACACTCAGAATGAGGGGAGAAAATACAAGGCAGAGGACAGAGACCAGGTGCTCCCAAATACAGCCACTGCCCAACATTCTGAACTGGTTGTGAAGGAGGTGATTTTCTTCTGAGCTTCCACGTCCTGGCAGTCACACTCGTTCCTGCTCCTACAACCAGCACCCAAGGCAGGGCCAAGGAACAGCTTCTTATGTGGAGAGGTTCAAGACCTCCAGTTTGGCTGCACTCTGTTAATCCTGTTGGCACGTTTAACTGTAAGTCCTGTGACCTAACTTGATGATTTTTATGAATGATTATGGGACTTAGACTGATGGGCCTTTTTCTTGCGCTCATTGTAATGCTCCCTTTATTTACTCTTCCAGAACTAGGGGACTGATGAAAAATTTATTGTCCGTGTTTAGCAACAATACTCTTTATTTTTAAATGATGCACCCAATTCTTTCACTGTGACTGGTCAAAGCAAACCTATTCATGAAAATATGTAGCTTTGGTCTCTCATATCACTCAAATCCACCATTATTTGAGCCCTGAAGAAGATACATGGCCCTGGTACACAGACATCTGATCAAGTCTTTGGCAGTCTGTGACGCCCAGCCACAATGGTGGAGTTGTCCACAAAGAAAACTGTTCAGGCCCATAGTTCCTTGGCTGTATTTGCACAGCAGTAGGTACAAACTCAGGAATCTCCTCTCTCAGCCCAGCAAGACAGACAGGACAACATTGCTTCCAAACCCAGTAGGCAGGTTTCTCCTTCACACTAAGGACAGTAGCAAAACAGTAGCAAAACCCCCCAAAGGTTGTGGAAAAATATCACTGCTATCCTCCATCCGTTGCCAGGAGAAAATACCTCTAATTCTAGGAAAAAGTTACAATGACAACAGCATTTTTGAAAAAAAAAAAAGGCAATGATTGCACAATTGTATAATCAACTTTTGAAGAATAAAACATGGCAATAAATGGTGGTTGTCCCCAGATCCCCAAGCTTGAAGAAGTTAATTAATGTACATTGTAGTCTGGGGAGTATTTTTCACTGTTAATCACACTTTCTGTACTGAAAATCCTCTTTGGAAAATGGAAGCAGCTGCCAGTGGAAGAGTATTCCAGAGCAACGTGTTTCACAGCCTACCTTCCCATTTGGTAACAGTCTTCGAATTGCCACACGATCCAAATGCCATCCAGAGTTCAACCCTCCACCGTTGTGTCCTATGCGAATCTTTTCAATAATGTCACCAACATCCTCCAGCTAATAAAATAAAATAAAATGAAAAATAAAAGAAAAATATGGCATGAACAACAGGTGAATTTTGAGACACTTATAAATCTTATTTCCTATATGAAGTTCCTTGGCAGCAAATACTAGTGCTGATGCTAAATATGCCCTAACTTGTATTTTAGCTAAAGCTGAGCTTCTATCCCCAAAACAGAGAGAATTTTGTACTATGTAGCTTACCCCCTGTATGAGATAGGTTTGGTTGCACAGCAGCAATCCTGCATCTCAAGCTTTTTGTATTAGTGGGAATGAAGGTAGTTTTGGGGAATTGCAGTGCTACTGCATCTAGAATTGTTCTTTCTATATCCCTTTCCTTTTGAAAAAAAACCTTATGTGATTAGATGGTTGTGCACTGTTATAACACTGGGAAAATTGCCTTGAGATCAAAGCACAATATTAACAACCTGGCATTTTATATTCCCTCCCTTGTTCTGCCACAGAACCCAAGTGCCATTCTGAGCAAGTCAACAGGATCACTACCTTATCAAATGGCTACTATGTTTTATGCCTCACCTTATTACTGGAGTAATTTGTCACTAGTATATTATATTTAAGACACTTTCCTTCCAAAGGCCTGAACAGGAAAATATATGTCTGCTGCTAAGCAATACCTTTTGGTGATGCCAGTGCAAGCTTTTGCATAATTGGCCTTTGAAAAACCAATGCTGGCTGCAAGCTTCCTTTGCACATAGGAGAAAGACATCCAGCTTTCCACAGAAATTTGGAAAATTTTGTTCATGGGGACATTACAAAGCTGAACTTCTCAGCTTACACCACTGGAGACCACTCCCTTGTTTTCCCAGCTAACTAAATTGTCCCATACTAAAGTAAAGACATCAGCAATTTTAGGAGACTCCTCAGCTCAATAAGACTTCAGACAGCATAAGCATCAATTGCAAAATAATTAAATGCTTATAATTCATTTCTAAAACCTCACACATACACTCAGGTATACACTTGGGGGAAATTATATTCTTCCTCCTCCCTCCTGCCCAACTACTCATCTTTCAATGAGGCTTTCGATCAATACATAGCAATGAAGTGATGCGTGACAGGAAAGGTTCATGTTAAATAAGAAAGGTTTTTTACTCTGCTGTAGGCAACTCCAGCAAAACATCACTTTGGAATGTAGCTGAGGCAAGTTTAATATTTTTGTGCCTCTTTTGCAAAATACAAAATGGCAGAGGCAGTAAAAAACACTAAAACAAATGTGCGAATTTCAGTTTGTGTTTCCTGAGATCCACAAATTGTTTACAAGTTTTATTGAACTCCAAATTATGGATCTACACAAGCAAGTGAAAGAAGAATGTATTTTGCCTCACCCTTCCCCTCTGCTGCAGCAAGAGTCACTGGTGAAGAGACTATGAAGTTTGGGGATAGGTTAATATAATGTTATAAATCTGGAGAACAAACTGCATTTTCACTTGCTTCATATAAGAAAACTACTGATGTTTCACATTCTGCCAAGCCTGAAATAAATCTTATGGAAAAAAGAAATAACAATAACACTCAGTTTAAGATTTATACCTATGCATTAATGCAACCTCTGCTTTAAAAAACTCTGTGGAAGCTCCACCAAAGTAAGTCATGTTTTTAAGGGATCACGCTGGAGGTTTATTTTACAATTCATGCCATACAACAACACTGTGGGCTGGAATGATTTTAACTTGTTAAAAAGCTTAAGATTTGCCTTCAATTATTTTACAGAAGAAGAAACAAACACAAACAAACAAAACAAAACAAATTCAAAGCACAGTTGTAAGGCCCTCTAGAAGGTCAGTGTCAGTTTTGCACTCAGGGAATGAAGGTGAGTGTATTAAGTAGTACCAAAAGAGCAGGCCATGGCAGAAGTGCCTGTATTTTTGCCACTGATAACTTCTCAGCCACAGGAATATATTATGAATAGGAACTGCTGAGTACTGTAGATGTAAATGAGTGCAGTCATTCACAGGCAGTGGTTTACTATTTGTGTACATGTGCAAATACTTTGGTAAACACTTGATAAGATCTTTCAAAAAGTTAGTCCATGTATTCAGAAAATCCTGGTGCATGCAGCAAAGTAGCAATCTCTCTGTCAGAGGAGACAGAGAAAGAGAGTATGATGCCATGGTGCTCAGCATGTCATTGAGTTAGAACAAAAAAACAGACTATCCACCCCAAATGGAGCCCTTTGCAAGCAGTGAGCACCATGGACTAGCCACTTCAGCATGATTTGCTGAGACAGGAGCATGAAACAATGCATAGGGAACTTAAATATGAGGCCACTTAGTTTCAGAGACACTGCAAGGATTCAGTTCATTTCAAAGTACTGCAGACTGAGGGGAAAAGCAAAACTGCAGGCAAATAAGGGTGTTAAAGACAGGGACACATGTTAGACCCAGCACACACTTAGGCTGGTGCCAAGAATGGTCTAGGGAATGGAAGATGTAAAGACTGATATACACTGACCTTCCAAAGTGCCACTCAACTTGACATGGAAAGGCAACTCTCTGTGCCTGTGCATGGGTACATCTCAGCTCCACGATAAAACTGAACCAGCCGTTACAAGGTTTAATGTGACATTAGGCCACAGGGACACTGCATGTTTTTAGCTTTGAGTTGTTACCTACTGGAGCTCAATGAAAAGGAATTTGCTCCAAAACATGGTAAATCTGTCGTAGAACAGGTATTACATTCTGTGAGCAAAAGAACCAAATATTTTTCCTTAAAATAGGAAAATTTCCCCCACTTTGTTACATTTTCTCTTCCTAATCCCCTCAGGGCATCCAAAGATGAGAGCAAAAGTCTTTGATCTTACCTCCACGATGAACTGATTCACTGAGTTCCTTTCAAAATACATCCTTTGCTCTCTCTTGTTGAGGCACAGGGATTTTTGCTGAGTGCAGATCGCATCGCTTCCATAGAGAACAATGAAGACATCTGCATCTGTGCCAGCTCCAAAGATATCGCTGGTGTAGACGGTGATCTCGTAAGGAACAACTGGTTTAGAAAGTGGCAGAAAATAATAATAATTTTAAAAGTTAGCAAGCAGCAGATGGATTTTCCTAAAATAAAATCTGGGTTAGAAAACTCAGCTGTTAAAGAGGATGGGGTAATAATTTCACTTCTGCTCATTTAGTTATTATGCTCATCTGTATTATGAGAATCCAGAGGAATTTCTTTTCACCCTATAAAACCAACTGACCCTGATTTAAGTCCATTTACTGAGATTTTGGGGCTTATCAAATGATCAGAAAGTGTTCCATATGTTTATATCAGCCCTCTAAAATTACTGAAAGATGATTTAATTCAACAGCTCAAGTCTTAAAGTAAATCATGATTTGACAAATTTTTGAGCAACCGGGCAGATGGATGAAGTTAAGCCAACTGGAGGCATTATATAAATATTCAAGATAGCTTTGTTTGTAAAAAAAACCTCCATTTCTTTCACTACTGAACAAGTAACAAGAATCAATTAGAAGGAAAAGAAATAAAACACCTTGCTGTCCACTCTGATCTAGTTTTCTCATAGTGCCACCTTATTATTTGACAGCATATAGTCCTTAACACCCAGGCAAACAAGGTAAAATACTAGCAGATCCGTGCAGAGTGCAGGACAGTAAGGATCAAGGCCCTACATACTTCATGACTCTGTTCCCTTTTTTTCTCCAGAATGCCCCATTACTCGAGATCTGGTGTCCACTCTTGTCCTTCCCTATCTTCACAGCGTCTCAGTCCTAACTCCAGCCGGAGCCTGAGTCACAGAGGAACAAGACTGGCCCAGGAATAAGACTGGGACTCTATTTCTGGCTTTGCTACAGACTTGCTGAATATCCTTGGTCAAGTCCTCTCCCACACATTTTCCAAGGTGAGATGCTGTTCGGCTCACAAATTAGGAAACCAAGATTCAGATGTCCACACATCGAATAAAGGTGTAAATCTCCCTTGAAGCAAAACGAGATGTAATCGCTAAAGTCAATGGAGTTTGGAGAAAGAGACAGACAAACAATAGCAGGGGTCTTTATTAGGATTAGCTGAATCATTCTGCAAAACCACCATTTGTGAGTGACCAAACATCTACTGATAATAGTGGGAAATCAGACACTCAGTGTCGTGAGGACTTACATGTAAGATCAGGGGTGCCATTCGTTGGACTGAATCCAACATCTGTCTCTTTGAACTCGTCTCTGAAATCTATAGGTAGTAAATGTCAGGTAAGACTTGGGCACCATCTATTAGCTGCACGGACTTCTCCCTACTTTGGGCAGACTTAATCCCCGTATCCACATCGCTACCTGCAAGCACTGCACTCAACACCCTGCTCTATCACCGGGATCCCTGCTGTCCCTCTCCCGTACACCGCCCACCCACCCTCCACCGTTTCATGTCCCTCACCAAGATCTTTTCAGCTGCTTGTCATCTGCACCCTCCTACGCTGCAGCGACTTCAGTCATCTTTGTTATTCTTTACACAACAGTGCTTTGTGCTGTATTTCAGACTCAGCATCTCTGTAGGGGTAGAGGGAGTGTTTCTGGCACGGTGTCTGTTACTGTTGGAGTAACTCTGATTATGCATATCGGAGGCTAATCATTCATTAAAAACACAGGCTCTCTACATACAGCCCTTGGGAGAACGGAGATGAAGAAGTTTTATTTTACAGAGAGTCAGCCTGGAGGTACTTAGTATTTTTTCTGCCCAATCCAACCAAATCTGCTCTACTGTGTTCCAGGTAAACTAGAATAGTTTCGCCAGTATGTAAGGGAAAAAAAAATAAATCCTGCAGACCAAAAATCACATGCGATGCATTATGAATTAAAAATGATTTTCTCTACTGAAATCTGTGGTGCTTGCTTTTGCTGCTTGAATATTAACATCAGCTTAGAACTGAATCAGCAAAGCGGCATGTAACAAGGTCACTAGCTGCACAACTTCCAGTTGTCAGACTCCCGTCCCATTCACATGGCACTTTTAAAGCAGTATCCCTACAGGCGTGATTTTAATTGCACCGCCAATGACATGTTTTCATCTTCCGTTCTTCATGAGACGAATCAGCCACGAGTCATCATAAAACAAAACCGACCATTTTAGTTACCTCTGGCACACTGAAACCACCAGGTTAATAGTTAGGAAACTGGAATGCAGTAAATAGCATGGTGGGAACGGTTTTATTGGGAACTGCCTAAACTGACGCTGAGCTTGGTGCAACTTTTTTTTTGCTAGAGGCCTATTCTCAAATGCTGAACGTGGACTGCTGAGAAAAATCAGGTTTACATACGCTGTGTATTCAACGGCACAGCATTCCAGAAACTATTACATCATTGTTATGTACTGGGACATTAATAAATTATATAGTCAATGTCTGCATCCAAACGTGTATTGACTGGGATAACAGGGAAGAACCTGCTGAGAAGCACGTACAAGGTCTCTGGCTTACATTCACTCCCACGAACATGTTCACTATATTTACCAATTTATTCTTTCAAACATAAGGACTGTAACATATTCCAGGAGACCGACGAATGCAAGGAGGGGAGCAAAGAGCGTCTGTTCTTCCACTCCAGACAGTTTAGGGAGAGAAAGACATGAGGAATACCTTGGTCATAGGATTATGGAGGTACAAATGGCAGATATCTTCAGAAAAGAAAGTTGATTTTAGCTTAGAGACTGCAGGATATGTGTATGTGGATATGTGGATAGCTGGGCAGTATGAAAGAGACTTTCAGCATCAACCATGGTTTACAGTCAAAAGGAGTCAAAGTTGTTGACAGTCTTTATGTAGTTATTCTTACAGTTACTTATGAAGAAGGAAACTGAGGCAGAGAAAGAGTTTGGGAAGCTGTAAATGTTGATATCTAACTAAGTAACTGCAGGCAGTAGCTTTTGATAGCAGCACTGGGTTTAACCCAAACATTAATTTAAGGGGAGTGAAGTGAAGATTAAGGAAAAATGGAGAATCCTGAAAGAGTCAGGCTGGTGCAACACTGTCAGAAAAGCACCACAGTGACACAAGTGTGGAAGAGGGCCCTTCAGCAAGAGGGGGGTACACAGTGCCCAAGGCACTGGTGGCACCAAGGTTAGAAATTGAAACCACAAGTGTCTGCTTTGACATCAGAAACAGCAACGTTAGCATGGGGGGAGATCAAAGGGAAGCTGGAGATGGGGAAATCAGCATGAAATGGGCTAAGGACTTGGAGATTAAAGGACAAGAGGGAGCAAAAAGGCAGTCATACATGGCCACATAGC
The DNA here is from genome assembly GCA_011074415.1 of Stictonetta naevosa. NCBI lineage: Eukaryota > Metazoa > Chordata > Aves > Anseriformes > Anatidae > Stictonetta > Stictonetta naevosa. Next base: position 3,406,357 of record CM021729.1, on the reverse strand, counting down.
TTCTTATGACACTTTGATTTGGAAAACACAGGAAACATTAGTCTAGAGAACCCAGAGGAACCTGTCTGTAGTAACTGGAGAAACTGGCATATTATGTATCTATAAATTTCTCAAAGACAATTTCAGGGAGAAGCCAAACCAATAAAACATGAACTGGTGAGATTTTATCTTCTGTAATGATGGGTGTATCCTGGGGAAATAGTGTTCTGCTCACATGGGATATATTCTGTTGTCTGCAGTTCCGCAGGGAAGATAATTCTCTCAATGGCTCCATCATCCTCCGATTTATCCAGCCAACGGCCACAAGGAAACTTGAGGCATTGGCCCAGGGATGGGGCATCGATTTCCACCCACTCCAGAAACCAGCCAGTTGAATTACCTGTGGTTGGAAAGATACAGGCAATAAAACATAAAATCTTTACAAACAACAACAAATGAATCACTGCCTTCCAGGCCTCCAAGAATAAATTTTCCTCTTTTGACAATGGAATAGAAATCATAAAGACCATTCATTGCAAGTGGATTGGCCACGTTTGAGCTAATGCACTTTATTTCTATAAGTAACAAGTTAAAGATGTGCTTGTGGAAGTGCTATTCACTCCATTGGTTGAATTAATTTGGATTAATGGGGAAGTTATGAACACTTATCCCTCAGTGCCCCATAAGAAAGGAATCAGTGTATCCTTTCAGTGCATCCCCAGTTTGTAGTTGAGATACATCTATGTCTGAAAAGCAGTTAGCACCTGATAATGAAAACAACAAAAACATTGATAAATAGATGTGACAAGTCTGTAGGTCCCATGTCAAACAACAAAATTTCTCTCCCTCCCCTTTTTTTTTTTTTTTTTTTTTAAATAACATTAGTAGCAAAGATTGTGACAACAAAGTGACAGCAAGGATCCATCACCAAAAGGTAAATTACATCTGGGGTCTTGGAAGAGATTTTATACAGCAATGTGTTGAACCCCGTAGAAATATTAAATTACGAAGGAGATTATCTTACCTTTATTGTCATGGCCTATCTTGATTTTTTTTAGGTCTCCAATGTCCATAGACTCCACTGTAAACTCATCTACCTTCCCACGCTCGAATTTGTTCTTGTTAATCTTTGAAGCCTTTAGGCTGACTATCCCTGTTGTGGTGATGCAAAAGGACATTGTTCAGTGTGTGAAACAAATCCTCTGGGAACGTCAGCAGTGGAACAAGGGAGATGGCAAAAATGTGAAAAATGACTTTTCATTTCAAGATTTGAGCTTTGTCCCTCCTGCCCTCTGAACCCAAACCTGTATCAACACCCGCACCCAAAGAAACTCTTTGCTTGAGTGATCTCTGGCTGTGCCACAGGGACAGTGCTGTCGTGCTGCGTTTGCAGCTAAGGAAAGGGGTCCTACCCCTCGGTTCCCTGCCACAGCCACCAGAGTCCCTGCACAGAGCTCATCAGCTGACAAATGCTCCTGCGCCACTTGGAGAGGCAGAGCAGGGCTGGATTTCAGGAGCATGCTGATTCACTGCTGAGGAAAGCAAATCAGTCACCCCATTCACTGCTCAGCAATGTAGTCCCAGGCAACTGTGCTGCTTCTATAATTGAAATTAAAGCCTTCAGACCGGCAGCTGGTGCAAATCAGCATCTCAAAGTTCAGCAATGATTTACAGCAGCTGGTGGTATGCTCCCAGCTATCATGTTGTATGCAGAGACAGCGAGAACATGAAGTTGTCCTAAAAAGACTGAGGAACAGGCATTGAGGAAGCAAAAAGCGACTGTGACCTGTCTTCTCAGACATCTATATCCATCTGTGAGGTGCCACCCCTTTCCATCACATGGAGCCATACCTGTATCATCTTTACTTCCATAGAGAGTGATGAAGACGTTGGCATCTGTCCCAGCGTTCTTCTTGTCCCCTGTCTTCACTTTCACGGTGTACGTAGTTGATTTAGCTGTCAGATAAAATTTCTTAATTTAAGAGTGTGAAGTCTGAACAGGAATTAATTCTACATTTACTGCATACGTTTGTGTTTGGTTTGAGCTTTATTTTGACTGATTGCAGCCATGTTGTAATCTCTAATTCCTGCCATATGCTGCGAGCAGGGCTATCTGGTTGCACAGTCTTCTGCTGCTCCAGTCATTCAGAACATTGTCTGCATATTTACAGATGAGAAATGTGCTCACCCTTCCTATTTGCTGCCTGGGCATCTCTAAGATTCCTCAAAGCTGCCTTTATCTACAATGATATTTCTTGGGGGATGGTGGGGTGGGGGGCGGCGGGAGGGGGAATCTGTTTATTCTAATAGCACCAAATAATGCAAGTGCATATAACACATACCAGAACATATGCATACTTCAACATGCACAGTTCATATTCACAAATACATTCTTCACAACAGCATCATTATGAAGGTTCCTACTGCACCATCATCTAGGAAGTTCAGTAAATTCATTAAAAATATGGAAAAGTCTAATATAGCCTTCTCTGAGCTACAAAAACCTGCTCAAATTTTCCAGAACAGCACCTTTCTGCTATAGTGAGATATGTGTTTTCCAAGATGCTGCTCAGCCAGCAGGTTCTATGCAATTTGTGGAAATTATTCATGTATTCAAAAGCCTTTGGAGGGAGAGCTAAGGGAGAGCTTAAGAGCTTTTGCAGGCAGTGAAGCCAGTGGAAGTGCTGGGCATTCAGCACCTTACCACATCAGACCCAGGAATGTTTCATTGTTCTGTGGTTTCTGTGTAAAATTATGTGCAGTAGAGACAAAATTAATTTGGAGGACAACAGATGCAAGATGGAAATGGAAACAAACTTAGGTCTCTTCCCTTTCCCTGATTATGCTTGCTCTCTGCCCAGTTTCTTGTTAAAACATGTAACCATTCCAGTCCACCATGTGAAATAGCTGGGATTTATGCCTTAGATATTAACAACTAATGTTTGTTTCAGTTGAGAGATGATGACTAAACATGTGATCCATCTTCCTAGCTTTCTCTCTTTGGTTCCAATCTTGCAAAATGATTAAATCACCTAAAAATGAGGAGTGTCCACCCTTCACTTGCTGACATGCACTTCACACTTCGTTCACACCTGGAAACTTCTAGGGGCTGAATTACAGCCCAGCCAACACTAACTGGTAATGCCCTTACCACTACTAACACTTTGGTTCCTTTTCAACCCCATACTGGAAGAAATACAAGGCTAACATAGACCTTTCTGTTCCAGGCCCAGCGTTGCAAGAGACTGGCCATCATTTTCCGAATCTTTCTTTACAAATGCTTCATCCACTGGGACCAGCTCCCTGACAATCTGACCGTCATCTTCCTCAACTGCTAACCACCGCTGGCACGGAAAATAATACCTACAAGAATGACAGCAGCACCCAGCACTTACACAGGACTTCACAGGCTTTAATAACAGAAATATGCAATATGCAATGATCAGAGGTTACTAAAAATAAATAAATAAATAAATAAAATTGCTCAGAGCTGAATAATACTTCTGTTTCCATCCTTGAGCTTTGTTATTGTTTGTTATTTACTTGGAAATTAATCCACAAACAGGTTAGTGAGCACTTAGTGAAAAGTGCTGTTTCTGTGTTGCCAGCCCAATATGACTGAATCCTTTTACTTTTCACTTCCACAAGCTAAGCAACTCAAGGAAAACTGCATTTTCCCAAGCATTTTATATTTACAAAGAGTGGACCCATCATGAGGTCTTTATGAGCAATCCCACCCACCAGCACACAGTGCAACTTTTAAATAAGTTCCAGCTCAAGACAAGCATGTATTTAAAGTTTCTAACAGCTTTAGCTGTCTGTGAAAATGATGGGAGTTCGCTTAGATCAGGACTTGGTCGTGACCCAGGTCTTTGCATTAGGTACAAAATAGAAAGGAAATGTGAGGTGAGGAATTTCCAGAGCAGAGCCTTGGAAGGAGGCATGCAGCTGCAGGCTCTTGTGAGGGAACCTCTTCAGGAGGGAGAATACTCCCAGGGAAAACAGAAAAGGTGAGGTTTCCTTCGGAATCCAGCTGGTTCCCAAACTGCAGAGATTTGCTGGGACAGCAAAATCCCACACAGAGGTTCCCCAGAAAGGCCCTATGCTCCCTGTAGCTGCACAAAGACGCGAGACTCCCATAGGATGCCTGCTGCCTGTGGGCTGGGGAGGAGCTACAGTGATGTTCTCCTGCATCTCCTCTGCCCTCCCACAGTTCTGCAGTCTCCCAAGAAAGTGCCCCCTTCTCTGACCACACAGAAAATGTGCTACAGGCTGCTCACGTGGTGCTCTCCTTGAGGTCAACAATCTCTACCCTCTCCAGGAACCAGCTTGGGCTACCACCAGAGTTGTCGTGGCGGATCCGCAGCTTCTTCAGCTCGCCCAGGTCAATGGCTTTGATGGTGAACACGTCCACCTGCACAGGAGGCAAGAGGCAAGTGACTGTGCTTCCCAGAAAAGAAGAAAGAGGGGCTCTACACAGGGTAACTTTTTCCCCACTGAAATTAGAGGTATTTCTAAGTCTCGCTTGTATTGCTAGGGTGGATGTATAACTACATGAATAACTCCAGAGCTGTGGGTTGTCCCATTAGCACTCATGCTTGGCTCCTACAACACAGTAACAGCCTTGGAGCTACACAACCCTTCATTCCTTTCCTTACCTCATCTCAATTTCAGCCTCCTGTAGGTTTAACTCATCTCTCCTAAATCTCATTCCTTCCAGGGTTAGCATTTCCATTCAGTTTCAGTCTGGAACTGGACACAAACACTAACTCAAGGAAACTCATCTGTGCTTCCATGTGCTTTACTTCAAACAGCAGATATTTTTTTTTTTTCCTTTTGTCATTTACTACAACCATGAGGTTCATTTATTAACAGTATTAGTGTGACAGGATGGGCCTTGTTATGATAACAATTTAAACATCTTAATGTGATTAACTTGTTGGTAGACTCTGGGTTTCTACTCCCAAGAGCAGAGGGCAATACATTTGCAGCTTGGAGCTCTTCCCACTGAATGAAGAACCACGTGCATGTTGCAGACTCACCAGTGCCAAGCTCATAAATCACAGCTAACAGCTTATTTAACAACCTTAGGCTCTCTTTTTCTTATTGCAAGTTTTCCACAACTGCTTACTGTCTCCATAATTTTTCATTATTCAAAATAATTCCTTGAATAATGTCTGGCTACAATAGTTGTTTGTTATTTGTTCATAAGCATTTTTATGGCAAATATTCCATCTACAAGAGACATTGTTTAATTGGATTGGATTACAACCTAATTATAGCACACCATGCAATATTGCTTTTATTCCCTGACTGGTTGAGTCAAGAATTTAGAATCGTATTTGCAATCTAAATACTAACATGGCTTAAACTGCCTCACAAATGCTCTCCAATATTAATTTAAAGTTTGTGGTTTTCAAGTATACCTGGCAGGAAATGTTGTTACCAGAATGCTTACAGGAAGCAGAAGCAAAAGGTGGCTCCAACACAGAAGAGTTTCCAGCTTATTATTCAAATGAATTTCCTCTGGAAAATATTTTGAGGTGTTTTGTTTTAACTATAAGTTTCAGAAATAAAACACATCTGAGCTTTAAGCTAGAAGAAGAAACATAGCCTCACAGGGAAGAGACAGTAATGAATGACCAGTTTGATAACTAAGTGAGCTCTGCCACCCTTCTGCTTGCTCCAGTGAATTGAGTTCATGCATTACCTGGCCCTTTTCAAACTTGTTGAGGTTATTGGACCTTTTCAGCTGGCGCTCACCCGTGTCTCCTCTTCCTATGCCATAGATGCTCAAGAAGACATTAGAGTCTGTCCCAGCCCCCCAGATATTTCCAGTGAGAACATGGACTTCGTATGTGTTCTCTGGAAGTGAAATAACAAAGAGAGATCAAAGGACCCCAGAAATAGCCATATATCATCAGATCCGTGGCTCACCATGGAAGTGTGTGGCCCAAAAACACCGGGGCAATTGGCTGTAAGAAAAGTTTTGTCTGGAGTGTGTTAAAATTTTGCATCTATCTTAGAACATGAGGGGCACCATCTTTCTCTAGCCCTTAGCATTAACCATAAAAAATAGTTAAGGCTTTCTAATCTCCAAGCCACAGTGGTAACTCGTGGAACTCACAAATCAAGTTCTCCAGACATAGCTTGGAGAATCCTGTAGCAGTTCCCTAGTGTATTCCCAGTTCAGTCTGTCTCCAGTTTCACCACTGTCCTCCTCCCCAGAGCTGATCAGCCAATCCATAGTGCAAGCTATGCTGTTGGCCTGGGGCAGTGGGATGGCTGGGGAGCCATACGTGGTCATGCAAAGCACAGCAGCATGGTTATTGACCTTCAAGTAACTGCTGTATCCACACACACATGCACATTCCCTCTGATATTTACCCTCCAGGGCAGATTCCCCATCAGGCACCAGTTCTACCACAAGCTCCTTGTCACCTTCATCTTTAGCCAGCCAGCGGTGTGCCACAAATGTATAGACATCCATTACTTCCTCCACCTTGGTCTCCTCCTCTTCCACCTCTTCAGACTTTTTCTTTTTCTTCTTCTTTTTATCAGACTCATTCATCTTCACGGCAAGCCGCTTCAGCGTGACACTTTCCAGAAACCAGCCATCCCCAATGCCTTTCCCATCGTGGCCTATCCGAATCTTATAAATCTTGCCAACATCTGCAGCCTCTATCTGCCACCAAAGGAAAGTCAACACCCAACAGGACATAAGACATCTTCATTTCAGAAAATGCATTCTTAAAAATGAGGAGCATCACCTCTATCAACCAGAACAGCTACCTGACTGGAGAAGTGAAAATAAGGCCTTTTTTAAAAAAAAATAATAATAAAAAAATCTACCTTTACTTTTTCCTTCCTGTTTTATGTTTTCATTAACAAATCACGTCTGAACAGACTGATCTGAGGCCATCCAGAACAAGTGTGGATAGGTTAGGAGCTGAATTCTTATTTACCGGACTCCTTACTTCATTTCTCTCTTCCCCAGCTTTGCCTCCATATCGTCATGAAAAGTGAATATGCCAAATATCATAATACTTCATGAGCTCCGAGGTGCCTGAGTTCTTTTTGAAAGGAATAATAAGATATATTTAATATCTAGAATGAGATATGAACTAAGTGAGGAGCAACAACAGGCAGTAAACTTGGACTCAGATAACTCAGATAAGCTCTGATGTGGATCTTAGGTTTGGACTGTCCTCCTTACATCTCATCTGGAAAACGAGATGTAAGAAGGGTATCTTCTCACTTTGCTAGTGTTGCAGAGAGGATACAACCCATTCATAATTGCAATACATCAGTGAGAGAAAGCTGAATAAGGAAGATTTCCACCTGTCTAGTCAATACAGCAGACACAAAACACTGTTGGTTTAGATTATTTGTCTGTATTATTAGCTAATGAAGTTGGATCAAAGGCTTTTATGCCATGCAATCCTTCAACAACCAATCACTTGTTTCTGATGATTGCTTATGCTGATAGGAAGTGCATATGTTATAAAAGTTGCAAACATTTGTTTCAGGCTGAAATTTGGCAACTTGGCAAAAAGGTTTCAGTGTAGAAACATTTTTTTTCTGTAGTAGATTAAAACAAAGTCAATTGCACACAAGATGCTTAACAGAAAACTAAAATTGATCCAGCTGTCCTGGCATGAAGAATGCATTTTTCTTTATACTTCTTACCCTTAGATTTGTTGTAATCATCCTGCATTCCCTGTCTATAACCAATGACATTTCCTATTAAAATTTAGCTCACACAATCTTATTCTTGTCTATATCTTTCTGTAAATATTCATATCATGAACTAGGTAGAGGCTAAGTCTATTAACACTTCACAGCTTCTGCCTTGCACATACAGGAGAAAAAAAAACAACAAATAACAACAGAAAAACATCAGCACAGAAAATGGTCAGAACTTTAAAGTCCAGTAATAAACATCCTGGAGAGGATAATAAACATGTAAACAGAAGACTGTACATATGGCTTCATTATAAATCTGTTATTGGCTTTATTCCTCATTATTTCCATTAAACCAGAGAAATCTAATCTTAAAATTATAGAGTTTTAAATAAGCAAGTGTTTATAAGGTGTTAATCATCTTTGGTCCCAAAGAACTCAGTAAAAATTGATAAACATCACTAACTCCATTCTAAAAAGCAACAAACTGACGCAGGAAGAGATTAAATGAACTCCAAAACACACAATACAAAAACATAGAAAAGCTTGTGAGGTCAACCCTGTTGACCTCTGGCAAAGGGAAGGATATCCCAGTCTTGAAGTTTCGGGGCAGATTACACAACTAGATTGCAGGTAGGTGCGTAATTTTGTACTGAGGTGGATCAGAGACCTCAAGACACCTCAGTGTTTATCCTCATGCTGTTAACACTTACAACAGGTATGCCTTCCATTCTGCTTCCATCTGGACTTTGTTCTTTACTGTCCAGATGTTGGTGCCTCCTGAGGTTACATCACTACACAAGGATGTGGTTCTGACATGCCCTGACAGCACATCTTGTCCCCATTCTGACTCCACATCAGGGCAAGAACCAAGACCACTCCTTTGCCTCAGATCTCAGTTTCTTTGGAAAGAGAACCCAAGCAAGTGAGCAAGCAAGCCTGAAGAGGATGATGGCCCAACATAGCCAGGCCTGACTAAGCAAAAGATGCCCAACCACACTGTGGTGGTCAGCTTTGCCAGTCCAGGATCTCTTTCTGGATTAGCTGGCTCACACACTACTTACTTTGCATTCCTCAAAAGGAGTTATGGACACTGATGTATAGACTTAAATGCTGGCCAGACTGATAGCTGTAGGAGCATGTTGTACACCATGCAGACCATGACTGTGCTGTGCATGTTGGACTACCATTAGTAAAAACTATGGGGCAGTCATATGCTTGCAGAAATTACAACAAATCTAAGCAGGATTGGGCCAACAAATTATACTTGTAATAAATGGCATGTGTGATTAGAGGCAAAGCTGGAATTCCTTATATTTTGTTTCCTTTTTCCTGACTGGATAAATAAAAGGGACGGTAACGTGTGGTCAGGCATAAAATAGAAGTTTACAATCTTTTGAAATCTAACGTAAGTATCTCCTTTTGAAAGGAAAGGTAAACAAAAGCAGCTAGTGGACCCTGTTTTTCTATGACACCTTTGCTATCAGTCCCCGAGAATATAAAAGTCACGCAATGAAATACAGAACTCCTCAAAAAGATGTAGAAGTCAGCAGATGCCGACAGACCTGGCAATTATTTTGAAGTCAATTACTTTGATGATTGGGCCAATTATTCTTACAATATTTCTGTATAGGCTTGTCGTATCTTTCCCCTCACAGAAGCAGCAAAGAGTGTCTTCACCATACCTTGAAGATATCTGTGGCTCCCCGCTCAAAGTTGTTCGATCTGTTTTCTAAGATGATCAATTCAGTTTTGCCAGTCTCACCGTAAATCTGCATGAAGACTTTGGCATTGGTGCCTGCAGCCCGCACATCTCCAGTAACTACAGACACCTCGTAGTTTATCACTAGTCCAAAAATAAATCAATTAAATCAGAATAGAAGCTCATATAAAATGATCCTGAGGGCTTAGGTTCAAAATTAAATTACCTTGTCTTAACAAATGACCATGTAGCTGAGGTGACTGCATTTGCTCTTATCCAAAGAAAATAAGAGACAGCACAACTCTTCACTGAGCACTAACCTAATAGTTTTCCCTTCTACAACTATTAAGCCAGTGTCAATAGGCTGCAAAATAGAGCCTTAAAATGGATTTTCATTTCAGTATTAACTATAGGGTGGTTAAATGATGTTCATAATGTAACATGAGGGAGTGAGTTACACAGAACAGAGGAAAAACACATATTTTCCCATGACTCCAAGGTAAATTTTAACCTTAGCCTTAAAAGAGAACAAATGTGCTGATATAAGTCAAATGAGCAGTATGGATTTGGTCTACATATATCAAACTATGCAGTAATACAGGCAGGACAGGATGTGTGCTTGTCCAGGCTTTGTCCGAAAGACACATAAGGGTGAAAAAGGCAGAGCACACTAATATTGTAATGAAGACACATGGGAACTGGGGAAGGAGCACTTGGTAGTGTTTTTCCAACTGTTTTAGAAAAATATAGAAACAAAACAAAGAAACAAAACAAAACAAAACAAAAAAAAAGAAGAAGAATTTACTTTCCTCACTATTAAAAAATCACACTCTTCTCAACGTGTCTTCTCTCACATTTCTCAATGGGCACAATCTCACTTGGGTAGACCTCCACCTCCACCCTGCCATCAGCCTCATCTTTGTCAAGCCATCGGTTGCAGGGGAACATGTACTGCCTTCCCTGGACTGGAACCGTGATCTGGACACTGGCCAGGAACCAGCCAGACCGGAGACCCACGTTATCGTGTCCGATCAGTATTCGGTTGATCTTGAAAAAAAAGCAAACAAAAACCAAGAGGGCAGGAAAAAACAAAACAAAACAAACAAACAAAAAATCCAGAATTTACTTTATGCATACGAATCTACTTCTCCTGGCACCCTGCACTTCCATTTTGTACACAAATAATTTCTATATATATTTGAAAATAATCTCAAAACAGGCATTTCACATGCCTGCATATGCCCTAGACTGCCAATTTAGTAGTCTGTACCACATGCATTTCTCAATTTCTGATGTAAAGGTCAGAGCTTTTTACACCATCCTCAGTCCTTAGCTGTATATTGATCCTGAATTCAGCCACTTGCATGAAGCACAGAGTCGCCTGCAATTAATTCTTACCTTCCCAATATCCATCGTGTCGAGGGTAAACTCATCCACTCGACCACGTTCAAAATAATTGCCTAGATCATTATCAGAGACTAGCAGAGGCTCCTTCGTTGTGTCTGCTTTTTCACCATAGAGTTTGATGAAAACTTTGGAGTCTGAGCTGGCACCTGGGATATCTCCTGTCTTCACGCTGATGTGATAACTGACATCTGAAGTGAGATTAATGTACAAAAAACAGATGCATGAGTAACATTTCCAGCCATGCAAACAACACAAGGCGGCTGCCACATCTTGGAGATATCCACCAAAATATAAGAGATACAACAGATGCATTAATGAACAGAAAATATCTTATTTTCTTCCCTCTTACCCTTAGGTTTTGACAGGTTTGATTTTTTTTTTTTTTTTTTAATTTTTTTAGCCAAACAAAAAGCATCTCAACCTGATTTCAGTAAGCAGTGTTTTTTAAAGAAAATTGTAGTACTGAAGTGCTAGTTTTCTAGAAAAATGTCAGTGTAATTTTTTGTCAACTTTTTCCAGGAACACAGTATTATCCAGTAGAATTTTCTCTAACAGAACAGTGGCAATTCGAGATCCTTCAGAGAAAGCTATGCCATAAATAAATAAATAAATAATAAAAACAACAACAAAAACAAGAACAACCACAATTCTTCAACAAATCAGAACTTTAAAAATCAAAGTTCTTTTCTACATATATAATGTAACAATTATTCTCTCTAATGTAATTTAATTCCACTTATAAACTAGGATTTAAGGGTCAGAGGCATTTCCCCTAAGTGACCTATTACAGCTCCCTTAATAAGCATGGAAAAAAAATAAAAAAATAAAAATAAAAAGCCCAGTAAGCCCAGTAGAAGTGCTGTGAACTGACATGAATTGTTAAGTAGAATAAAATAAATAATTATGTGCATACACAGCTCAAATCCAAATCTTATTTTTTCAAAGCTAAACTCACTTTTTAGCATTGGTGACTCCCCAGCAGGCACTAATTCTCGGACAATCTGACCATCATCCTCATTTTTGTCAAGCCATCTGGTTTACAAAAAATAAGTTATTTTTGAATAATTAGGACCTATTAGACCTCTTAAAATCTAGGCTGGCTCCATACATAGTAAAAATCCACACCATAGTCAAAATGACGTTTTTACATGGCCCCATATTTCTGTGAAGATTGCAGGAGCTTGACCAAACCCTACAGAAGTAGCACTTCCAACCCACAGTTTTCCAAGAAGAGAGGTAACCAAAGCCCTGCTGTGAGCACAGTAGATAAGCATCACCTGTGACTTCCATCTGTCTGGCAAGATCAATCTCTGTAGCCACAAGTTGTTTTTGTAAATGGGCAGTCTCGGTTTCTTGAAAGCATTGGCCGTTATTGACTTATTAACTGGAAATACTTGTAACCTTTATTACCAGCTGCCATTATTACAATTTTTATGACATCAAAGTTACTGAAACCCTTTTTTCTTTTCCTTTTTTTTTTTTTTTTTTTTTTTTCTGGCTAGTGTTTGTTTACTCTAGTTTATCATCTCTTTTACTTTTCTTACAGATAACCATATAACCCTTCTTACTTCAGCAGAGGAGCTGAGTTTTCTTGTTCCCATTTTCAGGGCTGGGTTTGTGGAGGTAGATGGTAAGAGCAAAAGGAAGGGTTTCCTTTGTCTCTCAGTATTTATTTAATGATCCAACTAGACTAGACAAGAAGAGGAGATGGGCACAAAGCACAATGCAGCCACAGTCTCAAGGGAAAAAAATCTGAAAGGAAAATGGAGGAGAACCAATTGCTAATCTGCTACCTCCACAGATGTCCTTTCAGATGTACAGATGTCCCTTTCACAGCCCGAAATGCATCATATGCCAGGCAGCAATCATCATATGACATACAGCAAAGTCCCTGGTAGAAGCTTCTTACTTACCACTTCAGAAAAACCTTTACCTACTGCAGCACACAAGACATGCCCATAAACATTGTGAAACATCTACGTAGGGTCAGGTTTTCCACACTGGTGTAGCAGGGCCATTTCTGTCCCCAAACATAATGCCATGAGAGCAGGAGCAGTTCACAGAAAGCCCAAGTACACAGCTATATACAGCAGCATCTTTTGCTGTCAAAATACTACTGAAAACCAGTAAGGGTGCATGAAGAACAACTAAGCAAGCTCTGGCAGCTCATGCAGGGTATTTATATTGCTATAATAATTCCAAGAACTAGAAATGGAAAAACAAACTCTGAGAAGCTACTTCTTTTTAAAGAAGGCCGCAGAACTACGTGGATGACACCAGACCGCAGACGACCTGCTTCTGCACAAACATATGCAGCACAGATGCACCACAGGCTTCTTGCAGTGGCCCCATGCCACATGTCCTTTGCCTTGCTGACCCTCACACCACAAAGGAGGCTGGCTTCCCAGTTAAGTTTCCACCTTTGATTTTGCTGATGAGCCAAACAGAAGGAAAAGAATGAATTGACATGAGCAAATACCACAGATACCTAGATCAAACACCTTTATGGCATCTCACTGGTAAAAAAAAAACTAAAAAAAAAAAAAACAGTTTACAGTCATGAATACTTGGACTTTCCATAGTGACCAGGAGGTAGTAGCCAGGTACTTTGTAATATAGAAGATGCCAGGTGTCCATTTCTTCCATCTGAAGGAATATCTTTTCATTCTCCTCTCCCTTCCCGCACCCAATGTGCCCAAAGAGAACACACAGAAAACCATCACCAGGAAATAAATCCAAACAGGAGCTGGAGATGGCCAGTCCAAGAAGCAGTAGCAGGAGAGTCCCCATGCAAAAGAGAAGTGCATACATTCCCCACCACGCAGACGCACATATCCACAGCTGCCCTATATGCTTGTGCTGGTTGTCGAGTACGCAGACTACCCCGTATTCTTCCCTTTCACTCTGTAAAGCAGGTGGCCATGTGCAGGCAGCTTGAAAAGGGCTAAAAGCTAAGGGGATCAGCATGAGGGTTTAACACCATGTGTGGGCATCAGGTGTGGTATCATGCCCTGGTGGAGGCTGAAATGTGCAGTAGGGATACAGGAGCAGAAGAATCTGTGGGGAAGACTGGGAAACTAATATCAGAAACTGAGCAAGGGTGCAGTGCAAGTAGGGCAGAATAGGGGCATGCCAAGATATCAAGTCCTAAAAGAAGAAGACTTTACATGAGTTGAAATTTTTGGGGTGGGGGAATTATTTTTACCTGGTAGAACCGGTCCTTAATACCTTTGTATCATGTAGTTCTTGAAGTTGGCTCAGGATTCACATCCTTGGACGGGTATCCAATGGCTAGGGGATCATGTCATCCCAAAAGTCAAGGTTCTTCTGCACACATGGAAGTTAACTGGGAGGACCAACTAAGTCTGAGCCTGACCTCTGCCACCCCAGGACCATTGAACTCAGCATGGCTTTCGTGAGGGCAGAAGCCCACAAGGTGGTATAAACTTCTGCTCTCCTCGTGCTGTTTTATTTTGGGTCCTGGTGTTTCTGCTGCCAGTGTACATGCTGCTGATTTTTTCACCTTTGCTATTGTTTTAGGGAAACATATTTTGTCACCCTATTTGCTGATGCTTTAGGGAAACGTGGGATGAAGCAGGATGAACCACTTCTGCACCAAGGTGGCAGGATGAAAATGCATTCCACAAGAAACAGATCTCTGTGTGCAGCATAACAAATGCTAACTGCTTTGACAGTCAGGAATCCAATAAAAGAGGACACATCCCTAGGTAAATAATTTCCCTCTACCAACATTGGCAATGGAAGGAGTTTGCCTTGGATTGGAAGAAGTGGGTTAAAGCTGCTTCTGTAGAAGAAGCTGATTACTTTTTTTCAGCCAAGAGAATAGTACTATTTTCTCAAGAATATGACTTTAACTATTGACAGAGAAAGTAATTGGATGAACAATGCAATTGTATTCCTTTTCTTCAGCACATATGTTGCAATATCCAGAATTTACTCCAACATAATTCCTAAAGCATATCACTGAGCAGCAGATTGCAGCCAGGGGTTTATAGTCTTACACTGAACACAAATGGATTGACACATTATAAACACATCAGGCAACAGAAAATGGAATTTTTCTGTACAGTGCTATCATATTCCTAATACAAAAGGCCTGTCAAAACATTCTTTCATTTTACCAAGCCTCCATGCAATTTCAGTGCGTGTAATTCACACACCAGTACAGATTTTGGAATGGTGTGCATGCATCTTGTGTCACATATTTGGTTTTACATGGTTGTTGTATGTCCAACAACCCAACGTGGACACAAATACAACATGAAAGACTCCAGCACAAATCTCTAAAGCATCAGAGAGTCAGGGAAGCACTGGAAAAATGTAATATGGTATCACATATAGCATTTGACATCCTGTAGATAATAGCCTATGTGTGACAAGAGTGATTAGCATACTCAGATAAATGTGGACACACAAGCATATCTACATGTGTGTCTTTAAATTCAACTTATAGAATCACAGAATCATAGAATATCCCGACTTGGAAGGGACCCATAAGGATCGTCAAGTCCAACTCCTGGTACCGCACAGGTCTACCCCAAAGTTTAGACCATGTGACTAAGCGCACAGGCCAATCTCTTCTTAAATTCAGTCAGGCTTGGTGCAGTGACTGCTTCACTGGGGAGCCTGTTCCAGTGCACAACCACCCTCTAGGTGAAGAACCTCCTCCTGACGTCGAGCCTAAACTTCCCCTGCCTCAGCTTAACCCCGTTCCCGCGGGCCCTATCACTGGTGTTTATGGAGAAAAGGTCTCCTGCCTCTCCACTTCCCCTCGCGAGGAAGCTGTAGACCGCGATGAGGTCCCCCCTCAGCCTCCTCTTCTCCAGGCTGAACAGGCCCAGTGACCTCAGTCGCTCCCCCTCTAGGCCCTTCACCATCTTCGTCACCCTCCTCTGGACACTCTCCAACAGTTTCACATCCTTTTTGTGCTGTGGTGCCCAGAACTGCACACAGTACTTGAGGTGAGGCCGCACCAGCACAGAGTAGGGAGGGACAATCATTTTCCTCGACCGACTAGCAATGCCGTGCTTGATGCACCCCAGGGTACGGCTGGCCCTCCTGGCTGCCAGGGCACACTGCTGGCTCATATTCAACTTGCTGTCAACCACGACCCCCAGATCCCTCTCTGCGGGGCTGATCTCTAGCATCCTGTCGCCCGGTCTGTACGTATAGCCAGGGTTGCCCCATCCCAGGTGCGGGACCTGACACTTGCTTTTGTTAAACTTCCTGGGGGTGGTGATCTCCCAGCTCTCCAACCTGTCCAGATCTCTCTGCAAGGCCTTTCCACCCTCATCTGAGTCTACTACTCCTCCAAGTTTGGTGTCGTGGGCAGATTTGCTCAAAACACCTTCTAGTCCTACATCCAAATCATTTATAAAAACATTGAAGAGGACTGGCCCTAAAATGGAGCCTTGAGGGACCCCACTAGTGACCATCCGCCAGCCTGATGTGGCCCCATTTACCACAACCCTTTGAGACCTGCCCGTCAGCCAATTGCTCACCCATCGGATGATGTTTTTGTCTAGTTGTATGCTGGACATTTTGTCCAGTAGGATCCTGTGGGAAACCATGTCAAAAGCCTTGCTAAAGTCCAAAAAGATCACATCAGCTGGTTTCCCTTGGTCAACTAGCCGGGTGATCTTATCATAAAAGGAAATCAAATTTGTTAGGCAGGACCTACTCTATGATATATGTTATGTATATAACTATGTATATAGTTATGTATATGTATATAACTATGTATATATATGTATATATATAGTTATGTATATGTATATAACTATGTATATGTATATAACTATGTATATGTATATAACTATGTACAAAATAGACAGAAGTTGCAGAGTATTTAATGCAACACAAGGAGGTTTCTCTGGTTCCTTTGTATGATGAACACTTTTGGCATCTGATTGAATAAATGTTCTTTTACAGGGACCTCCTAGTGCATCATCCCATTCATAGACTCTGTTCTTCAGAGAATTAAAAATATTTCCTTATGCTTGAGAAAAATTAGGATGTTGCAGTCCATATGCTTAGAAAAAAAAAATTAACAAAGTATCACTGAAGATTTCAGTAGAGCTGTAATGATTTATAACATAAAAAAATCTATCCTATCACGAACTCATGACTGCCTGATTGAAAATTCATTTCTGTCAGGGATATAAACATTATGAAAAATGGACTATTTTAAAGAATGTCAGCTAGTCCATTCCCGGACTTCCACAGAGCCTTGAGAACAAACTGAAAACTGAAACACTCAATCCCAAGCTTCAGAAAGGTTTGGCTCCACTTCTGGGGCAAAAGTTGAACTCCTTCATTTCAAATTTTTCAGTGTTATTTATTATCACAATAACTACTTCACGTCAGTTAGTATAAGGTGTATATACAGTACAATTGTATCACTGAATGATTCAGGGTTCATTTCCAGAAAACACTGATATTATAATATCATGTGCTCATAAGTGAAGAATAATACCGCTGTGCATCTGAGTGAGGTATAGTAATTCTGTAAATAACACTTGGAGAAGTTGCATTTTCTCCTTGCATGCACAGATCAAATGACTGCTTTAAACACCACTGACTCTAAGAAGAGCTACAAGCCTATCTCTTTACAGCCAACTGTTTTAAGAGTTGAAAGCACAGGCCTGGGAGTCATTATTTCTGGATGCTCTTCCTGAACCTGACACAAATTCACGCTTAATCCACTTAGCTTCTCTTTATCTCTGTTGGCTCCCTTGTAAAAGGAAGACTGTTCTTCTCATAGAACAGTTGTGACTATTAGGTTATAGATATTCCTGTAGAACCATAAAAAAAGCTTTCAAATTAAAAGACAAAACATAGCCGTGCATATGAATAAGTAAAGAGCAAGAACAGAGACTTCAATGAGTCACATGCAGTAAAGATCTATATGGATATCCTACAGGCGTTAGATACAGTGGAAGCTGTTTAGCCAGCTCTCTGCTGTAGTAGGTGTTTTTATAGAGGTAAGAAGCCTCTGAATAGTTTTTATAGAAGTAAGAAGCCTCTGGAGCTTTCTGCACACGTGAGATATGTTCCTGCTGGAAGACATTTAGTCCTCTAGCTGACTCAGAGGAACAGCTAAGCTGCAGCAAGTCTGCAAGAGCAGCTTTCAATAAGGATGCAGCAGCAGAGGTTATTTCCTCCAGATCACGCAAATGTGCTACGTGGAAGAGTGGAAGTTAATCAGGTCTTGGGGATGAAGGCAATGAGAACATCAGCATGTCCACTGGCTGGCGAGAGACTGGCCAAGCAGAAAAATAATCTTCCCCAGTGTCCCTTGGATGAAGACTTGTATTAGCTAACTAACCTCGCTTGCATTGGCTCACCAAAAGAAGGCTGCTCTTCTTGGACAAGCCTACTTCAGCCTCTTGGCTCTGAAGAAGCAGGCAAAGAAGGTCCTTCTGAGCACCCGCCAAAGCAGTGAGGATGTAAGCTGTCCTTGGCCCACAGGGCTGGAGGGGAACATCCAAACACTGCAGGTCATGGAGACATTTATCCCTCAGATGGAGGATGCAGTGGGTGAGCACCTTCGCCCTCAGATATCTCCAGAACCCATGACGACACCCGTATACTGCGATGATGCCCCAGTCTCCCTGGAGACACAGGCACCAAAGGTAGAGGTAGGGACCAGCTTTCCCCTGTGGTTGGAGGTGATCAGTCATGTTACTTTCTCAATCTGAGGGGAGAAGATAATGCTGGCACAAGGACAGCAAACAAAGCTGCACGAACAGCACAGATCTTACTTGGAAAAGAGACCGTAAGAAAGGTAAGAAGAGTGGAATTCCATCATTTGTGACTTGGAGCCTGAATTCACCCTTCACCCTATATATCCTGGGGCTAAAGTCCTTTTTTATTCCTTTTTTTTCTTTTCTTTTTTTTTTTTTTCTTTTTTACTTCCTCTTTTATTTAGTCCCTGGCCCGAGGGGAACGCCCTGTGGGCTCTTCTGATCCACAGGAGTATACCTAGGGGGAACGGTGTCATCACTCCAAGCTGAGGGAAGACATATAAACAGCCAAAAAAAGAGGCAATTCAAAATGAAATCTTTAAAAAGAGCCAGTTGCATAGTGCATTTAGACACAGAAATACCTCTGAAGAATCTGAGCAAAACAGCTCTTCACGTGGACACTTCATGTCCAAGTAAAAACCTGTCTAGCTGGGTTGCTTAACTCAGTAAAACATATGGTTGTTAAATATGTATCAAAAGGCAGCAATGACATAACATCATGGTTTGCTCTTTGAAAAGGGAGAGGCTGGCTTGCTTTTCACAACCAAGATGACATTGCATCTGCTGCTGAGTGCTGTCTCCCCAATGAATGTGCTCTCTGATGTGATGTGGCTTAGCAATTCAGAGGGGCTGGGGACTGGCTCCTGTTTTATATTAGGCTGACTCCCCTGATTATAGTGGTGTTCTTCCTGATTTATAGTGACAATGGACAAGTAGCCATCTTAGCGGGTTTACCCCTGTTTGCAATATAAGAATAATTGTGTTTGCATTTTACAATTCCACTTATTTCCCTGGAGAAGACTTTTTACAACAGCTACTTGATGCTGTTAAGTGGAGCTCAGTGGACTTCCATCCTACAGGGTGGACATTCTTCAAGGGCAAGTGGGACTGCACAGGACACTAAACTACACTGAATGTCTGCTTTATGTTTTCACCCAGTTGTCTCTGGTTTGTGCTAGGATGTGGAGGACCCCAGGTAATGCCAGAATGAATGTTGCATCTGGCTCCCCATGGGCAACCTCACTACTGCACATTTCTTTTGGCCACTTGATTGTCTGGGAAAGAGAAGAATACATTTATAACTACTGAAGGGTTGAGTTACAACCCTTTGCTCTACAACTATCTCTGTCTGCATGATATGCATGTCCCTTCATGCAAGGAGCTCTCAAGATGGCATAACACTTTTACATTCTCCCAACACGAAAATAGCATCCCATTGCTCCTGGAAAGATGGGATGTGCATGCAAGGGAGCAGAACCTTGTCCCTCACATGCAATAAAACTAGCAAACTGCAGCTGATTGCAGAGCGTGTTTCTGCAGCAGGCAATTGCAGTGACACTCTATGTGGGACTGGAAGGTTGTGTTTTACCTTTTGGAAATTCTCTATATTACTGAACGAATTGCTGAAAAGTTCAGAATTCAGGCTGCTGTTCATATGGTAAGGGGAGTTAACAGTATCTTAAACCTCCCAATCCACACTCTTTGCTTTCAGGCTTAGCAAAAATAAATGAATGCATAAATAAAAAGGATTAAGCTGCGCTCAGAAAATTCCAGTCTTGGAACAATTGGTAGGCTCTTTAAAGGCTGGCAAATGCATAGCTGGGGGCATGATTTGCAAGCACAAGCATTGTTTCCAGTACCTGTAGCAGGGGAATTCCACAGCCTCGCTTTCTGGCTGTCCTTCTTCCCTCACTATCACTTTGGCAAGGTACCAGCCACTGCTTCCTCCTTTGCCATCATGCCCTATCCTCACCCTCCTCACCTGCTTCAGCGTTACTGCTTCAACGAAGAATTCATCAGCCTTTGAGAAGGAAAAAAACAAAAAGGTAAAGCAGTATTTCTTCTTAAAAACAAACAACCCAAATTTATTACTGCAATCAAACAGACATCATCAGCATGCTCTAAGATAATTCTTCACGAGATGAAGGGGTAAGTACAAATTAATTTACCAAAGAATGAAAGCTTGAATATTTGTGCTAGAAGTATAATATTAGAGTTACAAATATACGATCTGCCAGCATTTTAAATCTTCCATGTCGTTGCTTGCTCTCCACAACTGTAAAAAAAAGAAAACTAATTTGATTATTAAAAAGTTCACACAGAGAGGCAGGAAATCCAAATTCAAACCCACATTTGGATATCAGCTTTCTGGGAGAACCTGGGAAGGTTACTCTAGACCGAATCCACAGAGGTATTTGGAGGTACATTTTGAGGACACCACCCCACATTAAAATGGGCTGACATGGACTACTGGGCACAATCTGGTCTCCCAACACTTCCTCGTATGCAAGTGTCAGACATGGATGCACAGGGGTATTTCCAGGTGCTCAGGAGCCTGCTCCCTGTGTTGTATTCAGAAGCTGGCATGAACCTAGTCCAGGAGCTAATTATCCTTAAATACCCATACAGACAAACAAGCAGGCATAACTGCCATGGCTTCCTCTGGCTGAGATGCTGTCTTAGGTAAGAGAAAGCTAACTAAATGTGACAATTTGCTCATTCTTCATCATCTCCCAAAAGCCTGTGAAACACATATGACAGTAGCAAATATCCAGTTAGCTCCTGCAAAGCGTGGTGGCCTGATAATGGTGTTCAGTCGGGGAAGAACAATAATTATAAATAAAATCATAATTTCTTCCATCATTCAGGACTCAATATTGACCTTTAAAATATAGACAACTGAACATACTACCACTGTTTCAAACCTTAGTGATGGGCTTCTATTCACAAACAGCTCTTACAAACTCAAAACTGCTGCATGGGGATTTAAGTTATCAAGACCTCACTGAGTCAGACTAAGTCAATGAAGTCTGATTCATTAGGCCTGATGTTCATCTTACTTATTAACAGCTGATATAAATTAATGAGTAAGTAAATGGATGGAACTGAAGCAGGGCAAACACCTAATTTAAAGATGTCTTTAAATTTTACCATCTATACAGGCTATTAGTTTGCATCTGCAAGCAAACTTTTCAACTTAAATTGGTAATCAAGGTGCTATTGGTTTAAGTGGTTGTAGATTAAAGACTGCACAGACTTAGCCACATTTATTTATAATGGCGTATCTGAGTTAATCAGTGTAGATATACTTGTTCAGTCTCTTGAACATATGAGCTCCAAGTTTGTCGGGATCAATCCATAAACAGCTTTCAATTCGCTCACCAGCTTTCAGCTCCTCATGCCAAAAGACCAGTTATTCATTAACAGATTTCAGATTGGTCTATATCATCTGGATACTATTAATAACATGAACTGATTTCCTAAATCATTCTTCCTATTCTTCCTATTTTCCCTTATTTTATTATTTTATTTTTTATTTTATTTTATTTTATTTTATTTTATTTTATT
>CM021729.1:3299252-3375884 GCA_011074415.1 Stictonetta naevosa | reverse complement strand
AAAAGCAAGTTTTCTTTTAAAAAAAGTTTCACCTCTATTTTAATAACATTCAAAACGTTCATGAAGACTCTCCTGCGAAAATCAGCAGCGAGCTTTATCTGAGCAGCAATGAAGCAGAGCCAAGTCAGCGCACAGCACGTGATGCAGCAGCCTGGCCTCCCCGGGGAAAAGAGCAAGGGCAACGGGGACACCAGAGACCTCTCTTGTCTGCAGGGTTTGGCCCCTCTGACCTTTTGCTGAGGGAAAGGAGAAGTGATGTGCGCAGGGAGGGGCAAGGGGGGCTTGTACAAGGATTAAATGCCGATAGAGGGTTGTCAGGGAGAAACCACACAGGGAGAAGTCGGTGTGAGACAGGTCTGCAGGGACCGGGTGTCCCCCAGGCACCCGTCATCAGCCTCCTGGGGCTCGTGGGCACCTTCCCCCTCACTTATCTGCACGCCCCTTCACATCCAAGCAGTTTGGGAATTCTCAGAGCCAAAGCAAATATTCCCCCAGGGTACAAGCACCAGGGAGAGCTAGACCTGACACAACTGTTTCCCGATAACATTCAAGATAAGGGGACAAAAAAGAGACTGGGGGTAAACACGAGCTCCACAGCTACACGCCGAGCTCCATTCCGCTGGGGGAGCAGCCTGGAGACGCTGTGCAGGGACTGATTTCACCATGGATACCCAAAGCGAGGATGAACCAAGCTTTGATCAACTTGCAGAAAGGGACAGTCCTGCGTGCACAGGGAGATAGGCGAGATGACATAATAGGTCTTGTCTAACGCCGAGTCTTACGCTTCTATAATCTGGCAGCTAAAGGTCACGGATTTCTCAGGGCTAATGCTCTCTATCTCCTGCACTGCGGCAGCGGGGGAATTAGCCTGTCAATAACAATCAGAGCTGATAATAGCGGGTTAAAGGTTGCAGATGCTTTAGTTAAATGGACCGAGGCAGAGGCGCAATGTGGTTGTAACACCGACTAACATTTAGATAAAGCTTATTTAAATGAACTGCTGCTTAAGCAGGAGCCCACCCGAAGCATCCGGATTAAACTGTGGCTATTATCCTAATTAAAACGCTCTGCTCACACATGCACACCGACACAGGCGAGAGAGCCACGACCCGGCGTTTCCCTTCAGCACAGCCGGCTGCCGGAGAGGTGCGGGTAGAGCACTGCCCTGCACCAGAGCCGCACCTCCGTGTAACACATGTGCCTGCCTCCTGCTAAAGTCTTCAAAAACCCTGCACACATGCCACATTTGGCCGCTGGACAGGACTAAGAGACGTTTTTTTTTTTCTTCAATAACCAAGAGTAAAATGTTGACTTCAGCAGGAAGCACAAACCACCATGAATTAGACCAGTTGCGTGATTCCGTTTGTGTTTTGCTTCATGTTTTCCTCCGGTTTTGTCCTTTTAGGTTTTGTTTCATCTGGAGCAGCCACGCTTTGCTGCTGTAGTGGTAAGACATGTAGCCTTGCTTGTCTGCAAAGGTGAGGTGGTGGCTGCAGCAGCCCCAGCCCAGTGACCTAGGAAGGCTGCCAGGTCCAATTCCTTTCCATAAGGAAATGGGCGCTGTTCTTCAAAATATTTTAAAAGTTTCATTTTTATTTTATGTTTTGTTGTTTGTTTTTTAAGTGCCCAAACAGGATGTTCAAAGCCAAAGCTCACACAGGACCCTGTTCATTTATACCTCTACTTTATCATAAATCATGACCCATGTCACGTTAAGTGGGTGGCAAGCAAGGTGTTGTCGCTGGGGGGGTGCCACAGGAGACAGTGGGCACTTGTACCTACTTTTCAGTCTTCTCTGGCGCAGGGAGACCATTTCATAAAGCTCCCTCTCTATGAGGCCATCTCCTTCATCTTCATCCAGCCATTTCCCACACGGGAAGGTTTGCTCAATACCAGTGAATGGACAGTAAACCACCACCTAGGGAAAGAAACTGGCAAGGTGAGTCTGTATATTCAATCTCTGGCACCCCACAGGACTCTGGTACTGACATCTTAAGTAACAGATACAGACAGAGCTAGGGATCTTGGTCCTGCTTTCAAAGCCTAGCTTTCTTGGCCTTTCTGGCCAACATTAACTATACTGGTCACACAATTCCCAATCTGAAATATGTCTAAGACCTTTCCATCTTGTTATTCCCATCTCTCCAGAACTACACCAAAATGAGTCATCCAAGAAGAGGCAAAACAGATGATGTTGTACACATCCCCACATCCCATCGTGCTCCACTACCTCCCAGTAACAGCTGTGACCAGCCACTATTTTTTTTCTGGGCCCCAAAGCAGCATCTAAAAGCTTCAGGAAAGTCTGAATTTAGATGATAACTTTGAAATGCTCAGCACAATCCACGACTGCATTTCTGCCTGGCAGAAATTTTTATTCATTATTGGGCAAACATCTGAAGGTGTTTTTGGTGCTGAGCAAAAAATAATCTCTGTCTTCGTGACTGCAAAGAGACAATCAGCCCAGTTAGTAGGTGATTGATTTACACATCTAATGTGCCTTTGAGGCAATCAGCTACAACCATGCATTATGTATAATATTGACTTGCTAAACTGCAGATATTGTCATCCAAATAAAGGCAGACTTTCTTTTTCGTTCTTTTTTTTTTTTTTTTAATGAACTTATTTGGTTGTTGGGGTCAGGTTATGAATGAATAGGAAGCAGCCTGAGAGCTGCTTACAGACATCTTAGTCTCACCTTCTCACAATACCAGCCAGAACTGACGCCACAATTATCATGGCCAATGGTGACCCTGCTGAGAGGGCTGAGAAGAGCTGCTATCTCCACGTTAAAGAGATCTGTCCTGGCACGCTCAAATTCACCTCCTTCCAAGAAAATCTTCCCACTGTTCTTTAAGCCTTTGGAGCCATGGAGGATTACGTGGATCTTGGAGTTTGTGCCAGCTCCTCTGATATCTCCTGTCACTACAGCAACGTTATACACAATACCTGAAGGAATCAGGAATTCAGTTAAGAAGAAAAAGAAAGGCTGAATGCAAGATTTTTTATTGGATTTACATTGGACTCTACTGATTTCCCACTGGTCTTTTTAACTTTCAACTTGCAGTGCAACGCTTCACTTGTTTTTGTTCCACACATACCTCTGAGAAATGCCTGACTACCTTCAGAGAGTCTGAGAGAAACAGGTTTGTGCTGACAAACTCCCTGTCACATGGCCCAATGGAAAAATACTTTAAAAATAAAAAATAAAAAAAATCACCATATGGTGACGATTAGGTAAAGAAAAGGGAAAAAAAATGAATTGGCAGTTAAGTTGCTTGATTTTGAGAGGTCCCAAGCACCAGATATTTCAGAAGATGCTTAAAGAATGGAGTGGTTGCTCCAAGCAGCGGTGACAAGATTTGTAGCATCACAAAACTCTGGAAATTTGGTGTCAGCAGCCCCTAATGCTGCAGAAACCAGCAGGACCTTCACTGTCACTATGAGGACTAAAGATCTCAGCAAAGCAAGACTTGGGAGAGGTATTGTCCCAGCTAGAAAAAAAGAAAAGTATTTCTGAAAGGAAGTCTATTTGCACAGCAGTTTGCTCATTTTTTCCATTGTAACTGTTAGGCTAAGAAATATACCACTTCTTCCTACAAGCCTTGTTTCTCAGGAAGCCCTCTGGCAGGCGTGTCTTAGACCTGTATCATGGTGTTGAATAAGGAGACACCTCTGTAGGTATAACAGTGTTTAAGGGACCAAGCATAAAATAGTTCAGGTCCAATATAAGTCCTTCCTTTGCTAACTTCACCCAGGAATTTCAGTAGGGGCTTTGGACTAAGCAAAAATATCAAAACTCACTCTTTTCTAAACACCCATCTCTTTCTTTAAAGGTTACATTAGAAATTGTACTCAGGCTTCTTTTCCCATGCATATGGAATATCTTCAACAGGA
This sequence comes from Stictonetta naevosa, assembly GCA_011074415.1. Lineage (NCBI taxonomy): Eukaryota > Metazoa > Chordata > Aves > Anseriformes > Anatidae > Stictonetta > Stictonetta naevosa. The sequence continues at coordinate 3,371,987 of CM021729.1, read as the reverse complement.
CTCATGAGAACAGGAAAAGTACACATTTATGAATGGTAAAAGAATAAAGGAAGCTTTTAGTAAATGAATCACATGTTAATTGGAAGATAGCTTTCCCCCATCTTTTCCCCATTTTTCCCAGCATGTGTCCTGCAGTCAGGATTCTGCACCCAAATCACTTTCTTTGTGCACATGCAGGGAGCAATAAAAAGACTACAGATGTTGTAAAAACATAAAATTAGAAAGGAACTCCATAGGCAAAGTGTTTACCTTTATACTGCTGAATAAAAACAGGCCATATTAATGTCTAAGACATCTTTTGCATCACGGTAATTTATTTTATTGACTTTACAAGCAGCTTTCCTTTAACAATGACATAGCATTTCATTTTCTCTGCTTTAACCCTGCTTTAACCATATTGGATGATCAAAAAGCCAGTCTGGGGACTCAGCATCACCCTTGTTGTTTTGTAAAAGGATGCACAGCTCCCCAGCCTGAAGTATAACGCCTTGCTGTGAGGTGCCTTGGTGACTGGGATTAGCAGCCGTCTGCCTTCTGGAGGCTGGTGAGTGGCTTGCACAAACACATGCTGAACCTTTCATCCTTTGCCCATCGTTCCCTTATCCAGCTGTATGGGGTGACAGATCAGCATGTAGGTCCTGCACAGCTTCACCAGCGAGATGTTGGGGGGGGGGAATGGGAAAAACAGTTCAGGGACCCTTGCACAGAACTGCCTGTCACACCAACAGCTGGGCCACTGTAGGTGTCCCTGAGCACAAGACATTCAATCTTCTAACAAAAATATGGATAGAAGCAACAATTAGACCTTTGTATCCTTGCATTTCCCACCATGGATTCAGCACGAGCCTTTACCTGTGGCTTCGGTGCCCCCTACAAGGATGTCCCTCTGGATTTTTCCATCATCTTCATCTAAAGCAAACCAGCGCCCAACTGGGAATTGGTACACGCATTTATTGCCAATGTCTTCAATGATCACCTAAGAGAAAAGAAACAGCACTTTGCAAAATGCATGTGGAAAAAACAAAGGTGTTAGACAAAGAGGTGACAGAAGAGCAGGAGTTGCATGTACACGCTCTCACCTGACATTTAATATATTCAACACTCAGGCAGATCCCTCGCCACTCCCTAATGAGCACAGAAAGAATTTCAGACAATCAGTGAGTAAAAAACAGGCAGTTTTTTCTCTCTCTCTCTTTTTTTTTTTTCTTCCCTCCAGTGAACTCAGTCTGCATCTCTCGCAGTGTACGAGACCAGATGTCTCTGCTAGCAAGACCAGCTGGCTGGCCTGTCTTCCTTCTCTCCAGAGCCCCTTTGCTGGCTACTCTTCTCCAGCAGCTGAATGGCAGCTCTTTGTTCTGCTTTGGGAACAGGCTGTCTCCTTTCTCTCTCAGCTTTAGCGCCTTGTTATGAAATAATACCAAGGAATTTTAGGACAAATCAAGACCGTTGGATCAGCTTGTGTGACCTAGTAATACCTTCTTATCCCACTCAGTGACTCTGGGATGGAAACACTTGCAAAGACAGCCTTGAAACCCTAGGGTAGAAATAGTTTCTTGTTTGGAAGGATTTGGCTCTGTGCCATACTCTAGAGACATATTCTGCTGCAACAAGACATGGAGCAGTCTTCCTCCTTAATATTAGATTAAGCCAGTGTTAACCACTTGGAGTTTCTTGCACATCCTGCTGCAAGGCATTTCTTACTACCATTCCTGAAGCTTGCCATAGATCTACTGTAGTATTCTGAATGGACAGTGAAGAACAAAAGGTGCTGAAGATTTTCAGCCAGAAAACAAGAAATCAAAATCTCTATTTGCCTACATGGTTTATGTCTCAGAGAATGAAAATTCACTGTTAGGGATAGAAAGTAATTGTTACTTTTGCCTTTTTTTTTTTTTTTTACCTCCCTTAAGAGCAAAAAGGGAGAATCTGTCCTCCCTCACAGACTTATGAGACCATTCTTTGGGAACCAGAACTTCCCTTTCTGTCACTCATCCCACACTGCAGTACAGCCTGTAGCATCACAGATTCTTGTTGCACCTCCGTAGACATGGACAGTAGTGCTTGCTGGGGCTGGGATTGTCAGCATCAGAGAGCAGCACCGTGCTGGAGTGTTAGAGACTAAATATATGAGGTTCAGGCGAAATATCAACATTCAGATTGCCCTCTACCAGCTCATCCTCTTGGGATTTCTGTTGAAGTATTCTATTCATTCATTTATTTAGAAAAACAGCACTGAGTGTAAGCTACCCTGAAAGCACAAGAAAAATGAGAGGAACCTCTAATGATGCTTAGCAAATTCATCCAGGAGTGACAATGCTAGAGTCCCCATGTGTTGGAGCAAATTAGAATAAAAACATCAACCAACAGTAGAAAATAATGGGGCTATGGTTTAGCTCCTTCCTCCAAACCTCCAGCTGAATTTGTAAAGCAAAATCTGCCTTTTACTTAATTACAAACATCTCAGATGTTTTGTAGCAGAACATGGGATTAAACCATTGGCTGCAGCTAGTCACTGGTTTGAGTGATGGGACTTAACCTACCTAACCAGCATCAAAAATCATATCATGCAGACCACACCTGTTCTGTGAGAATGAGGTGGGGCTTTTTGTTTGTTTGTTTGTTTTGTTGTTGTTGTTTTGTTTTTTTGTTTTTCCCTCTATTTTTCCCTCCTCTGTTTATTAGAGGGAGCAGAACAGCTCTGATTTTCACCTTCTGCATTTTTCATGGACAGTCAACATAATAACTTTTAGTGCTGCATATCATGATGGTGGAAAAGCATGTGCTAATATTTACATTGGTAATACATCAAACCACCCCGCTATCTAGGTTTTACAAATTTGAGCCAGCTGTGTTAAACTATGCAAGCAGAGGAAAAAAAAAAATAAGAAAAGAGATTAGAGGAAAGAGTCATTTATTTCTTCTTTTTAAATATTCTTTCAGCCATTTCACTAAAAGCTGCAATACCTTCACTCCTTAGAGCAGGAGATTAAAATGTGGAGGAAAGTGGGAGAGGAAGGAAGTGATCTTTGTGGCAAGTCTATATTTTAGTTGTGCCAGGGACGAATCACTTAAATTTTCCCAAGCTATAAGTCTCTGCAAGTTTCCAGCGAGAACAGACTCAATATATATATTTCTTAGGCTCTGGTATCATTACGGTCTGAGTAATGAGTTAAGTCAATAAAGAGAGGGGGTGGCTTGGAGGCACTGGCTTGGAGAATTCCCCCTCATCTGTCAGAGAAACCACAGTGATAGAGACGAGAAATATTATTAGAGCAGGTAAATTCCAGTATTAACAACTGCATTTTCTCACTGCCACAAAGCCCTGTGAGGTGCCGGACAATTTACCCAGACTCAAATGTCCCTCACAGCTCGGAACTGCTGCACCTGCTTTGCAGAAGCAGTGGGCACACACAGCTAAAGGATGCACCACACTGCCACCAAACATCCTTGCATTTCTGGGCATTGGGCCACTCAAAAGGTAAAAGGTGAGATATTTTGATATCAGGACATGCTAACGTTAAACATCTAAGGAGTAACTAACCTTTGCAAGAAACCAGCCAGCAGAGCCACCCTTGTTATTATGGCCTATATTAATTTTTCTTAACCTTCCCAAATTTGGAGCATCAAGTGTGAACTTGTCTTCTGCTCCCTTTTCGAAGTTGTCTTTGTCATTGTCCAGTTTCCTCACACCTGAAAAATATAAAAATACAAAACCTGGGGAGCTGTTGGCGCGTGTGTGTTTTTTAACTGAAGAAATGTTTAGGAATGCCACTGCTGACTAAATCAAATATTCTCCAGGTACCAGATTTCTCTCAGGATCCAAGGTAAAGGCAGAGGACTTTATGTTCTAATAAAAAGGCACCTTTCATTGAGCACAGAAAAGACAAGGATTTTCACTCTAATGTCACAGTTATTTACAGCTTTCAGAGTTTTCAGAAATGTATATCCAGATGGCTCTTGCAGCTTCTTTCTTTCTTTCTTTCTTTCTTTATTTCTCTCTCTCTCTCTTTCTTTCTTTCTTTCTTTCTTCTTTTTCCCTACCACCACATTTTCCTCTTATATTTTTAATGTCTTTTAAAATCTCCAAACTGTTTAAAAGAGGCTTGGTCACATGCAACAGATTTTGACATTTCAAGACACAGGATTTTTCCCCGCATCACACAGGAAGGATTTATTTTCAAATTAAGTCTTCACCAGGGGCATTGGCTTTTCCAGATCTTGCAGGTGTTTATCGTTATGAAAAGAATTAAAGCACTGACCCGGGCTGCAACCAGCGCTGTTTCTGTGCTAGTGGCATGAGGGTAGGACAGAGTCTGCCCGAGACACCCGGCCAAATCTGTGCAGGAAAGGCATCAGAGGGCAATGCATCCCGCTTACCTTCGAAGGGGATGAATCATTTTCTAGAGGTGTTATTTCTCTGTGTAGATTTGACAGGTTGCCTGGACAATGGGCTGAGATTTGGACACCCACTTTCAAAAGTCTTTGGAGAGATCAGATGAATCCCCTTGTGAAAGTCTGGAGAATTAATCAAGAATGAGACCTCTCCACTAGGTTTCATAATCTGCTCAAGGACACTTGGCAGGCATCATATCATCACTTCTTGACTTTGACAGGATATGTGCAGTACAGAAGACAGAGGATATTTGCTAGCTGAGTCTCCAGGAATTTCCACCTACCTTTTGCCATGGTGTGAGCCAGAGACTTTGGTCTGGGCACATCTTATTAATATTCAGATAGAAATGTATATTTTAAATTAAATTTGAGTTCTTGGACTACTGCTGTAATACATTCTGTATTAAGGAGCAGCTACCACCATCAATTTAAAACAAGCTAATAAAAAATGTGGACAAATCACTTTTCTAAATGACCAGACAGGCTCAGCCACAACCTGCACCATGCAGAAAGGACAACGCTATCCTTCCAGGGTCAGAGAAAGGATGGAACATTTGACAGAGAGGTGGTGCAGTTTTCCTCCTTGGAGATCTCCAAAATCTGCCTGGACGTGGTGCTGGAGACCCAGCTCTGGGCGGGGCTGCTTGCACAAGGGGCTTAGACCAGATGACCTCCAAAGGTCCCTTCTGTTCTCAACCATTCTGTAATTCTGTGACATTCAGCACACATTGCATGCACTGTAAATAACACATTGGTTTTGGGACCCTCAGTGGACTGGTGCCTATCACACTGGTTTCTGCTTGTGGTGCATTTTCTCAGGATTTGGGATTTTGGGTGGTGGGTGACCACAGCCATGCTCACAGCCCCCCAGCAACTGCTGCCCTGCAGACCCAGCTTCCAGGAGCTGCGGATGTGAGAAACCCCAGCACTAACAACAGCATTTGTTGTGTCTTTCACTCAGCCAAATTATTCTGCATTTGCCAGATTGCTGCTGTGCGTTGCTCAGATCGCAGGCCTGCAGAGCAGGAAAGAGTATTTTAGGAAATGATTTGCATTTGAATACCTGTGTCTCCTTTCTCACCGAAGATATTAATGAAGACATCCGCATCTGTTCCACTGCCGCTGACTTCACCTGTGAACACTCGGACCACGTACTTGTTGACTGCAAGGAGAGAGGCAGAAATCCCAACTCATTAATAACTCAATGGCTAAAAAACATAATAGTCAATTCAGGCTGCGCTGTGCTATCTTGAGAGCACGTCTGAACCACTGCTCCTGGATCCTTTACACTGACCCTCAAATCTTTTTTTGTTTTCTCCACAAGAGAAATAAAATCCACAGACAGAGACCCTGTCTATGACATTGTCCGTGGACAGAGACACAGAGCTCTGGCATTTTGGGTATTCACTGCCCATGGCAATAGACAGAGATCACTCAATTTAATTTCAAGCCCTGACATGGCCTTTTTTTCCCACCAAAAGCTGAAATAAGTGAGAGGAAGGTGCAAATTTTGATGCTGATACATGGCCATTAAGTGACCTCAGACCTACACACTGGCATTGCTTTTTCAAAAACGTCAATGAGTTACAGAGCCAGCCATCTGTTCCAGATCAGACCTGACCCCTGTGGTCCAAATGCTGTCCTAGAGCCATTTTTGCAGCTCAGCTTGTATTAAGCCTGGCTGGTGACACCAAGTATTTTGAGGAAAGGTCAGTCACACTTTAGGAGCCCCAAAACCTGAAAGGGGACCACCCTGCTACTCTGTCCTGTAAAATAAAAATAAAAATCCTTTTCCATTTAATGGGAAAACAAGAGTAAAGCCCAGGAGATGTGACACTACTAAGCTACGTCATGTGTGGCACAAAGGAACACAAAAATGACATGGGTGAACCACATCATGAACATTTCACACTCCCCAAGTCAGTGAAGCAAGCTCTTCAAGGGATCAGGATGGGACTAACTTAGCTCCAAAGGACAGCAAGGGTTTGCTCTGCTTCTTCTAAAATCAATAAGAAAGCAGCCGCGGCCTTTAGTGTGATCATAAGTGGGGAAAACATGAGCAGCTTTCAAAATCTATGTCATAAGTCTACCTGACTACCTTGATCCTCCGAGCAAACTCCACCATGACACACCTAGTACCATATCCTCTGTGCAGCCCCAGGGCTGGAGATAGGCAGCAAAACACAAAACAAAAATTACAGAGTAATTCAAAGTCTACAGTACATGACCTGATCTACGCCCTCAGCAAAATATCTGTGACAGCCTGTGTTAGTCAGTCCTGGGTAGCTCAATCTGTAGGCTTTGTGCTCCACCACCTCCTCCTGGCCGAGTCCTGGGCACGTGCAAAAGGGACAAGTGCACAAACCACATCACACACATCTCCTCTGCAAAAATAAAGGTTTTTGCACCATGATCCAGGGTAAACAAATTTTTCTCTTTGCCCGGTGAAAAGTTAGTAGAGAAGCTCGTCTGGGCTTCCCAGCCAGCACCAGAAACCAATTAATTCCCTCAGAAGCTAAGGACCATCACAAACCCTGAGCTCCCACTCTCAGAGCAGGTCACCTGCCCTCCTCCACCTTGATCAGTGTATAGTAAAATTATTCTAAAAGACAGCAGACACTTTGGTGCACATGCTCCCCCTGAGGCAGAGCATGTGAGAGCAAACCTATGAGGAGAGGTTGTTGGTCCATTCCCTATTATAAAGATGTGCTCAGCTCCTGGGGTGAGGAGAACAAGGACAGAGCCCAACGAGAAGAGAAAATCACCTGTCATGGTTTAATGAATGTGCTCTGAAAAGGCTAAAAATCAAGCTGACATTCTTGGCGCCCCATCTCAAAACATGCCATTACAAATAAAATGATAATGATAAAAGTGCAATAAATACTAAATAACAAGAAAGAGGAGGGCAGAACCTCCTCTTTCAAGGGAGCAATGTGATAATATTTCTCTTTAACTCTTTTTCTTCAGTTTGAAGAGCTCTCACAACCTGCTGGAGATACACCAACAACAGATTTTGTTTGCATTAGCCAAGGATAGAGACGCTGCAATTTACAGCTCCCATGTGGTTACTGAACTGCTCCAACTAAAAGTGACCCACTGTACATCGGGATCTTCAATCACAGACCACATTTTTCAAGAAGCTCTGCTCTGTGCACCTCCTCTAAATTATTTATTCTGACGTCAGTGATTAATTTTCCACTCCGTTTTCCAGGGGCCAGAAGAGCGTGGTCGGATAAAAGGATCCACAGAAGGGCAAGCGTCAGTGGCCAAGGTTAGATTAGTCTTGTAGGATCAGACTTCATGCCTCCAAAGAATAGTCTGGAAGGATGCCTGAACACATGCAGCAAGGGGGACAGGTAGGGAGCAAGCCAACGAAGAGCAATCAGCAACAGTTCCCAGAAAGAGGGTAGGAAGGGCACCTTGAACTGCTTCTGCAGAACCAGAGCTGATTGGCAAGCAAAATGCTGGCAAAATTCTTGGCCCCATCCGATGCCTTGAAAAGGTTTTCAACACTGCTGTATTTCAGATCTAAGACATACAATGTCATGACAACTGCAAGCGTTTCACTCTGCCCCCTTACATATAAGCATAGCATACGCTTGGATGCCTCTCCTCCATGCTCCATGCCTGCCCCTTTCGGCTCTGTGTGCAGGACTAGGTTTCATTCCATCACATTCAGAGAACAAGCAGGATCAAGCTGAGCTATGCTGGATTTTTGCCACCACCCTCTCCCCTCTCTGCAATCCAGGACTCGGTTACAACAGAGGGAGCAGCACTTCAGGGGTCCTTCTGTGCTTCGTACATCAGCTCATCTTGCAGAATTACATGGTGGAGATGTAAATTTAAACAGAAAGAGATGCTACATCTCAAAAAGGCAGGGAGGATTCAGCTGCTGGGAGCATGCAGAAAAAGGCTCTCATTGCACCCAGGCAGAGATCTGGCTGAAGTCAAGCACCCTCCATTTCAAGCATGGGTGGATGTCGTTCCCTACTCTGCAAGCCCTTAATCATGAATTATTTAAAACAGTAACATCATCTTTTCAAAAATACCCACTTGGCTTTTTTTAATCTCAATACATGGCTCCAAGTTCATCTGCAAAACAGAGATCAAGATGTTGCCTGGATTTTTTTTTTTTTTTTTTCTCCAAATGCTTCTCCTAGCACCGGGAACAAATGCAAAATGCTAATGTAAGGCTGGTAAAAGCTGTGACTCCATCTAGCAGTGCAGGCTCGTTGCAGCACAAGAACGGAGACGAGATCTTTCCTGGAACTGAAATTAGCAGTTTCAGAGGTATGAACCAACAGAAAAACAGCTAACAAAAATTTAGCAGGAAGAGCATTAAATATTTTTTGCTGCCTTTCCTCTTCCCATCGCAACACACAATTGCAATTGCCCTGTGTGTTTACAGCACCTTCCTTTTCTCTGCCGTGGGGTGCCTGCTCAGTTATGGGTGATCCAGCTGCCCCGACACCTCTCATCCAACACGCTGACACACACAAAGCTGCCCTGAGAAAGCATCTGGAAACAGTTCCAGGATGCCCTCTCTGGGAAGCAGGGGGGTGGCACTAACTGATACGACCTCGCGGCATTAATTCAGCAGAGGTGTGATAGCCAAGCAGCTTGTCTGTTACCAACCAACTCAGACACAGCTTCCAGCAGCTGAGAGGGAGGATGAACGTTGCACCATGGGCTAGACTCAGGCTCTTCCCAGTGGGAGGTAAGGGTTTTATCTCTGGGGAGAGCAGTGGAGCAGTGTTGCACTCCTGGCACTGCCCCCGAGGGAGGAAGGGGTGCACCCTCCTGGTGCACCTCCCACAGGCTGGCCCATTGCCACCTCCACCCCCAGGAGACAGGGTGCAGCACTAACCCGGCACCTTGCCCAGGACCTTTTTAGCCAACCCCATCACCCCAAAGAGCCCTCATGTGTCCTCACGCCTTGCTGTGATGGTGGGAAATGCAGGGAGGCATCGCAGCCAGATCCTTCCACCTGCAAGCTGCTCAGCCACGTGAGGTTCAGCTGTAGATGCTGTTTATTTAGCAATGTGATGTCGTGGTCACCTGAAGCACCACAGGAGGGAGTTACCTAAGGAAATCTTGTGGCTAAAATTATTTGGGGCATTAGATAAGGTGTTAACGCACAAACTGCAGAATTTGTAGCAGCAGGAGAACCAGACTTAGGCAGGGAAATAAACTCAATCGTGCTTCATCACGGAGAGTTATCACCTCCTGCAAGGCACAGTGAATTCTCTGCTAGACATCCCTGCCTCCCTCCCTGGTGCATGACCTGCCGTGCAGCAGGTTAGCAGCACAGCATCCAACAACCAGGAAACGTCACAGCCTTCAGAAGCGAAACACGCTGGGTTAAAAGCAGGGAACTGAGTCGTAGGCAGAGATAGATTCTTCTCATAAGGCAACTTCTAGCAATTATCCTTCTGTTTTCGCAGTGCTCCCATGGGTGGCAGTGTCTAAGATCCATCCTGTACTGCTCAGTGCCGAGCAGGCAGATTTCAGAGCGAAAAGGGGAGGGGAATGGGTAGGGAAGAGACAGCGCTGATACCCCTGAATTGATGCTGCCAAAGAAATACACGCATGGCTAGTATGAAAAGCAAAAAGAATTGCTGCTGGAGGGAGAGGCAGGGGCTGGCTCCACGGACAAGAAGCAGTTTCAACCTGAGCCCACCACAGTCTTTTTGCACGAGCTCGGGAAGGTGGTTGAACGTCCATATGCCTCAGTTCCTCACTGTCAGATCGAGTCAGTCATTCCAGCCCACCCAAAACACTCTGGCAAAATCTCTCCGTGATGACTTGTCAAAATGGGAGCTCCTTTCTACCACTTCTGACAACATATTCCTCAGTGACAGCTGGTCAGAGCAACCTTAAAGGTCAGACAGCCTGTGGTTAGGCACAAAGCTTGTGGCTTTACAAGACACTAGATTCAGAGCAAGCATTTGAATTTCTCTCTCTGCTGTCCAACCAAGCTAACACATCCTCATCCTAGATGCTCTTCGGGGGGGGATGTCTTACTGCATGGTCATCCAACACAATGCTGCCTCAGGAGTTTTTACAAACACTGCAGTGAAGAAAATTAGCCCAGCCCTAGTCATTACATCTCTCCACTACAGCAGCAGGGGCCCTAGAGATAAGTGCACAGAACAAGACATAATGGGAACCTCAAGCAACCCCTGTAAGAGCAGAGGGGCTCATCAGGTGTTCCCTCTGCCTCCAAGGCATGGCCCACTGCTGCTCAAAGCAACTGCACACAGTTAAGGAAGATTTTTACCCCCATCCAGCAAAGGGCTGAATTCAAAGGGTTGGTTTAGAGCTCGAGAATAATTAAACTCTGTCAGGAGTAAATGACAGCTATCTTTCTTTATGAGCTGCACCTTCACTGGTGGTGAGCATCTTCTTAAACCAAGGCTTCAGACTGGAAATTCAGATTACATGCACGCTTGGAGTGCAGGATATGCTGATGAACGAGATTTGCACTGCTTTTTGGCCATCAACACCCCAACAAAAACACACTGTTAGCAGGGAGAGATGCTGAGGAGCCTTTGCACAGCTTTGGGGTGCACATCGATAAAGGCAGAATCAAGGTTGTGAGGTTGGTGCGACCCTGTGTCAACATTTTGATAGTCTAAGAAAAGCTCTCTGAAACCATGCTCTGAAGAAGGAGAGATTATTGCTGCTACCCAAGGAGTCATAACACAAAGGAAAAGGAAATGAGTATGTTCGCTCTGCTGAATATTACATTATCCTCAATCACTGCCTTGTGCACCTCCTGTAATGAACTCAGCTGCTTGGTCTCCTCATCCAGCCCAGAGACCATGAGGTTCAGCCCCATTGCACATGGATCTTACAGAAAATCAAAGCATGCATCAAAACAGTTAATATATTAGGATTCAGCCTGGATCATCCCTCTGCAAAGCCTGTGAGAGGCAATCTACCACATGCAGGAGCCTTTGGTTGTAGGATATGCTAAGCTGATGTTCCTACTGTGACTTCAAAATGATGATAATATTTTGAAGTGAGCTTTAAATGACCTTGCTCAAGAGATGGTAGTTTAGTTGCAGAGGCATGGAGCTTAGCACGGGGCAACCCGTCTTATTACAGCAGCACGGAAGCCCTTGTTCATCTAATTCTCCAAGATTTCTCATTATTTTTCACTAGTTCAGCCCCAGGGTGGGAGCCCATTAAAAAAAAAAAAAAAGGAAGGAAAAAAAAAAAAAAGAGAAACATCCACTTCCAGATTTCTCCAGATCTGTTATATTCAGGTTTGGGGAAATCACTGAAAAGAACCTCTTGGGTAAAATATTTTTGCTCAGAATGAAGAGTGAAGTGATTTTACAGGACTGTTTACAATCATATTGCTATCATTGTACTTCAACTTTATTTGTATAAATCAGATTTTTAAATTGTTCATTTTTTTTTCACAATACCAGTTTAAATAATTACAATATCTAGACATAATTGGTGAAAATTATGCCCATCGTCACAGCTGTGCTGCACTGTTCTGTGCTGGATACACATGGATCTATACATAGCTATACACAGAGATGTCTCATTCCTCTCCAAACTTTTTTCCCTTGAAGCATGAGAGCTTTTGTGTGAATTACAAATCTCTATTTATGTCCTATTTCTGAGCTCTGTGTATCTCAGCTTCCTTGTGGTTTAAAAGTCACTAGTTTCTTTTTTTTTTTTTTCCTTCTAACATTTTGATTCATTTGATTAATTCTTTGAACACTTTTTTTCTCCTAACATTTCCACTTGTCCAGTTTTAGAGACAAAACAAGAAGCAAAACAGACATTACAAATAAAATGCTCACAGCTGACGTGTTTAAGGAGTGGTGGTTGAAAGGTATAAAAAGGACAGAGTCCATGGTGAGAGTAAAATCCTTATTAGATCCACTGGTTTATATTCGGGGGAGAGAAGGGGGAAAGAACAACAACAAAAAAAGATGTTGAATGCTCAGTCTGCCAGGTAGCAACATGACAGGTTTTTCTTGTTTATTTTTTTTCCCCAGTGATATCAATTGGGTAGTAAAAGGTATTACTCACTCTACAAACATTTGTTGAATATCTCGGCATGCAGCAAAGCTTCATCCTTAATATAGTGAATATCTGTCATTATTCAAAAGTAAACTATTCATATTTATTTCATAAATACATTTAGCTGCATTTTCATGTGCTGATTATACACTTCCAGTTCTCAGCACAAATAAAGATAAGTTTCAATGAGCTGGTAACACCTATTAATATTTATTTTCCCCCTTTCACATTCTCAGAAATATTCTTTTTATTTTTTCCTGATCATGAATGTTTCCAAAACATGACATTTTGAACCATGACTGAAGGGAAACAGGATTGGGGCCAGTCCCACTCTCCAGTCCTGGTGTAAAATGATGCTACAAAGCCCATAGGACATCACCTACTGCTGCCTCACAGCCTAAACCACACTCTTTATCAGCACTTCTATCAGTGGCACATTATTGAGAAATACTGGCCACAGCTTCAGTTCAGATCCAGTCCAGCCCTTAGGCACACATGCTTCCCACTGGAACAGGAAGGATTGAGCTACTGACTCAAAGCCAAGTGTGTGCATCAATACCTGCTGCCCCAAGGGTGTCCTCAAGCCACAGCCAGGTCCGTCCCTCATAAGTCTTCAAGTCAGCCAACATTAAAACTCTGAACAATGAACAGTGAAGTCTTAAAGCAAGCCTCCTTTGCAGAAGAAGGAATTAAAACAGCTCACATTCTCAGCTCAGATATATGAGTTTTAGGTCCTCGTGGCCTGTTAACTCTACCTGTGCTCACACAGGTGCTCTCAAAAGCACACCAGGCAGAGAAGTCTAGTGCAGGCCGCTGCTTCGTGTGCACAGACTGTCTTGTTTTTGTTTGAAGGGAACTCTCTGGTGCTTCTTTGTGCCTGTGGTCTTCTCCTCTGACCCGCCATGAACACAAGCTGTCCAAGCCTCCTCGGGTGATCTTATTAACTCTGCCCTAGATGAGGACAGACCGGTGGGTCAAGGAAACTCATGAAAGACTAATGGACTGGGGCTGACCCGCAACTTGATCAGCTGAACTTCTCTCATTTGTAAGTATAATAAATACTGTTCTCATTCTGTAAAGGCAAGGCCACCCTCTGCATGCACAAACACATGGACATGTTCCATGACTGATCTGCCTTCACAGGACTCCAGTTGGTCCTTCCAGCATGACCTCCCAGACATTACCTCTTAAGATGCATCTACTCAGGGAGCAAAATCTCAGAGACACCATATAACAACCCAAAATCAGGCCAGAACTGACACAACCACCAACCTTCCAGTTCAACACTCAATCTTGTCACAGCAAGGAATAAAACTTATGTTTGCCTGCATAAAACCAAGGAGATTAAGCCCTAGATACAGCACAGCTACACCTAATCTGGACTTGCAATCCATTTTTTGGACACAATATTAATAATAATTAAAAACAGTAAGTGACCAATGCCTAGTGTTTTTAAGTATGGGAAAATCAAATTCAGCACAACCCCTCTGGATGCTCCCATTCTCAAGATGTGGATATACAATGCACTGTGAGTGCCCTGCTCCTCAGAACTGTGCTGCATAACACGTCAGTTGTAAATACCCTCATTTATTACTAGACTAAATAAGATTAAACTTTACACAGAAAATAAGTGCTATTACCAGCTAAGGGAATGGAGAAGTTTTACAGTTTGAGGTCACACACAGGCAGTTCTGTCCTACTGTGAATAAACAGTCTTGAAATAGTTTCACATGAGCTGCCATCCCATGAACATTTTTAGCCCATCATGTCCAATCTTAAATAAATTTAGAGCGCTGATGGCCAAGGAGCCAACTGGAAAGCAGTCCTTGGCTCTGAAACTCATTTGCAACAGACAGGTTGGCAAGACTTCACCAAAATTTGTCAGGTCAGTATAAATTGCAATTGCATGGAAGTCTGAATTACTTTTCAGGTATTTTTGCTATTTTGCATGGTTGTAAGGGCCAGGTGAGAAAGAGCCCCCTTTGCAAATGAGTGTTCCTGCTTTCTCTTGACAAACTGACTGTTGTTACCCCTAAAAGAAGATGGTTCATGTATAACTAACACATCACCTGACCCTACTTAATCTCAGATTCTTTTAAGAATGATGAAAAAATACGGCCTTGTAGAAATATTCCAGTATTACTTATCTTGAGACACCTTTCAGTCCCTCTGAACACCAATTGATGTAACTCATGCCAAGCCCCAGACTGAGACTGGAGCTGCAGAGCAGCTCTGGGGCTGCAAACCACCAGGGAAAGGGGGGTGAGGTCCAACCAAAGGAGCCTCACCATGGGGTGTGGGACATAATTGTCCTTCCAAGGAACAGCACAAGTGATTCTTGTCTGCTCTGCAGGTATCAGACAACAGGCTGGGAATAGGTGCCTGAATTGTCTTTGCTTTTGCATCTCCATTGGGTCAGTAGTTCTTATTAGTGCAGCTACAAACTATTATTAATGCTCTCCTCCCCCATCACTTAGGTAGGACATCAGACACCGTTGGAGAGATCCAACACCTGCAACGCTCAAATAAAACCCACCAGATTAAATCAGTTTTGAGCCAGTCCCTTGCATTAAGGCTTAGTCACAGTCATAGAAACCCAAGGTTTCATAAACACAAGTGAAGCACCATAAGGCTGAACAATAGTCCTTCCTTGTAATTAATACCTGTAATGTAAATTAATCCCGGCTGCCAATAGCAGCTGCTGGGTAAATAAGAATCTGTGACACCATCACTATCAAAGCACCATGGGCATATGATGCCATGGATGTGAATACAGGGAACAGAGGATCATTCAGGCAAGAGCACTTAATACGTAACCTGTTCTCCTTGAAAAATGTGTGGCATTCAATGGGGAACCTAACATGAGTCATTTTATCCAGTTAAGCAAATGCAATCTTTCAGCTGTCTGCAATTAATAAGTCTTCCTGTCTTCTGCCTTTTTTTGTCCACTTTTTCAATTATATGTTGACAATTTCTGGGGTACATATTCTTTTCTGCCTTTTGAATAATGCCACTATTTTTTTACTTTAAATTAACCTCTTCAAAGCTCAGAGACCTACAGGTATTCCCCGACTGGTCTGTGCTCTGTACAAAGGAAGAGACCAAATCTCCTCATGGCTTTAGGCTTTGGTCCAAACACCAACAATCCCCTTCAAATACAAAGCCTCTGCAGAACTTTAACAAAACAAAAAGTTGACAAAATAAATCACTCTACTTTTCACCAGTCCACATCCCACACACATCACAGAAATCATGCACATCCCAGCAGTGACCTTTGAGAAAGGAAAGGTAAATCTTCACAACAAAGATGTGAAAGTTCTCCAGCAGAAGATCAAAACCTGAAGATGTTGTAGGAGAAGGGACATGGACGAAACTCATTTGGTTACCTCCAAAACATAATGGACTGTGGCAGCAAATGGACTGTGGAAAGCAAAGCACAGGACTAAGGTCTTTAAGATCAGTGCCCGGATGGTTTACAAAGAAAAGCTAAAGAAAAAAGGGAAGCAATGACTGAAGAGACACGACCAGAAAGAAGAGTACAGCAGTAAAAGCTGCTAATGGGAACACAGACTTGAGAGGGAGCAACCCATCTTTCTCTACAGGCACATAAAATCACCAAACCACATAATTATTCATATGTCTAGTAGCCTAGAAAATATGAATACTCAAAGAGTAAACACAACCGTTCAAATCACTTGAAATAAAAATAACAAAATAGGGCAAATTACTTGGATGTACAAAGAAAATCATATCACAGTCTCATTTCAGATCTTTATGAATTCAGAGGGAGCCAAACAAATTCAGATGAATTTACATTTGCAGCTGACAGTTCACCTCAGCAGCCTGGGAATGTTTATCCTTCATTAATTATGGTTCAAGGGGAACTGCAACCTGAGATAGCTGAGCTAACCCTCTACTCTTACAGATTCAGACCTGCCACCTGGAAGGCATCCAGCCCTTCACCCGTGCCTCTGGCATCAGCCCAGCTCCCCACATTTATGGGGGCAGCTGCAGAGCTCCCAGGCTGTGGCACTCAAAAGTGGCATTTTCTATCTGATAAGGGTGAAAAGAGCAGATGCGTTTCTGACAAATGTGTGCTTGAATCTCCTCTTTCAGACCCTTAAAGCCAGGGACAATCTCACTTGTGATTTTCCTGGGGACATCCAGAGCCAAGCACAGCGTTAGCAGCTGATCTATAACCCAAAACCCCTCCTCCAGAAGAGCATGTGCTCGGGAGTAGCTTTTCTGCGGCTGAAGTGCAGAGTCTCTCCAGCAGTTTCATTGTAGCTGCACTGATTTTTACCAGCTGAAGGTTTAGCCCACCAATCTTTCCCTGCTGAGGGACAGGTGTTGAACAGGATGGAGGAAATCACAGGCATTCATTTGAATCAGCTCTCCCAGGCAGGAGCAATAGTAAGTTCAGAGAAATTGTTGTGTCATTTAAAGATCTACTAAGATTGAGTAGTTGACTTCCTCCTCGAAGGAACCTCTCTTTAATTGTGTCTTGCTTTGACTCATCCAATACCTTCTCCAGACTCCTCCTTCCCCACCCAGTGCAAGTATGCTGAGCTCTTCTCTTTCACAAACTGAGAGGATAAAAGAGCAGTGAAGCACTGTGGTGCTCTCAGTCCCACAGCCACTGGGTGGGGGATTTTGGCAGAGCACCTCCAGACATTATCTCATCCCCCGATGGCATCCACCCTGGAGAGGTCTACATCTGTAAAATATTTCCACATACATTGCCTGTCAATATGCATTATTTGTGTATGATAAACACAATACAGCCTTTCGTACTTACATCTTCAATACACTGAAACTGCTTTAGGAGATCCCATCTTAGCAAGGGGAAATCATCTAACAATTCAGGGACAAACAGCATCACAGGGTATTGTTTGACTGTTAACTTCATCAGGTTATCAATAAAACAACAATGCTTTGCCCTTCTAGAGCATCCATCAATACTCAAAGCACTCTACTAGGACTTCCAATAAACTGCTTTACCCCCAAAACCACTCCTAAGTGGTCATATCAACAACGACAGTGCAACAAATCCACTAATACTCAAAAAGATGTGATACTAGTAAAAACACAAGTTTTTCCCCTTTTCTACCAAACCACACCTTTCCCTTACTTCAGACTTATGGCTAATGGTGGGTGCACTTCACTGTCCATGCCCCAAATTAAAATCCCATAAAGAAGTGGTGCATTGGCAAAGCGAACAGAGAAATACAACTTGGTTTCCTCGTTAACGCTCGCAGACAAACTGCTGACCACCTGAGGCTGGTTTGCTGGCTCCACTTTCACGTCTCGCTCGCCTCCCCACTCACGTTACATGCACTGTACATCACCACATGGCCTGCACGCTGATATCAATTTGGGAGTACATGTCTGGTTTGCAAGCTGTCCTGGCTCCGTTTCAACATCATTAGCTTAAAACCACTCTGAAAAATAGGCACCGTTTCAATATGGATATCATACACATTCAGTAAAGCGGTGGAGGATTGCAGTCGGAGGGTCGGCTTGTTTGTGGAAATTTCTGCCAGGTCATCACCAGAGCCTGGAAACACCAAACCTCAGGCACAGGACGTAACCACACTGCTTCTTCTGATAACACACACCATGCTGGCTACATCTTCTGGGGTGGGATGCCACACATCCCTCGGCAGATATTTAATCAGATTTGAAGCAGTCATCATGTATTCTCCTGCACTCAACCAACAAGTGGAGCTTCTCCAAATAGTGATTTATCCTACCCTGAGATGTCAGGTGTAATGCTGGAAGAAGGAATTACCCTCTGGAGGCACCTTGCATCTTCCTATTTCCCTCTCCACTGACTGTAACGAAAACTTAAATTAGCTTAGACCACGCGATTACTTTTTGTATGGCTGAAGTAATCTGAAAGCAACCTCGTCCTTTCTGACAAGATACCAGAGAGCCAAGCCTGTTGGAAAGCACTTACTTTTGGGCACATCCATGGGGTTCAGGCTGCCTATGAGGTCTCTGACATAGAGCCCGTCCCCATCCTCCTTGCTCAGCCAGTTGTTGCAGGGGAAGTAAAACCGGAGGTGAGGTCTGTTCATGTCAGTCACGATCACGCGGTCCAGGAACCAGCCTGCGTTCAGTCCGGTGTTATCGTGCTCAATCCTGGAGGAACAGCAACCCGCGGTGAGGGCCTGGATTTGATACTTGGATTCAGGCTGGCCGCTAGCACTATAATTTCAGGGAATATTTAATACTAGACAAGGCTAGGGTAACTGTGCACAAAATGCATTCTTATGCCTGGCTATCAAAAGTGTTTCATAGGATTAAGGGCTGCTGTGGGGTATTTTGCAAATAACAACCTTCCATATGTACTCATATGAAGGTGCCATAGGTATGTTACTATCTGCTAAGGGATGCACACATATGCACACCTGCATGTTCATTCAGCATATACTTTCATTCACCTTCTACTGCATTTCAAAAATATATGTGACTCTACCCCCTGCCCTGGATCTTTTCTTTTTTCTTTGCTTTATCCACTTCCTCCCGTCTTACTGGCTTTCTTTGCACTCCTTCCTAATTTTTAATTTTATATAGGTCAGTCAGAGGGTGGGTAAACATAATAATTATCATTTACATTACACTAATTCAGCAGAATGGAACAACAAACCCAATTTAACTCCATCAGAACATAAAAACAGCCTTAAATCCTCTCCTCTGTGATTGCGTATGACAGCAATACAATTCTTGATGGGGAGCATGGATAGTTATAAGCAATACCGTAGGTGATTTCATGCTTCAGTTCAAATCTTAGGCAGTAAACAAGCTTTTACCACCCCTTAACTTCACCTTGATGGGAGCATGTTAACAAATAATGAATAAAACATGGAAAGACTAAAACCCCTGCAGCCCGTCATTCGATTAGCACCTCACAGAGCATGTTGTCTGGTGGCAGTGTTATGTGGTTACCTTATTTTCTTTATTTGTCCAACATTGTTGGTTTTCACTCGGAACACATCTGTTTTACTCCTCTCGAAGGCTGTGCTGCTCCTGTAATACACACGCAACAAAAGCTATGGTAAGAAAACTACCTTGCCAGCCAGCATGCTTTGGGGTTTCAGGACCAAGTGTCATTTCTAACACTGGACAGACCTAATTTTCAATGTCCTCTTTGCCATGGTAAGGTTCGGATAGCTCTACATGCTGATGTTTAGCAGACCTTTTCCTTCTTGAACTCTAAGCATCCTCTCAGAATCTGAGACCAAAGGTTTGGGGGAAATGCAATGCTGGCCCAAGTAGATGCAAGCCTTGGATCACATTCCATATCTCCTCCAAGAATAAAACATGACAGATGTTTTCAAAATCCTCAGCTAAATCCCCGTACAGGTAGGAACTGGGGGAGACTGTAAGACTTTCCTGCTGGCAAGTGGCTTTCAGAGGTGTCTGAAGATAATTTCTGGTGAAGCTATATCAAGGCAGCACTAAGGAGGCCAAAATTACTTTAAGAGCTCCAACTCTTTTTGGTAATACCTCATCTGTGATTGCTCAACTCCACCAACCCCCCCTTTGGCTACTAAAACACAAAGGCAACAGCACAAACTAAGGGATGTTTCCAGCTGCTGCTGTCGGGGGTGGCTGCAAAGTGCTCATTTGGAGGGGTCAAACAGGAGCTTCATTTCACCCTTATCAACCAGCCCTTGTTGGCTGAACCAGGTGGAAGACTGGTGAATCTAAACCTGTACACGCCCACGTTAGTTGCTTTACAGCCCTCAGTCTGCCTCTCATCCCTGTTTCCCACTCCCAGAGGTGTTCTCTCCTGCCATCTTAGTCCCCAGGCTCTGAGCAGATCCACTCTGGGTGACAGAAAAGGAGCTCCATGGTTCGAAGGTGCTCCACATACTAAAGGTGCTCCACAGCCCAAAGGTGCTCCCTGCAGGCCTGCCCAGAGCTCAGCCAGAGACAAAAGCATCCGCCTGTCCCACGGGTTTCTTTCTGCTCCCGTCTCCCAGTGATTTTGTAACAGCCACTGAAACTTCCTTTGCAGCTTTCTCCTGCAGTTTGTATCTCATTTAAAGCCAAACGCCTGTAGGACAGGGACCCCTTCCTTTTTTTTTTTTTTTTTGAGGTGTTAAGTGTGCAGTTAGTATTCCAAGCAGAAGGCAATATGAAGTACATTGGCCCAGGTCAAGAGATGTAGAATTAAATTCCCAGTTCTGCCTCCAGCCTGTGGTGTGATCTTTGGCCAGCACCTCCATCATTTGCAGCTCATACCTTCCACTGTGAATAGCATTAAGGCAAAACCCACCCTTGCTCTCAGACACAGCCTCTCCCACTTGCCCTCCCTGCCCTGCCCTCCCTGCCTTGATTTCACCTGGTTGCTAATCCTAGAATCATTAAGGTTGGAAAAGCCCTCCAAGACCATCTGGTCCAACCATCCCCCTACCACCACTGTCACCCACTGAACCACGTCCCTAAGCACCACGTCCAACCTTGCCTAGAACACCCCCAGGGACGGTGACGCCACCGCCTCCCTGGGCAACAAGTCCTAAGCATTGCTGCAGATGATTAAACACAGCAAAATCCAGAAGTCATATTAAAAGGAACAAGAAACTGCCGTGCTTCAGCAGCATAAAGCCGCAGTGACAAGCAGCTTGCACTTGGGAAGTTAATGAATATTAATAACCCAAGCAACGGGCTTTGGTTTTGCTCAGCACTCTTCTCCGCATCATTAAAGGATGTGCACACGCCTTTGTTTAAAGGTTATTTCACGTGTTCTCCTCCGTCCTGCTGTCCCAGGCACCATGTTAGGACCATCGCTGCTACATGAAAAGGCTAAACTGGTTAACCTTGCCTCACAGACAAGAGACGATTAAATCCAGCCCAGCTTCCCCCAGCCTGGCTGTTAGAGGGAAAACAGCCAGCAAGCGCGAGTCAATTAGTTTGCCAGGCTTGAGAAAGCGCCGCAATGACAGTGGCTTCTCAACGGAGATCGATGCGACACTGCAGACAGCATATGGAGCTGTGGAGATGGCTCAGAAGTAGTAAGTGGGACTAATTAGTCCAAAGAGCACCACACACAAGTCCTGGCGGCTGCTGGGTCTAATGGAGGAAAGGTGGAGCACGGCCCCACAGCGCCCAGCAAAAAGATGATCCAGGAGATGCTTCTTGAGGCAGATTCCTGCTGTCAAAGGGTAGGAAGAATCTGAGCTGCTTAAGAGTGAATGGCTTATACTGAAGTTTATCCAAACAGAGAGAGGAGAAAGAGAAATTTCAGCTGGGCCATGTCAGAGGCTGGTCCAGGCGGGGCTGAGAAATACACAGCCTGACTGCCATCAGGAACTTGTTACGCCAAACAATGCAGCACACTGGGTGACAAATAAAGCTGAGAAAAATCTGACTTGGAAATGGTACCACTAAATCCCCAATATTCAGGCTTCACTGGGTTCAAACCCAGGGCTTCGGCATGGATTGCCGTAAGCAAAGGCTTATTCTAGAGCTTGGAAGAATTTCACTCTAACATTTGTATGGGAATTTAGGCCAGAGTGACTTCAGAAATATGTTTCAATCATTGGGTTTTTTTGTTTGGTTGGTTGGGTTTTTTTTGTTGGTGGTGTTTTTTATTATTTATTTCACATATTTAATTGACTTCAGCAGCTCTATTTTTTTTTTTTTTTATAATCTGCTGTAGTGTTTTACCCACATGCAACGTGAAAAAGGTCTAAGGAAGCAGCTCACTAGATACTAGTACATGAAATGCTCAGTATATTTGGTATCTGAAGCCATTTTCAGATTAATTTGGTTGAATGACTGCCTACAGGTTGCACTCACTACTCACAGCTCTGCAAATGTACAAACAAGGATTTAGAGCACTCTGTCCCCTGCCTGGGTTATTCACGGTGCTAAAACGCACCACAAGACCTGGTGCATGCTCAGGCATGGTGTTTAAGATCCCAGAAATTCACTCAGGGAAAACCATCCTACAACATGCCATTTGCTAGGGAAACACTCTGGTTCACCTGTAATCTCACAGGAGGAACGTTTCTCATGGACTGGAGGTGGGCAATACAGTTTCTACACATGCAGGTGGCAAGAATGAGTATTCTTCTGTCCCTGTTGGCTTTCCTGGACTGAAACAACAGGCTGCTTTGCTCATCCTCATTCTATATGTCTTGTAGGCTGGGCATCTCTGGGTTATAAGGCTCTGATGGAGAGTGCAGCTTGCCAGTAGATGCAAGAAGATATTGGGAAAATGCCTACAACGTGTTTAACTTATTCTTATATTTCTCCTTATGCAACTACTATCGATCACTGCTAGAGAGATGACACTGCCTGGATGGACTCATGGACAGCCTTGCTGAAGAAAAACATATGTTCAAGGCATATTTACCTTTAACGCAGAGCTCCAATAGCAGCATCGTTAACCTCCTTCTTGGAGTGAGTGAATACTCCCGAGGGTTTGGACTGCAAATATTTTGCCAAGACTGTTGTCATGAAGCTGACAACATCAGTCAGCGAGCGGCTGGAAATACCGCATAAGGCAGCATGCATCTAAAAATACTCCAGATGGAAAAGAAACCAGCCGAAAAGAACAGCGACAGCAAATGTCTCCATACAGAGGACATGATTTTCCTTTTTTTTTTTTTTTCTACAAATAACCTGACAAGCAGAAGAAATTCTGCTTAAAGAAGCACAGAAGAATTACCACATAATGAAAAACCAGTCCCACCTGAGGAGGTTTAATTGAATGAGTTAAATTACTGTGGAACAGTGATGACAGCCAGGAGCCAAACACCAGCCCAACACAATGGTAGCCCACGTCTGACCTTACCCTGAAACTTTACAAAGTGCCATAGGGCACACTGAAATGGCCCTTGCCCTATCCATAAGCATCCACAGAACAGATTTCAATAACCTTGATAACACTTATTGAACAGCTCCTTCACTTTACATCACATGGAGCAACAATAATTTAATGTCAGTTTTTCGTGTTCAGTGGCATGATTTGCAGAGAAAACAAAAGTTCTATTTAATTTAGATAATCTTGGCTATGCAGCATGTCTTTGTTAACTACATATTGTCTGTTATTTTCTAGACAAACTGTATACAAAACTATAATGTTGCAAAGCTCACTCAGCATTTCCCAATACTAAAGCACATTTTGATTTGCATCTACTTCAGCAGATTAGGGGGCAAATTTTTCTCTGCTGAAAATTTCTGTCTCATTCCCCTGGGGAAATATTCTGCAAAATTTTAATAAGAATATTTTTAGACATTTTTAAGGCTGAGATTAATGTATTGGATGTGAAAATGTTCTTCCATGCTTTTGTTGAGAACAAAACCCACCGTGTGCTGCGGTAGGGGCAGGATTTTGCACAGGACAAAAAGGTTGGGTTTGTTCCAGGAAGGCACCTTATGCTCATCTCATAGAGAAAACCAGACAGGTTTTACAGTCTGAGAGATGATGCTGACACTTGACCAAGAGGGATTGATCATGCAGCTGAACTTCCTGAAACATCTGAGTAAATTCCTGTTCCTCCACATAAGTCCTGACCTGCCTGTAGCTGGTACCACAGATGCTACTTGCATTGTTGCACGTGGATTATATTTATACGTACACCAACCCTACGGGCTCTAGTCTCCAAGTTTTTCAACATCACTAAGCGCCCTCTCAGGTGGTTTTGTCCATGAAATGCTCGAGGCAGGCTAGAGGCAGTGTGACTGGCTGAGAGAGGGAACAAATTTCCCTCTTGGTTTCTTTTTTAGAAGCAAATTGAGACCCCAAAGTGTGCCAACAGGTCTCTCTGCCCCAGATCATTAAGTCTTCACAGTGCGGTGTTAAGTGCTGCAGATTTGTACCAGCATAAATTAGAGAGAGGTTAGATATATACACAGCTTTAACACGGGAAACATCCTGTGCCAGCAAAAGTATTGCAACTCATTTCTGAAGTGCTTCTGCAGCTATGCAAGAGGTATTCCTCCACTGCTCTTGTGGTTCATAGGAAACCTGTTCTTTTGCTTTCTAGCTGAACAGCCTTTTCCATGCCAACTTTCTAATACTTCCCAACTTACTGTTTTTATTATTGAGAGTATTTCTTCATTTATTCCAGAGCTGTTAAACTACTAAATCAGATCTTCTGCAACCTGGTACAGTCCAGTTGCAGTAGGGCCACAAAGACCACCACATAGATACTCTGCAATTCATCTGTACTTGCTGGTGCTGGGAACTGGAAAAGCTCTGTACAGTAACTCAAGACTTGGTAGAAGGGATGGCCAGTTTAACATATTCAGCATGGGAAATAAAAATAAATATATAAATAATTCTACTGCACAGTTCTCAAATTCAGTGGCACTGCAAGAAGCCAGCTGTCACTTAACATTTATTTCATTTTTCTTTGAGTGCCAGAGCTGCTAAATCTTCCTTTTTTCTTTTCTTTTCTTTTTTTTTTTTTTTTAAAGATGGCAGGGGATCAAGAGTATTTATCATGGTTGCCACATGCACAAAGTGTAAACCTGTCACTGAAAAATGGACTCCTTTACACTAACCACAAATAAATTTGCTGCTGAACACTGTGACTGTCTGAGTTTTGTGATCAGTCCTATCCCTTCTTAACCCCAAAGTGGTAGAGACAACACGAGCAAGAAGACACAAAATGCTGGGGAGGATCAGCACTGCTGGTTGTTGTTGGACCTCAGAGAAGCAGCTCATAGCAGTAGGAATGGCCACAGGGGCTGCTGAAATGCCACCAAACAATGCAAGTACAGGTGCCTTGGTGTCCACCCGTACTGGTGATGGAGCTCGTGAAAAGAAGCCTAAATTCAACAATGCTTTTATCCTCTGGCTGAGCTGTAGCTGGTGCAGGATGGCAGGTGGGAATCTGGAGAGCTTTGTGAGCTGTTTTTTTCCCTCTGAGTACAGATGAGGACAGCATACAGCCACCACCTCCAGCACTGATGGGGACCACTCACAGAGATGCTACCATCCCCAACTCAGAGCAAATACAAGGAATTATTCCAGGCCCCACAAGACCCAAACATTACTTGGCTAAACCTCCTTGCCTAAATAAATACATCTTGTTGGACAGAATTTGGGTGCTGCCACTTCCAGAGGTGATGTTCCTTCAACAGGCTGTTATGAAGATTTGAGTCTGTTTTTCACAGTTGCCTTATTGTTGGAAAATGATAAAAACACATGATATTTCAACAACTTGCCATGTCTTCCTTTTACTGTACATGACAAAAAGTGCTGAAATGTCATGTATTTCACTACCAGCACACAATCACAAAAGAAATAAGAAAAACCTATTCTAACCAGAAGCTGAAAGAGTAGTACCATCTTTAGTCAATGCAGGATATGTTGTCTTTTCTATCATACACTGGGAAATGGAAACACCTATGAAAATGTCATGCATTTGCAGTCATGTCATAAGTGAAATCATGTAAACATTTAGTTGAAAGATGCATGAGATTCCATCCTTTTGCCATATTCACAAAGCTGCATAATAAATTGGGGGCAAGTGGGCTATTTCATGCTTTACTTCAATATTTAGGAGACAAGACTATCAGCTAAACAATTTCTATGTTCAGAGGAGCTTTTCTCTTGTTCTTCCTTGATCACTGTGATGCACAAGGCTTTGTTTTCGGATGCAGAAGTGTTTCTGATGTTTGGGAAACCCCCAGTGGAAAATGATACTTGTAGTTCTAACGGGCACCTCCTACGGGGCTGGTTTTAAGAGCCCTGAACTGCAGAAGGTTGGCTTCCCATCCTTTATCCTTTCTTACCAATGCCTCATCCATCTTCTCTCTGCAGCAACAGGGACCAAGTCCAAAATGCTAACCCAGGTCCAGACAGGCTCAGACTGCTGCTGCCACAACCTAAAATCATCCCCATGCATCCTTGATTTTGGTCACACACAAAAAATGGTAAGTACAGGAGGAAAGAGTAGGCTGAAATGACTCGTAGGACCATCAACTCATTCAAAGCCACGGCTGATTAAGAAATCTATTACAGGATCTCCTGACTTCTTCTCTAAAGGGCATACAGGTTTTTTTTTAAGTTTTTAGCTTTGAAAGATAACATTTGGATTCCTTCCATAGCCACGTGCAGAAGCGCACTTTCCCAATTAAGTGGCTCTTTATGTAAATGCTGACCGCAAGAAAACTCCCTGGAACGCAGAAGCTGCTTTGATGGCTTTGCCAAGCACTCGGAGGCAGGTCTGGGCACTAGCAGCTCTTCCCCCAGCAGAGCTGCTCCTTCTCCCAGCTCAGCCACTGACCTGTCATGGGGCCACAGCATCATTTACTTCCTTGCCTCAGTTTTCTTCTCTGAGAAATCGAGAGAAATGGTACTCTTGTTTTATAAGTTCATTGGGATATCTGGATGAAAATCACAGAACAAAGCATTTTGATTAGATATTTTATAATTCTATTAAATTAGATCTATTATATGATTAAGTTCTCCCTGGTGTTTCTGAGGATGATGCGATAATAAAACTCCTTTGATAGCTCTGATTTTTGAGTTTTAAATATGGCAAACAGGGCTGAAATTTCATGTATTTTCTTTACCATTCCCATATCATTTTCTTTACAGACTCTCATGTTTGAGTTGCTTCACTGGGAAGAGAAGCTCTTTTGAGGGTAAAATTTAAAATAGGTGCAGGTACCTCTTGTCGGTGCTGTAGAAATGGAGAAAATGTGAAGTTACCGTGTGACATTAGCACAGGCTTAATCATTTCTGAAGCACATTTTCAAGAAAACCAAAACAATAAGAACACGGAAAAGCAGAGACACACAGCCTATCCTAGACCCTGTGGAGAAGGAATTTGTACTTAGTGCAATCATCTGGCTAAGGGGAAATTAGTGCATGCAGGTATGGGACTTTATTAAAAGTCACTTGGTTTTCATGGGAGGTGAGCACCTGCTGACCCTGATGTTTTTTTGTTGTTGTTGGTGGTGGGTTTTTTTTGTTTGTTTTTTAAAAAATAAAGTTGTGGACAGAGTCAAAAGCCTCATAATTGGAACTTAAATTATAGAATATGCTTTCCACCAAGTTCAATGCAGTGATAGGGACTGGGAAGCTGCATCCAAAGGATGGCATTGGCATCAGCTGGAGAAAAAAAGAATGGTGCGACCACAACAGGTGTGCAACTATGCACAGAGCAGAGAGTCTGTTTCCTAAATTACACTGTTTTCACCCTAAATTATTCCATTTATGCTTGCCTCCAATTTCCTACAGCTGGGTTTGGGTGGTTACCCATCAAAATTACTTCAGACCCACTGAATTACTCTTCAGAAACCTTTAAGTACACTTATCTCTCTGTACCTGATTTCACACAGGCTTCAGTGGGATTTAGGCATACGAATTTGGACCATCATGCCCACTCTGAAAAAGTGGCAAATATTCTCATCTCCTAAATTGGGAGCTCCTAATTTAAGCTTTAAGAAAAGCAAGTATCCCCACACCTTTCAAGTGTGAGCCTTACATAATCTGGATCTGAACACACGTTTCCACCTACAGAAGGGAATACAGGTTTGCAAGGGATTTGGTAGGAAGCATGTAAAAGCGAAAATTCAAATTTCCTTGGTGATCTCAAAATACCTTTTAGATTTATTCCCTCTATATCCATCAGCACAATATTATGTGTCATCAAAAAACAATAAAAGTTACTGAAGAGCAAGCTTGAAGGGTACAGATTTCCTTCCAGACACTCACTTGCTCGTCAGATGAGTCTTGGGGGTAATCCCATGCTCTCCAAAGAGAGTAACAAAGACGTTGGCATCAGTTCCAGCTCCACGGACATCTCCTGTCACCGTCACTACCTCGTAAACTGTGGAAGGAGAAGAGAAAGATCAGGACAACAGGAGAAATTCCTTACCCCATGCACTGTAGATCCAAGATATTTCCCAAACTGGAGCTGACTTGCAAACCCTGGAGATGGATCTCGGCACCCACCTTGGGCAGAGAGCATCATCGCTGCTAAGGATCAGCACAACTGGTGAAAATCACCACAACAAGCTGACACACAGGCAGACAGGGGTTGAATTAGGACAGAATTTGCTGAAAATTGAACACTTCTGTCTGCAAACACACTCTACCTCACCTCCCATACTGTAATGTTTGTGCATCTATTATATATAACAGAAGAATTTATGTGAAGTGTTAGGGTAAAGCTGTTGAGCCATTTTTCATTTATGCACATGTCAAGGCAATACACACCTCCCTGTTTGCTTTGGTAATATATTTGTATGAAGCTGAGAAATCACTACAGCCAAAAGTTTGCTTTTCAGATGTTCTGGAGACTTTACCAAAGACCAAATGGAAAATCACAATGAGAATAAGGCAGGAGAATGTTAAAATTAGATTTTCAAATCTCCACAAATTTAAAGTCTCAGTGCTCTGCTTTTTGAGCAGCAGATTGAGTGGTGACTTTATCACCACACATCAATACCTTCTTGGGAGAAGCACAATTAGAAAAAAGGCTTCTGCTCAAGTGGAGAAAGGCATAGCAAGATCCAACGGCCAGAAAGTAAAACAAAATAAATTCTGATTACAGTCAGACACACATCTCTTTAGCAAGAAGGTGAGTGCAGTTGGAACAAGACTTCAGGCTTGACAACAGGTCACCTTTCTGAAGGACATCGCTTGGGAGACTAGATGAAGTTATAAAACTCTGCTTATGGCCAGACCAAGTATCCTGACGGCCCTTTTTGGCTTTAGGCTACACGATGGCCATTAGTTGGTAACACTAATTTACTTCAGGCTCAGACCAATAGGCTAGAGGAAAAGCTAAACTTAGGGCATTTCATCTGGCACAGCCTGACTGGTAAGTATGTGATTTCTCAGACCTAACACTGTAAAAATGTCTTTCTTCATGGATGCATCAGAATCACGTATTTTATTAGTGCCCATTTTTTACTTACACTATTACACATTTATTAAGAAGAGATCAAAAAGGACTATCTGCTCTGAGCTTCATAGTCCATCCATCCCCCCCCACATCCCCTCAACACTGTTCGTTCAAAGCATCCTGGAGAGGAAATTAATTCGGTATTTTAACTGAAAGGTTTGGAGGCTGAGTGCTAGAGTGAAACCCAAGCCACTCAGTTACAACAGATTGGAACTAACTCTTCATTTCCAGGAGCTCTTCTGCACTGAGAACAAAATACTGCAATATTTTCCTAACCTCACCTTTCCGAGAATGTGAATAGGAGAGAAAGGGAACAGTATCATAATAAATACAGTAAGTTATAATCTGTTCTCAGCTAAATTTTAAGAATGCTTTGGTGTGGCATATTTTATTTATGGGCTCAGGGAGGGGGAGATTTCTTTGTAGCAGTGCAAAAAAGAAAATGAAATCCACAGCTTCCATATGAGATGAAATGAAAATATTGTACATACATCTTCCTCCTGTTAGCATTCACACATGCCAATGGGGGGTGTTTGGCACAACATAGACAGGCAGTGGTCGCCTTAACTGTTAACAGAAGAAGGACATGTAATACACCTTGCCTTTGTGATTCACTGTGAATTAACTTCATAGTTTTCAGTGCTGCATTGCCTCTGCTTTGGAAGCTGCTAGCTTGCATCATTAGGCTATAATACTGCTGCACTCGTTCACAGCAGCTTTTTATGTCGTCCTCTGAGAGCTTATTGCAACTTACCTGTATCATGTAAGTACATCTCACCCTCAGTACTTCTCACCATCAGCCACCAGCAGAGGCACAGAGCACTCGGGAGCCCCGTGTACCACTAGCATTGCATGCAAAACCAGCCACCAGCCAACGCAACACATCTAACACCATCAACAAGACACAACACTCCCCCCTTAAAAATCAAGGCCCTTCTCCAGCCCCCACACAGCTGCCAGAAACTTCAAATATAAGCATGCACAAATTTGCACTTCAGGTTCACAACCCCAGTTTCAGCCTCTGTGCATGCAGTGAGCAGGCAGCAGGTGGATCAGCAGTTTTTACCATGAGCAGATCTGGGAGTGGAGGACAGATGTGCCGGAGCCCAAGTAGCTCATGTTATTACTGAGCATATGCTGTGGTTAGCACTGATTTAATTAACTGTGCACAGAGGGACAAAGCGACGGCTGGGTTGGTGACACCAGCACGTCAGCACACTTCAGACATGTCACAGTGTGCCCCTGGGAGAGGAAAGGAGCACTGCCACCTCCTCTCCATCACTACAGATGTGCTGCCAGCTGTGCAAATAAATGATGTCACAGATTCCCTGCAACGCCATGGCAGCAAGGCCCAGAACTCCCCCTGGGGGAAGAAAATAAAAGTTAAATGCTAATACTGATGCTAAATCTTTCTAGAAAAAACACACCTGGGAGATGCAGCTTATTTAGCTGCTTCCTTCAAATGCAAGGAGACTGAGAGCTCAGTGGTCTGGATCCTGGATCTTTTCCTTTCTTTGCACTTTTATTTTTGATCAGCCACTGACAGCTGATGGGTGTGATCCTGACAGGGAGCATCTCTGCAGCTTGAGGACCCAGCAGGTAGAAAAGGTCAGGGTGCTGTTGGGGCAAAGTTTTGTACACCAAGCCTCTTTGCTGGGCACAGAATCCACAGCATAAAACAAGAGCTGCAGTGTACTGACATTTCTCAACCACCCCAGGAGTTTTTTCCTGAATAATTGGATATTCTGGCTTTGAGAGAACATGTCCAACCTTAGCAAATCCCAGGCATAAACACCTTGTACCATATGATTGGAGACAATAAAGCTGAATTAGCTGAAAAGCTTGAAATTCGGTTTCTGTGGAAGTCACATTTCTAACCAAATGTGGAATCTGGGCTGAAAAGATCGATTTTGCTACTTCAGTGCCCCTGCTGAGAAGGGGAAGATTAACAAAAGACAGAAGTGAAATATCTCAGGTATAAGATCTATTTAATTGTGAAAGCTAGGTCTCCCCCTTCCCACCAAGTCCCTTACTTTCTTTTGGGGTGCCATCACGGGCTTTCCAAGCTTCTCCCCTGTTCGAGTCAATTTCCACATTCCTTTTCCCCACTCAGTCGGTCTGAATTTGCCTCTTATTGCTGTGATTATCCTCAGGAATGTGGGCTGTTTTCATTTGTAAGAATGTACTTACACTCAAAGATTTGCCTCTATAGTGCAAAACTGCCAGCCCCTAAAACCTTCCACTGATGGAAAATATCTGCCCAAATTTGCCAGAAACTGCTAAGTCATTTTTAAAAGGATTACTGTGTAAATACATCTGACCACCTATTTATTCAGTCTTTTTATTACCATGCATCAGTCTCTCAAGGAATACATGCTTATTACCAAGGAAAATTAAAATAATAATAATAATAATAAGCCATTTTATGTTATAAAGAGGTAAAAAAAATAATGCAATATTTCTTTGCAAACTAATAAGATACAAAGGTTGCTATTTTCCCATCCTTTGACGACGATGCTCATTGTCATTTCAGGATATCTCCTGGGGCTGTTGTGTGGTCCTACAGCTAAAGACAAATTATAGCAAAGTTTTTCAGAAGAGAACAAGTTTTCAGTATATCACTCCAGATTTGGCTGTGTCCTGCTATTTAGACTCCTGCTCGACAGAAGCAATCACTGAATGCAAATAAAAAGAGCATCCATAGGGATTTTATAGTTACCACTGAAGCTTCCAAGTGCATCCACAAAATCTCCCTCCTCCCTTTCTAATTTATGGGATGTCAGCATGTAATTGCTCTGCTTCCAGCTAACACCGATGAGAGCAATAATGAGGAACCACTGAACTCCTCAAAGAGTTCTGCTCTTGGAGCGGAGTCTGGGAGGGCCAGCTGAATCATGCTGACATCTCCACGGGGTCAGCAGAGGCAGCACTCCTAAGCAGACACCACAATGTTTTGTCAGCTGCACACCTCAAGAGTTTCTGACTTTCCCATCCTGGTCAGCAGGATTTGAAACATGAACTTTCTTCAGAGTTTTGCAATAATCTTTTATTTCCAAACTGTGAAAACCTCATCTTATACAGGTTCCTGCCTTTCTTACACATCAAGACCTCCTTCAGCAGAAGTCTCTCAGCCTCCCCACAGATAGATATTTACACCCACCATTCTCCTATTTCCATCTTGGTCAAATACAAGGTGCAAACAATTACATTCCCCAAAATAAATATTGACACTGGTCACCCACCTCCCTTCAGATAGGGACAGGATGTCCCAAATGTCCCTGCCTCTTCCTCCAAGCTGCTACTTGGTCAGGCCATTCAGCCAGTCTTCAGATGCTCCTGTCTGTGTTGTTCCTACCAATGTTGGCTGAGTTCATCACACAGCATGGGTAGGGGACCCCTAAAGAGAGGTGGGACTGTCACAAAAGCAAACGGAGAGTACCAGAACCCAATATGAACATTAACCTCCATGTGGGACACTGCTCACAGTAAGACAGCTACATGTGGGTGGTTTATGTTGACAAACAGCCTCACCTCTAAGGTCAATGTAAGCCTGCTCTGAGGTTCTGAGTGCCAAGACACAGTCAAGTTACAGTAATCTACAGTGTTATATATGGGAATGCTTGGTTTTCAGGCTAGTCTCCAAATCTTGCTTTTCTCCCAATGGGCTAGGCAAAGTCAATACAAAGCTTTTAATACAGCCACTGTTACAGACTCTTGTTCCAAATATTATCTCAATCAAATGGAATTTGGTTCACTTATCTCATCTGGTAGATACCAAATCCCCAGCTGACTCCGCTCTTCAGCTATCTGGCATTAAGGCTTCAGAAACCGGTGAAAGTTTCAGCAAGCTGAGCAGAGGTGATTTGCTACGGACTACAAACCCATTACGACTTTTCATGGGCATACACAAGAGCAAAAAGGGAAATAATTGACACTAGATTCTATTCTGAAAATAAGCATTCAAAACCAGTCATTTCAAGCACAAGATACACACAGAATAAAATCAGTATCAGGTTACATTGCAACATTGCTGGAAGATCTTACATCTGTTTCCCCGTCTTGCAGAAAGAACAGATGCTATTAACTGTCCATTCAACAGCCAGAGAAGAGAAACACTTGCTTCAAAATGGTTGCTAAAAAATTACTGTAAATACTAGCAAGCAGAGACTGAGATCTTCTAGCCAAAAGGCCCACAAAAATTCCTTAGCTCAGTGGGGAGGGAATTTCTTCAGGGCAGAAGAGTGCTTTGGCTGATTAATTTGGGTGTCTCTGGCTCCAACTACATGGGACTGCTTGGCACCAATTATGGCAGTGACTGCAGATCCCCTTGGGTCACATTCTTATACAGCGAGTAGTGAGAACTGAGTTAGAGGTTACGATGGTGCCTAAAACTTTTTCTAGCAAGAAGAGTGACCCTGGGTAAAAATAAATAAATAAATAAATGATAAGAGTTATGTCACAAGAATGTTTTAACACACGGAATAGGACATCAAAGCTAGCGGGGTGTCAAAGAGTTTAGGTAAGGAAGAAGGAAAGCAGAACAGAAACTGAGCCATGCTGTGAGCGTGAGCAAGGAAATAGAGGATGCAAATGCTCCAGGGCAACTGCAGACATGAAACGGGCAGCCTGCAATGTTCGGCCACCCTCCAATACTGCTGCCTTTTATCCCTCCCTGAGCTCACTTATCAAGCACCATCACACACCGCACCCAACACAGCCCTCATCTCCATCATCATTACCTACTGCCTCAAAGAGATCTGCAACCCCAGCCTGTACTTCTAGGCTGTGTGCACAAGGTGAGCAAGAACTAAACTCTCCTATACCACAGCAGTACAAGAAAATAACCAGATGTTTTCTTTATCTTGTCTATAAACCCAAAACAACACAAACTGCTTTGAGCCTGTGGCTATCAGAGCTACCCTCATCCATTTAGCAGGATGCATTTACCTCAGCAGCTGTAATAGTTGTTTGTACTTCACTATTTCCAGTTGGGAATTCACTGATTATTCTCAACATTCACTTAATGCTGATTCATGCAATGCACCTATCACCCTGGCTGATACTGAAGCATTTCAGTATGTTTCTCTTAGAGTACCTTGACATTTATGCAAAAACACTTGGAAGTTTTTAAGCACCTGTGCTGACTGCTTCATGTTATAGCTGCCCAAATGATTGTCAATGCACATGAACATGCTAGTTAAACACTCACTGAGGCTAGGGTCTCATCAAGGGGCCATCCTTTAGCCACTGTGAAGATGGGCCTTTGAAATCATCTTGTTTGTTTTTATCAGGTCACAGTTTGAGCAATAATCTCTTGTCATACACAAAATGAGTCAAATTCTTCTCTCATTCTCTTTTGGGCAAATCCTGACTGACTCCATTGACTTGAACACAATGGCTTTGGATACATATTGGCTAAACCGTGAACAGATTTGGGCCTCACACACTATGAGAGATCTCTTGGTCTTTATATGCTCTAGCAAAAACAGCTTTTGAGTCTGGCATGGATGCCAAATTAATTACTCAAAGCAAAAGAGAAGGATTTTTTCCACGACTATTTGAAGTAGTTACACACTGTTATCCATTTTTCCCATTCATAGATTATATAAAGAATTGTGAAATTATTCTATCCTTCATTCTGAGACACTTCACAGACATGAATTAGGGGAGTTGCCCCACAGACTTACCACTGTCTGTTCTTACTGGTATTATCCTGAGCTCTGAAACCTCGTTTCTCTCTCAGAACTTAAATCCAAAGCTGAATACTGTCCCACCAGATCCCACAGGCGGGGTAGCTGTATTTTGGGGCTTGTCATGCTTCATCATCTATTGCAAAATCAGCGATTCATTCTCATGCACCATGGGAAGCCAAACTTGATTCATCTGGTGCCCCAGCTATCACTTAAAAGTGCTTTTGCTTTCATACCACCAAGGAAAAAACATCAGTTCTTTGCTGGAACAGCAAATTAGAATTAGCTTAGCAATCGACATCTTTGTTATTCAAGTTTAAATTGCACTGGAGGAAAACACTGTGCCTCAGGGGAGAGACACATTTGCGAGAAAAACCTGTGCGGTTTCTTTCATTATCTTTGGAGGCAGGGAAGGCCAGCCAGAGCACAGAGTTACTCTGAATCATGACCAACGACAACAATGTTAGATGTTACTGTCCAGTGGAAAGTAATGCAGCTTGGATAAAAAAAAATCATATTGATTTTATTTGCAATACTGAGCAAGCAAAGCCTGCAGCAGAACTATGCATCTGCAGAATGCAGTGGAAACATCTCCCCTATATTCGCTCCAGGATCAGACTCCAACAAGAGCCCTGCTTTCTTCTAGCTGCCCAGGCAGCTGGACAACTAAGATGAAGAAGAAATGCTCGCCTTGCTGCCAGCTCCTTATCCCAATACCCAGAAGAAGCCAGGTAACCACAGATCCCTTTTTGTGGCCCCCTTGGCCTGGAGGCACTGAGGGGCTGGATGCTGCATCTTCCCCAGGGTGAGCAGAGCAAGGCCTTCCTCCTTATTAGTTTCTGGGGAACAACTGAGTTGCTTTTACAGACAACAAGTTGCTGACAATGAAATGTTTCAAAACCACACATCCCAAGGCAGAGAATTGAGTAGGATTGTGTTCAGTGCCGTGAGCCAACAGCTGGCAAAGTCAGCAGCGCACAAGGACCAGGCAATGCCCCCAGCAGGGTCAAGTGGCCTAGGACAGGCCCGGGGCCTGCAAGGCGGAGGGTGGCATGGTGCCATCTGAACACTACAGCTGAGCAACCGGCACCATTTGCTCCTCAGACCCAGTTTCCAGCTCCTGTTCATGTTTTGCATAAGCAGGGCCTGATACCTGCCAGAAGCTTGTTATAAACACAGGCAGCATGTGTGGCCTATATTTACACACACAGGTTGTTC
Source organism: Stictonetta naevosa (assembly GCA_011074415.1). NCBI lineage: Eukaryota > Metazoa > Chordata > Aves > Anseriformes > Anatidae > Stictonetta > Stictonetta naevosa. Next base: position 3,335,755 of record CM021729.1, on the reverse strand, counting down.
GATGTCATTATGAATTGCTCATAATACCCCAACTTAATCATTCATGAATGACTGTTGCTACTCCCCAAATAGCAGTTTTTAAAAGATATTTTTAACTTGAATTGAGAGAAACTATGACCTTCCCACCTCCTATCTCTTCCTTTTCTACCTTGTCTTCTGATTAACACTCAGTTAACAGAGCAAGTCCGATAGAGATGTCCATATAAAAACATGTATCAAGTGAAGCAAGTGTACCAAACCAATGCAGAAAAAATACAGAAGGTCTGAACATCCAGGGTGAAGAGTAGGAAAGATAGCTTCCACCAGCCACCACCACTGACAGCAATGAACCACCAGTGTTTTCTGATATCTGTCCAGTGACACTTAATTCACCAGAAAAAAATAAATAAATAAATAAATAAATTATTTTGCACTCTCTGAAGTATCACCACAATTGTGTTTGTGATACTTAGATGGATAAAGCATCCCATCATTTGAAGCTGCATGGGGATTGATTAAACCTGGAATTAAAAAAAAAAGGAAAAAAAAAAAAAGTTTACCCTGGTTCCCTCTCTGTTTATATTTCATAGTGCTATAGTGCCTTATAGTTCAGCACAATTTTCTGCCTGGGCTTTCTATCCAGATAAGGACAATTCTGCCTTTTTAATGGCATGGTATTCAGGTAATGGACCAAGTGCCCTGGGACAGGATGATAAACAGCTCAAAATACACATTTAACAAAGCATAAATGGGACCAAAACTCACAACCCTTAAATCACCAGTGCAATGCTGAAACTGGGAATTTGATACACCGGTGAAGGGGACTGCTGTACCTGCAAGCAAGAGCAGCTGCTCAGTTTTCTTTCTTCCAAACAGAGAGTGAAGGACTGCCTAAGAAAAGCTTGAATTAAAACACACATACACCACAGTAACTGCAATCAGTTTGAGTTTGTAATAATTCAATTGTTTTGTTTGTTTTTTTAAAGGTGATCCTACAGCTTCTCAAGGTCACCTTCCCCAGAGAAGACACCTTGCCCTACACCTTGGATGTTACATATAATTAAATCCAGGCTGAAGGGACACAAGAGCTGGAGGAAGCACGTTCAGACTTGAATACATTAATCTACATTTAACATCTGCTTCCCTGTGAAATCTTGCTCAGTTTCTCTTCAGAAACTCTCTTCTGGTAATGTCCAAAAACAAATATACAGCTTAAAGAGCAGCCACAGATAATTAAGGGTATAAAACTGAGCTGGTCATTCTGCTCTCATTTAAATATTTAGGGTATGAGGAGTGCAGCACCGCCTGAAAGCTGCGGCCCTTGTGCCTGTGGGTTTTCCAGGCACACCAGCTGTGGGAGCACTTGGCAGCCCAGCATGTACAGCTGTTCCCCGATGCTGTTTTTGGTGCTGCCAGCTGGGCTGAACTGTCCCCAGTGGGTCACATACGTGTGTTGAGGATGGCTTCTGCGTGTGCCTGGGGCTGCTAGGTCCTGCCCGGGCAGGGAGGGGGGGCACACAAGTGCCTGGCCCCGGAGCCAAGCTCATCCCCCCCAGCCCCTCACACACACAGAGCACAAAGCTGCATGTGAGAGGGGACATCTACAGGGGCCCAGACCCTGGGCTGGCTCTTTCCACAGAAAACTTGCTCCAAAAGCTTTGTGTTGCCAGTTTCCCTTAGCATGACTAGCAGCAGAGCTGTGGCAGGTGGAAGGCCGACCACAGAGGACAAAGACCCACTTCAATTCTTTCCTTAAAGCCCCCATATCATTATAACCACAATTAACTGTTAATTTCCAATCCATATGTCTTCATTTCAGCAGGTCACTTTCAGCCATTTTCAACTCTTCGGTAGGGCTATGCAGGTATGCAATGGGGGTGTCAAATAGCCAGGCCCTACGATTTTTGGTGCCCACATTAAAATATTAGCAAATGTCCCTGCAACTTAACCAACACTTTAATATCATGGCTAGTTTAATATTAACTTGTTTGTCACACAAACAGATATTTCCTGGGCGTACTCACCTAGCAAACTCCAGAAGTGATCTCAAAATTTATAATTCACATTTGAAAATTTATTTTTCATGCCATCATTTACAACTATGGAGAACACCGATATGTAAAAAAGGGCAATCTTCAAGTCAGATGTGACACCACCTCCTCTCAACAGCAGGCTTTGCATGTCCCACTGCATCACAAGCCATTAAATTGCCACTGGTACTAAATGCTTCTCTGAATGTTTTGCACCTAAAACCAAAGCTCATCTTAGAGGTAAGGAGAAAAATCTGTCTTCTGCGGAAGATTCTGGTTTAGCATATTAATCAAAGCCTCAGTTCAGGAAGATCAGTGGGTGTAGGGCACAGATGAGGCGATTCTGCAACTGCTGATCATCTGTCATAGAAATATGCGATACATCTGCCCAGTCCTGAATATAGCACAGGGAGAGCCAGAGCTGGCCACCACACAGCACTTGCTCTCCTCCTCCATTCTGCTCCTAAATTACATTCAAGAGAACTCAGCAATAAACTCAGCGTGTCCTGAACACTTTTTCTGTGCAACCCTTCATTGCAGTTGCTAAAGGAACACAGTGTGATAGATGTAATACAATAAAATGGATGGTGCTCATCAGAAAAAAGGATGAGCTACTCGTACATCTACTCACAAATCAACATCGACCATTTCCCTCCTCCCATCACTGTTTGAGACAATGTGTTAAATAAAACATACATTTCTATAGTAGCTTCCTTCATTTTATAATTATTAACCATCACTGCCAAGATCACTAAAGTCTGGCGTCCCCCATCATGGACAAACCAGCAGCACTACATACAAAGTGCTCAGCATCCACCCCTGGAAGAGAGGACTGCAGCCTCAAAGCCCTGCATCTCCTGGGAGCTGATCAAAGCCTTGCTTCCTTGCGTGTGAGCATACATTTCTCATGGACCTCTGCAGTGTCTTTATCATCATGAGCTTTCCTAGTCATTTACTGTCACGCAGACCTGTCACTTAAACTGTTGTATGTATGGAGTTGCCTTATCTTTCATCCTTTATGAAACACTCCTGGGAAGGCTGGAGATGATGGCTGAGTGAGCACAGCATGGCAGATCTGGCTGCATGCTACAGCAACACTTCCGAGAGACAAGGAAAACCTATAGGATTTGCTACTCTAAAGGGATGATACACGGTTCTGAAGTTCTGCCAGGAGAAAGAGGGGTTAAAAAAATAGGAAATAAGTTTCTCATCAACTGGGCCTAGAAAATATTGTTCAGTGACAGCTATGCAAACAGAGAAGCCCTGCAAGGTCCCAGGCCAGCAGCACTTTCCTGTGGACCAGCACAGGAGAGACACATCTCCCCAACCTAGGCTGGGCTCTGCCCCATCTACCACCACCCCGAGTGGCTCAGGCTGGACTCACCCAGCCAGCATCTCTCAGTTCAGCCAAAAGGAAGACTTGGTTCATGGAACAAAAGAGTCTGGGGAAAGAAATATTTTCTTTCTTACTTCCAACCCGTAGATATCTTTGGCTTTGAGAGAAGTGACCCAGAGAGCAGATAGTGGCACTTGGTCCTCTTCATCATCCTCTGACCCCAAACATGAGCAGAATGCTAAATAACCATGCCAGTCTCGCTCTTCTGTATCACAGGATAAACCCTGGGGATATCTAGAAAAACCCCTGGAGATATCCAGAAAATGGCATGGGGAAAGAGATGGAGTTCCTGGGCTTCAGGCCTCCAGCATCCATCCTAAGCCTCAGCCAGCTGGGACCCACAGGGCCTTTAGTGACAGGTAGGCAGCCAGGTGGCAATATCAACAGCCTCTGGTGCCTGCTTTGCTTTAAATTTACTTCTTGCACCATTAACCTCACATTACACAGGGTGTCCTCTTAGCAGCATTATTGGTGATTCAAGATGTACTGCAGAAGAAACTTTGCAAATAGTTATTAATAACTGTCCTGGTTAACACCAGGATCACAGGAACAGGCAGGATGTTAAAAATGCCTGCTATCTCTGCTATAATTTCCACACTATCATGCAGACACTGTGTCTTTTGCTTTCCTGTCCCTGGGAAATGGATTCACCTTGTTCTTCAGTCATCAGTCGAATGTGACAAAGACAGGGGGAATCCTTCTCCTGCTTGCTAATACAATAAGAGGACATCAGATGACACAGACACCATCAACTCCCTGCTTATAAAACATTTACATCTCCCTTCTTTTCACTGAAAAAGGAATCGTGGCTCGTGGACTGAAAAGCATCTCTACTGCATATTCACCAGTACCAGAGGCAGCCAACATCCCCAGAGCTGCAGGGAGGCTGTTCGCTTGGGTTACACATTTCCTGGAAGCCTGACCAACATCAGTCCCTTCAGTCAGTGGTCCTTTGGAAGAAAAAACAGCAGCAGCCTCCAGGTCCAAGTAACAAATAAATAAATAAAATCTACTGCTTTGAATCAAAATGCAAAGATCAACAGCATTGTGCATGGCAGAGGGAGTAGTTGCAACCCAAGCAAGAGAATAGGGTAGAGCTTGCTCCTAAGTTTTTGCTTTTCGTGCCAAATGGCCCACAGTAGGTTTTCACCGAGGAAAACCTCAGTGGGTCATTGTTTGGGTACGTCCTACCCAATGTCCTTCTCTGCTCCCTGCCCTCACTTCCATAAACATCTGGAAAATGAGTGTGCAAAAAAACTGATCCACAGCTGAGGAAGGAGAGTCCCCCAACTAAAGCAGCCACCAGCGATTCACTCTTGGGACATCTGGCCACATGAAGTTTCTTGGGGGTCCTGGAACTATCACAATAGTAAGTGTTGCAGCTTTTGGCCCAAGTTTTTTTAATTTCTGATGGGAACTACAAGAACCCAGTCCCTGCTTAATTCATTTCTCAACATACTTAACCACAAGCTATTACCTCCCCTGGAGAAACTGTTGACAAACTAAGCAGAAGACCCTGGGGAAACTGTTACAAACTTCTGCTGGAACTTCTCCCTTTGCAACGTGCAAAAGTTATTGTCTCTCAACTACTAAAAAATAAAATGGTGGTATGAGGGGGGAGAAGTTGTCTCAAAGAGCCATCACAAATGAAGCAGTTATGTTTATGGCCTGAACACTATAAGGATTTTGCTTTACCAGCATCACAGCTGTTGGATCATTTTCCCTTTTCCAGTGTGTCCATAAGGCACCACTATGGAAGTCATCAATTATAATTAACCTATATCCACACCACAAGTGTGAGATGCCTCACAAGACTCCTTAGGCACGCTCAGTTCTCCAAATTGCCATGCACAAGGTGTGTTATTACCCCAATTAACACAGTGCTGAGAGGCTAAGCACCTTGCCAAGATCCAGTTACACAGGTAATGGGCAGCTGGTGTCACCCCTTGGCAGTCCTTTACCTCTTTGCTGCCCACCCCGATGAGGAGATAACCCCGCTGTGCTTGGGAGCACCCTCCTTCCAACCCAGGGCTCTCAGATAATGTGCTCAAGTACAGATACAAACAGATAAAATACTCAAGCCCAGCAGATAAAACGCTCAAGTACAGCCTTCTCCAGAAGCTACCTCAGTGTAGATGGCTATAACCCTTCTCTAGACCATGCTCTTCAATTGAAGCAGAGTGCATCACCTAAAAACCTTAACTCACTGCACAACTCACCGTGCATTGATCTGAAGTACCCTGTGCATGTGAAAAAGACTATTTATCATACACAGTATTAAGGTTTAGATACAACTTGACATACTTCCCCACCTATTTGGCTACTGGCAATAGCAAGAGAGATCATGTGCTGAGCCTCCTGCTTGTACACCCATCCTAAGCAGTGCACTGCCTGCTCGATCCAGTGGCTGCATGCACGTAAGCAGGAACGCACATCTTGGCTACGTATCCTGCTTACACAGGGGAGTCTGACTGCTGATCCAGCTTCTGAGCAGCACCACAGTGCAAATAATGTTAATTAGGAGAGTGCAATTACAGCAGTACCATGCACACAGCAAAGAGACTTCATAAACTGGAAAGCTAATACAGACACAATCTGTCGGTGCCATCTCACAGAGCAAAAATTCTCGTTTAATTAGAAATATTCTCCACAAAGGAAAGACAAGTGCGTGCACCCCCAGGAAGGGTCCTAGAATGGGCATCCACAGGGCTAACAGCACCACTGCCTGCGCAAGGGGGGAATGAGAAATGATGAACCGAACCTTTTTTTTTGTTGTACTCATCCTCTGTTGCATTGGAGGAGTCTGAGTGATAGTCCCGAAGCTCCTGTTCATACAACTCCAAAAAATTGTCCTCTTTCTTTCCTTTCTTGGACTTGCCACCTTTCTTCTTTTCTTTGCTCTTTTTGCCTTTTTTCTTCTTTTTCTTCTTTTTCTTTTTGTGCTCATAGTCATCCTCTTCCTCACTGCTGTACTCTCTTCGTTTGTTTTTCTTCTTCTTTTTCTTCACTTCCCCATCATCCTCTGAGTCCTCAGACTTTGATTTCTTTTTGCTTTTCTTCTCCTGGCTTTCATCATCCCCATCTTCCTCCACTACCTCCTCCACTACTTCTTCTTGCTCCTCCTCCTCTTCCTCCTCTTCTTTGTTCTTTTGGGTCTTTTCTTTCATAGCATTGTTTTTCACCCCTACACTTTAAACAACACACCACAATTGCCTTGACTTGACTTTTGCAACCTGTCCTGGCTCCTGTACTGATTTTTGAAGTCCTTCTGTCCCCACCTAGGGCCAGCCTGCCCTCGCTTCACAGTGTGCCCTTCCTCCTCTGTGGCTCCCCGTGTGTCCTGGAGTCCCGTGTCCTTCCCAACAGCTCACCTCCTTCTGACTCCTCCTGCCTTCCTTCACCTCCTTGAAGGAGGCACCTTCCTCTTCCTCCCCTTTTGTCTCTTCTGATCTTTGGGTTTTCTTCTTTTTCGCTATTATTTATTCATCGATCAGTGCCGAGACCTCTCTTTTTCCAGTGCCACCTTGGGCCCTGTTCAGGTCAGTTAACAATCTGGGTCTACTCTATCCGGATGTGTCGGTCACGGTGGTAGCTCTTTGGAAAATGGCTCAGACAAGGGCACATTGTCCTCTTGATTCTTCCCTTCACGTGCCAGCTGCCAAGGGGCAAGGACAGGGGCATTTCTCCTCCTCACAGCCTGTAGCAGGTTCAGAAACCTCTTGAAAAATTACTTAGTGTTACCCAGACATGTGATTGTAAGACAGACAGGCAGGTGAAAAAGGAGACCCACCAAGCAACCATATCACGCTGGTCTGCATTTCCTCTCCATTATTCATGGTGTCAGGATCACCTTACTGATAATGGAGGTCTCAACTTTACTTTTTATTTTTTGGACCAGCCAGGCCAGTGGCCAGAAAAAATAAAAATATACAAAAATCTCCAGGATCTGTCTGGAGACCTTCATCCCATCAGCAACACAATACTGCTTCCAACAACTCCATCCCCTAGACAGAAGGCCCTACCTCCAACCAAATGAAATCAACATTCAGTAAAATAAATAAAACAGGCAGAAGAAGACTCTGGGCTGTACACAAGGTGTCCTTATAACCGCCCATCTTGGTCAACCGAATAAATAAAACTTAGATTAAAAACCAAGCACAAACACAACTATACCCATCTGGCAGCTCTGACAGGCAAACGCTGAGGTGAAATAGGTGGAGGAAAGGAAAAATAAATGATGCAGCATAATGGTCAGAAGGACACTGCAGCACAAAGTGTGCCCAACACCTGGGGATGTCAGCGTCAGGCTTGCCCAACATCCAGCACGTGCAGCAAGGGATAAACCTGCAGCTCCAGCTGCTTTTTCTCCCAGGACAGGTAAGGAAAGGACAAACACAGGACTGGGTCACTCTCAGCTGCAGTCAGGAGCAGATGATTTACAGCCTGACAGCAAGTGGGAAGGAAAAAAAAAAAAAAAAGAAAAATAATTTCTTATTCAAAGTTGCTTTTTGTTCTTTCCATAGAAAATGAAGCTTAATTAAGAACTGACATGGAAAACCATACTCACTTCCTACAGCATAGCTCAAGCATACACCAAGCAAGGCAGGCAGCCTGGCACTAAATCACACTAAGGGAAGGAGCCAGAGATGAATTTATGGCAGGGCTGTGGAAGGATGACACAGAGCCTCCTGCCACCGCTCACCCTACCTGTGGGACAGCTCAGCCACGTGCTCCTCAAGTGCTGAATGAAGTGTGATGTGCTGGATGGTTTGCTGCCCAGACCAAGGATATGGGAAGTCCTGTGCGGTACGTCAGAAGGTTCTTAGATACGTCTTTTAAAAGAAGTCTTAGATACATTTTGGGGCTTTCAGCAGCCTACCCACCCCAGCAGCATTCAGCAGGCACCAGTCTGCAATAATTTGAAGTGAACAGTTAAAAAAGCACCATATATATTTTATGGCCTCTGTTGGAAAGGGAAATCTTTCTATTAAACATCATAAAGCAAATTATTCAGAGACAGGTTCCAAGTAGGTTAAAGCACAGGTTTGAGATGAAACAGAAGCATGGCTTCTCCAAGGTCTCAAAATCATACCAAGTATGATTTCAGCTTTCTTTCGCTGAAATCCTGCGACTTGCCCGAAATCTGCTGCTTTATTTCCAGGTCTCTATTTTCAGGAAAGCAGCAGAAAGGCACACGGTGCCCCTTTGCATGGCACCTCTAATAGGCATGTGATAGGTGGCATGGCATGGAGGGGATGCTGTCCCTGAGGGAGCACACATGGGTGCTGCCAGCCCCAAGGGGCTAAGGGTCCAGTGGGGTAGATGATGACCCAGAGCATTTTCCCAATTGTTTTGCAGCAGTGCATTCACAACCACTACCTTTCCCCCTCAGGGACAGCCCAGAGCAGTAAGAATCCGGCAGAAACATTTCAGCTGGAAGCCGAGTATAGGCTGGGGTTGCAGAAAAGCCCAGCCTGTCTGCCAAGAAAAATAGATAACCATCAGAACAAAAGTAAGCCTTCAGAAAAAGAAAAATCATGGGGGCTGTGAGAAAAGCAAAGCTCATCTCCCTGTTATGCTTCCAGAAGGTAAACACTTCATCAGGCTGAGTCCCCAAGTGCTGCTGCTCCAAACGGCTCCAGTTCACAGCAAAATGCTGACAGCACCAACCCCTAGGGTCCAAAGGCAGTGCTGTGAGGACTCAGAGCAAGCCATCCAGCTGCAGGACTGGCCCCTTTTGCCCTAAAATACTTCTCCTAATGTCACGTCCTGGCCATCCCATAGGAAGTTACCCACCCTTGACAGCAGGGCTGTTGGGGGAGGAAGGAATGCCACTTCCCCCCAATGCTGGGAGACTTGGCTGTAGTGATAGGATGCTCAGGGCATCTCTGGGAGCAAACAGAGCACCAGCCCAGGCTGCACGTTCATGGACACTCTATTTAATGAGTGGCATGCTAAAAAGAAGCAAACCTCAGGTGCTAAAATTCACCTTTCAGACTCCATGGGACCTACACAGCAGCTGCCCTGGTGGGATCCACCTCTGAGCTTCCCCAGGCAGCACACTTTGCTTTCTTCTGGTGCAGCAGAGAAGGACCTCAGGTACAAGCCAGGGGGGAAAAAAAAAAAAAAAAAAAATTAAAATTAAAAAAAAAAAAAAGCCTTTTATCATGTAGCTAAAACGATTGGGGCTAGGGGTGAGAAAAGACATTTACAACATCTCATTCAAACTTTGCTCCATATGTTTCCTTTTTCTGTTGTTTTAATTAAAGAAATGCACCGAGAAAGCTCCAGCTAGCTTTTGTTCTTTTGGTGAATAACAGCTGGGAGAAGAACAATGGGGTTTATTGGTGCATAAAGAACTACCGGGAAAGCAACCAAGCTATTGGTGAGGACAATTAGTTACAACTGTCAACAGTATTTATACTGGTTTAGATTCTTACCATGCGTCCAGCAGGAGCTTCCCCCAAAGCAGGAGGTTCTCCCCAAAAGGCTGAGGCCGGAAGCCACCAGAGCACCAAGAGCAACTTGCTGCAGGCCAGGAGGTTGGAATTGGGAGCTTTGAACTTTTTTCCTGGGCTGCTAAAACCTGTACAACAATTGACAGTGGGAATCATCCCATCACTTAAGGATACCTTTTCCTTAGTTCATTCTTTACGTTTTTCCTGTTTTGCACTTATCACCATAGAATACAGATGCCCTGTAACCAGGCATAATGCGAAGAAATCCCACATCCCAAAGAAATATTTGTTCTAGCCTCCTTCCCAAGGCAGACACAGTGACGCCTCTTGCTCCAGGAGAGGTTGTTTTTCAATATATGCAGCTCTGCACTACTGTCTGTTCCTCATTGCACAGCTGTGGGTTAACTTAAAGGAAAAGTTGGTGTCTGAATGCATGGCCCGTATTAAGGTGTTCTTTTGGTTACCAGCATGCCCCACAAGGATGAAGGTAAAGAGATGCTAAGCCCAGGGCTCCAGCCAGCCCCAGGGGCTCAGCAGTGCAGGCAAGGCTGGCAGTCACTGCCTCAGCTTTAGCACTGCAGGATTTTCCTTTTTTTTTTTTTTTTTTTTTGGTGCATACGCTTGGCAGTAGAGCAGGATCTTCCCCCATCCCTGGATAGTTTCTTGAAAATGTTCCCTGCAGCCCAGTATGCCATATGCATATAATAGATGTATACACACAGCACATCTCCTTTGGAAAATAAATGTATTTAATGCCACAGAAATAAATACCAAAGGATTCCTTTAATGGAGCCATTTCATTTCCCTCTCATGTACATGAGTAATGCACAATATTACACCAGGCTGGAGCAAGGAGGTGCTGGGGGAGCCCCTTGCTGGTGTTGCAGCACCAGTCATTAGATTTAATCAGACCTCACGATGCCTGCAAGAGCTTTGCTTTTTCTTCCAGCCCCCAGTTGACTACTCACTTTTTTTTTTTTTTTTCTAATAACATTCAAATAACAACAAAATCTGCGTCTGCATTGCAATCCCATCAGCCCAACAGATCACCGAGAGGTGGTTTGGGATGCCGGGTTACGGGATCCAATCCATCTCAAAGACAGGCTGGAAAGGTTTAATACATCCATGGGCTTCGGAGGAGCTCGCTGCCTTCTAGCATGTGGGCATAACGGCCTCTGCTGGTAAAATAGTGTTTAGCCAGGAGAAATGTTGCCTTAACAAAACTCCAGGGAGATGCTGCGTCCCATCACAGGAGCAGCCTTCCCTGGTGCCCAGGAGCACCAGGAGTCCATCAACAGGGACATGCTTACAACCCTTGAGCGCTCAAAAGCCTGAAACAGCAGCGCCTGTAGCCATCTCAGAAGCAGGACTGGAGAAATTGCTTCACACAAGGTCATTTTTAAGAAGCTTTGAAAGAAGGAGGGTTATTAACAGCATTTTCATGGAAAAGGAGTCGGTTATTAACCCTCAGAGAGCCAGCTGTTGAACTGAGACACATATACCAATTCTTTCAAAAACAGGTGGTTAAAGTTCTTAAATCCATGTCAGGACATGGATTTGTGTGACTTCCACAGTGCAGAACAAAGTAGCTGCCACTGCCCAAACAAGCAGATGCCAACCCTGCGTGCACAGACCCCATCAGCAGCACCAAGGTGGCCCCTCCAGGAGCTCCCCTGCACCCCCAGGACACAGCCGGGCAGGTGTTAAACATCCCACGTCCAGCTTCATGTGCCAGATGAGCTGCAGAGCTCAACATCAGCTCAATACCCAAACATTTCCCAGAGTTTTTTAACCCTAATGGCATTTCTGATTGAAGAAAAGAGGTGCTTGAAGAGTGCAGTGCTCTCACCTACTTCTCCCTGGGGCCACAGCTCCTCTGATTTAGGGCACCTGCCAGACCTCTAGGATCTACCCCAGATAGTTACAGCTGGCAAGTTATGCTTGCAGGAACCCATTAAGGCTTATTTACACACAAAATGTTATAAAAGCCGTAGAAGAAAGAGGCATCTTGACACGGCTGCACCCTTACAAGAACAAGTGTGTAATGCTGGTGGAAGAGATGTTCTCCTTTATCAATTTAATTCACAGGGCTTGAACTCAGCTAAGAATTAATTAGCAACAATTAAAATAGATTGAAATGTGATTATGGCTTATCATGTGTCCTTAGAAAGTCAAGATGAGCCCACGCACACTCAGCAAATACAAGAAGCTCAAAACATCTCCTTGCAGCCCTTTGCATAAACAGACGGGTCTCAACACTGATAAACCAAAACTAAGTGCTCAAGTAGATGCACAGTGTGGGATTGGGAGGAATGTAATCCAAGTCTTCTTGTTCAAGAGAGTTTTGCAACATGAGAAAGTGTGAAGGGAGCTGACCGCATTTTCACCAGCTTCCCTGACTGCCTCTTAACGAAGCAATAAGGAAATAAGCCCCACAGAGACCAGGAATTTCAAGTGGACATAGATGCACAAGGGACTAGATTAGCAGCTGGTTTAAACTGCTTACAGGACATTGCTTCTCTTTATCCCAGTTACGCAGCCAGACTTAATTACAACATTAACTACAATTATTTGTGTTGCCTGTTATTTCCTATTGAAGAGGCCTTTCCTTTAAGATTCAGTTCAAGTCCTGCTGTTTCCAGAAGAATGAGAGATTCAGCCCCAAGACCTCTTATTCTTCTACCCTTTTTGAAGATGGTACACATTAATCTGGCCACAAAAATTGGGAAAAGAGTTTCTGGCCACTTCTGTATGAAGTGCTAAGCACCTCCGTAGATGGTGATGCTCCTTCATCTTTGTGCAGGAGTTATTTTAACACTCCTCCCAGAAGGGAATCGAGCTACCTCTTCATATCCTAAAGCTTTCTGACCTATCTGTTCTGCCAGGCAGCTGTAAAATCCAGTGTTTCTTAAAAACTGTGACTCACATCAGCTTTACCTATTTCAAAGGATGCTATTCTTTCTCCCGTCAGTGAACACCACCCCAGATCACAATAAGAGGCAGCAGCAGCAACTGGGACACCTGGAGAAAAGCAGCAATCTGCAGGCACTGCATCGGGGTAAAGAACCAAAAGCATTCAGTTTTGCAAGGTATTGAGCATGGTGAGATTTAAAGCATGAGCAGAAATGCTGCAGTCAATGGGATCGATGCCTGAAGCCCTATCTGGAGCAGGGCAGACCAAGCAAACCCAACAGCTTTGCTCCCATCCCAGTGGGCCAGAGCACATCACTGCTGCCTGAATCCCCATGGGTGCTTCTCCCCATGGAGCACAAGCACAGCTCTGCCTGCTCGTGCCCAGACCCATGTTCTCCTGCTAATTCCCAACGGACAAAGCTGCATGTCCACACATATTCTGCCTGTGTCTTAAAGAGCATCTGCAGCACATCTTTGCCATTTGGCCCTCACCTGCAGAGAGGATCGTCCATTTCATTGGCCTGACTGCTCCAGGGAATGTGTCTTCCCCTGAAGAGTACTGCAGAAACAAGTTACAGGCTGAAAGGCATGTTTAGGGAGCCCCGAGGTGGACAACTCTTCTGCAGAAGACTTCACCTGAATTTGCCTCCTGATTTAAAGGCAGGAAGAGGAAATTCAGACTGCACAGTGTAATGGCATTAGGCTGAGATGCACAAAAAAAAAAAAAAAAGTATTTTCACATTGGCTATGAGAAACTAGGTCAAAGAGGGGAGAAATATCAACCACCTGCCATCCTTGCTAGGCCAGATGTTACTTGTAGAGGACTAGAGACCAGGGAAGAGAGGGAAGAGGAGTCAGACAGGGCAGACCAAGGAAAGTGATTCTCCTGTGGATTAAGAGTAAAAACACCTTCTTTGAAAAACACAGTAATTAATGGCATTCATTAGGGAGCTAGCCAGGAAACTAGGTAATTTAATTTCTCAAGTATACAATGTCAGGAAAGATAATGGGCCAAAAGCCAGTGCTGCTAACAAGGTGAAACCTCTTTCACTTATTATCTGAGAGGTGGGGAAGTCAAGCATGAACATCAGAGTGCCGCTAGAGAAACCAGATACACCAAGCAAGTACTAAATCATCCGAATTAGTCCATTATACCTATTGCTGTCACACACCACCCAAGGGAGATGGGAAGCTCTCCCAGCTCACCAGTGGTGCCAGGGCAGAGGTTTCACTGGGCCAAACATCACACAGAACAGATTCTCAATTATAGAGAAGGTAAGGGTAAAGGAAGAAAAACAAAACCTACCAACCATGAATTTGCAGTTGGAAATCAAGAGGAAATAATTAAATTCAAATAACATTCCTCTAAAAGATATTGATGCCTATGAAACGCTGATTTAACCAAGAGCGACAGAAATCATTTAAAATCTGCAGGCAAGTTTGCATTATTAAATACACACGGAGGCTGTGTCAGTTGCTCCTACCAAGGGATACCCCATCTTGACTGTTTTAGGAGAAATATGGAGGAAAAAAGAATTTACTCAGGTCAACTTTTTGCCCTCAAACATAGAAGTGTTGGAGATGATCAGGCTTTGTCATTTTTGCTACACATCTCTAATTTTCTTACAAATATATTAGAAAGTTTGAACAGGAATCAATCCTTACAGTAATAGGAAGTAGTTACACCAGAGAGTTTTGCCACCCTCTGAAAACAAAGTCTGAGGCTTGGGGAGACACCAGATTTGTTGCAGCACTTGCCCAGGAGCCAGATCTCACCCTTCTTCCTCAGCAGGAGAGCTCAGAGCTTGTCCCTGGGGCTGACCCAGCCTTTCCTTGCCAGCAAGCAGGGAAGAAACCCCAGAGCACCAGCGAGGCACCTGGCCAGAGCTGGGAGGCTTGCTTTGATTTGGCAAGGCAAGGTCTCAGCTCTATATGTGCCTTAGAGGCATATTTATTTTAAATGAGCTTAGAAATGGCAAAAGGCTACCAGCACAATCAGTCTAGGACACCATGATGCTTTAAAATGAGTATTGAGCCAAATATAAGGCTCTGGGACAGAAAAAAACCCACACCCCACAATTTTACAAGGTGCCAGAGCAGTACACATATTACCCATCTTCTTTATGGAGAAACCCAAGATGATTTCACTGTGCTTGAGGCACAGGCTACAGAGATCAGCAGCAATGGAAGTGCCCCAAAACAAGCAAGTACAAGGCAATTCTGTTCTTTTTCCAGCCCTAGAGAAATGTAAATATTTTTCTCTTTTAAAAAATTGTCAGCCATGTCAGTACATTATTTTTTGTAATTAACATGATGGCGCACCATTAAGCTCTCCTAATTCACGAAAAGAAATTCGCCGTGACATTATAACCAACAGGGAAAATGTTTCTTTTGTTTCAGACAGATTTGAAATTACTTTTGGATATATCTAATCCCTCTAAAATTGCCTGAATTCAGGCAATCTCACTGAAATCCCGTTTCATTTTTATATTCAGGAATAGAAACCCTGTTCAGTGCTTACCTCCAAGGGAAAACATTACTGTTATCCAAAATGGCATTAAGATTTAATACAAACAACACAGTAATTCAGCCTTTTAAAATTCAATAACGGCTCCTCTGATTTGACATATAGTGAAGCTGATTGCAGAACTACCATTAACTTCAGTGATTTGGCTGTGAGCTTTCTGACAAATTCAAAATTACATCCAAATCACACAACATCATTTATTATGATGTAAGCTATTATACAGTAAATTAAAACCAAAGCTAACAGATGTTTCTACAGCTCAATTTACTTAAAAGTTACACAACTAAAACCCACCATTTTTAATTTTTTACTTAAACCTAGGTACAGAATACCGAATCTAAGTACATTTAATATTTAATACAAACAGTATGATCCCTAAGAGCATTTAGTGCTGCCAATGAAACCAGTGCTGCTGTTGACATTGCTCAGCAGGAGGAAGTGTTTGCAAAGCTCAGGCCCATAGCTGATGTACCGACAGCAAACACACAGACCCCGGTGCATGTCCTCCAAATTCAGGGTTCATTTTCTGAGAATCAAGCTGGGATCTCAATATCAGATTCACATACCAGAGAGCAGAAAAGCAGCAATGGTTATAGCAGCAATGATTAAGGCCCATAGCACATGGCTTGTTGTTGAATTTGGGGCCACTTGCAGCAAATGTGTCAGTTCGGTAAGTATGTCTATTCGGCCACCTCCTTCACTGAAAGATAAGGATCCAAGTCAATAAATGCAGAAGGGATCAAACACCCAGCTCTACAGATGCTGCCAAATCAGCCCTGGAACAGTCATAGATTTCCCCTCCAGCACACCTACAGCCTCCCCAAAGCCCATGGCAGGGCTGCCAGGATGTTGCTCAGCATCCTGTGCTTCCTCTGGTCCTCCTGCCCTGGGAGGAAGCATTTGCCCAGGCACACCTCTGCTTTATGACTGCGGAGCACCTGATGTCTCCTGCAAGTGCTGCTTCACCTTTTCAGATAGTCATTAATATAATCAGCTTCAGAGAATCCTCTGTATACTCTTTCCCCAAAGAACTGGGGGAAAAAGTGTTTTTATTTGTTATTTCTTATTAGCTTTGCAGTGACATTAGCATGCCCAGCTGAAACAGGTCCCTGCTGTGTTGAACACTGCAATAACCACATCAAGAAGCAAAGTCCTTGCCCCAGAGACCCTTTACAGACAGAACATATGGGATTAATAGGGCAAACCAAAGCCACCAAGCAGGTGACTGCAGCTGAGCTGGGGACACCTCCTGAGTCTAATTCCCCACCCCGTTCTGGGAACTACAGGGGCACCAACAACCCAACATTTGCTGTCTTTATGCCTCTCCCCCACTGCACACAGCCACCTGTGTGCTGGAAAGCAGGCTCAGAAGAGACAAACCCCAAGGAGGTAAATGCTAGCTGAGGAACTATTTAAGCAGAGGCAGTTCATGAATAAGTCAGTCATGAGCAAGTTAAAGATTCTTACAAGAAGGTTTTAAACCACCAGGGGCAGGGGGGTCCCCAGAAGCAGCCCAACAGCCCCCAGAAGCAACGGTCTGCTCCTGTGGTCACATACACTGGCTTTAATATAGCAGTGCTTGTCCCCACCCTAGGTATTCCCTTACCGCTGTACTGGCGGACTGTATTTCTTCCTTTTTCCTGTGGGGAGTGTAAAATCCCATCACTGATACAGGGGGCAGCTTACACCAGCAGCTCTGACCACAGCCAGGCTGCTGGCAGGCAGTCCACTACGTCAAAAGCCCTACAGGTGCTTCACAGACAGCTGCTAGCGCCCACTGGAAGACCTAGAATTACACAGCTACTTTCATCTAGAAACCCCGGCTTTCATCCTAAACCCAAAATTAACAGCTCTGTGCAGACAGGACTCTGAGAGGGACAGGTTGAAAATATTGCCAAAAATCTGGGCCAGAGCTGGGATCCTTTTTTTGGTACACAACCCTGCCTCTGCTGTTAAAAAGCAACGCTCTCTCTCTGCACAGCACCTTGGAAGTGAGCACACCTAATGTTTGGTGTTCTTCTTTCAGACGTGGGTGTTCAGCACAATGCCTCAGGCACTGACTGACCACAGCTCAAAGTCCTGTGCTTCAGGGGGAGGGTGGAGAGCTGGGAGCAGCTGCAGGTGTACCGAGTTTTATTTCTTTATTATTCTTATTATTTTTTAGAAGAACACAACAAGAGGCAAAGCTGCAGCTTTACAATCCTGTATAAACACGTGCATTCTCTTCATCTTGTCACCCTTTCAAACACTAATCATCCCCGGAAAGCTTGTGACACAGGTAAGGACTGAATTTCCAAGACCCTGTGTTGGAAAACAAACAGAAACAGGATTTTGCAGTGCTTTCACAGACTGGGAACACCATCAGTCCTACATAAAACATCTAAACTATGATACGGGATTTCAAGTGGTACCTGGGAGTCTGCCTACACACACACGGGCTGAATGGGTTCATTTCTCTTATTCACACTCAATCTGAGTCACCCAGGTGGCATTGCCTACCTTCTCCATATCCTCCTCCCAAGGACCTTATCTTGAAGAATTAAGGCTCCGCAGCACGCAAACTAGACAGGCACCAAAAGAAAAATCAACTTCTGGCCAAAGTTTCTTCCCTCAGATTATTTTATCTCTGATGCAAGAATGGAGGGGGAGGAAATATCACCAAGGTTTTTTATGCTAAAAGAATTATTTCAGAAGATTTCTGCCAAGGAGGATTAGAGACATTGTTACAAGCTGCCAAGAAACAAGAGGGCATGCGTACATGTGCTAGTCTGGGAAAGGATAAAAGTAAAATAATTGCAGCTGAACTTGCCCAGATAACACAAAATAAATACAAAACTTTATATTAAGCTGACATAAAAATAGAAAAGCTCCAGGAGATACAGGGATCCAGACCTAGCCCAAGAAATATTAATACCCCTTATCTGTCTGTGCCATGGATTTACTCTCAGGCTGTCAGAGTTGATCTAGTTATTTCCTGCAGGAGTTGCCACTTGCTGTACTTAATCTGAATATGGCTGTAAGCAGCTGTCAGCATGCAAATAAACCTCCCCAGCATGCACTACAGCACTTAATTTCCTCTGCAAGCCTCCTCTGCATTATTTGTCCACTGGTGACTCAGCTGCACAAGTGCTCTCCATCCCAAGACAGCAAACAAGAGGCAAACAGGTCTGCATGCATTGCTAGCGAACCAGGTAGCCCGCCCACCCTTGGTTTCGTTCCTGAGCCTGGCTGGATTTCAGAGGGATGGGGAATCAGTCTCCCTCCACCATTACGAACCCAAAGGGCCATTCAGAGACAAAGCCCTGCGTGAGACAAAACAGGCCTGGCTACCTCCTGCTGGCAGAGCCACTCTTACCTTACAGCACCCCAAGGTTAATGCCTGTTTGTACTGGCACCTCCACCTCCCACGGCATACAGCTGGATTTCAGCCCAGTGATCCCAGACCCTATTGCCTGCACAGCACAGAGGCAGGTCAGATGGGATGGCAGCTTTTACACCTGCTGTTAAATGGCTTTAGAAACAAAGCTTCCACTGTTGGAGAACTCAGTACAGTCACAATAATCGTTCATCACCTGCACTGGTGAATCTCACCTGTTCATTTCTTGTTGGAGTTTGCAAGATTTCAGTGCCCCACAGCACCTTTTGCTTGACTTTTGATGCCCGCTAGACCGAAGCAGGACCGAGCCTGGGTGCTGAGGAAGGCACTGCAGTAGTTCATGATAAGCCTGCTCTCACACCTCTGGACTTCTTTCAAGTCACTGCATGTATTAAAGATGAGCAGAGAGGTTTTTTAGCCCAGGTTTTGCTCCAACCTTGATGTGCTTTGCCTGCAAAAAGTACCTGGGCAGAACCCCCTGCTGCTCTGTACTTCAGCATCAGGCACTCAGCTCTCAAGAGGAAAACAGGGAGTGATTTTTGGAAAACAAGAAGTGATTTTTCATGCTCTAAGCTTTGAAAAGTCGTATTCCCGGAGATGTTTAAAGCCCTGCTGTGACTGTCTTTGCAAGGGGCTGCAGCACACAGAGGACAAACACCAAAAAAGAGGCAGGTGCACAATATCAAACAGGTGACATAATCCACTACAAAAAATTAGAGGGCACCTTTATGAGAAGGAGAGGAGGAAGGAAGCGTTATTATCACACACTCCCAGTCTGGGAGTCATAAGTCAGTCCTAATCCATGCTGAGAGCAGCTCTACCAACTAATTGAACTGAACAGCAAGCTGAAAGCAATCTAAATCCTAGCATTTTCCAAGGGGCAAAAGCTCCATTCAGAAAGCACGTCCACAGCTGATCAGCTCTAAGCGTATAATTAGAGCCACAGGGTAAAGTCCTGGCCTTCGCAGCAAGCTCCTGCTGAGTGGGATCCAGCCCGGACTTTGCCTGTTGGATTTCATGAGTGCTTAGAGACTTCCCTGAATCCAGGCAGGAATTTCAGCTCCTCACAGAGAAAGCATTTGTGCAATTTATTTCTATTCCCTTCACAAAGAAGGCCACAAGGCCAAAATCTCCAAATGTTGGTGTCCTACGCTGAGATATGTTTTGAAGTGGTTTTTTTGTTTTGTTTTTTTGTGTGTGTGTGTGTGGTTTTTTTTGCTAGAGCTGGACAAACACAGACAAACATCCCTTCTGACTCTCCCTGCCATAAGGCCTGGTTCCCAGGCTCAGCATCTCAAGGGTGAATTTGAGACTTGGCTTGAGGCTTAATTTCCCCAAGCCTTCAAAATACTCAAGCATCTCCTTCACTGCAAACCTGTCAGCAGTCTCACCGGAGCCAGCACTTGCCCAATTAAACAGCTCATTAATTCTTATGGTAGATGAAGTTTGCCTCCTTTGCAGGGGGTGTGATGCTGTTTGCAGTACAAATACTGTTGGATGGGCAGTCACTTTGTGCATTCAGCAGTTTAACAAGACAATAACTATTTTTTTGCTCTTTGTTTAAATTCTCCTAGAAGGAGATTTTTCAAATTTTTCTGAAAAATTGCCCAGGACAACAGCTGGTGGTTTTCCAGACAAAGACCACCAGGACTTGCTGGTGTCACAAGAACAGCAGCCAGCACATGCCTGAGGGGCTCTGGGCAGAGCTGAGGACATGCCTCCCTCCATTTATCCCTTGCAAAAGTGTGGAACAGTCTCCAAGAATTAAAACCCACCAAAGCAAACAAACAAAACAAAAAAACCTGCCTTTGAGGTCACAAATAACATATAATATATTGTTGAATTCATAAAGTCAAGCTATCAAAGAAAAAATTAGTCTCATGCCTGCATACCTAAGCATTAATATTTTTGCAACACCCTTGTCCAAGGACTATCAGAGTACCACAGCTTCAGTTAGCCCAGACCATGGTACCCCATGCACAAGGGGAGGTCAACAACCAGGACCATGCAACACCAAGCAGATCCCATCCTCTGCATGGGATGGAGGCTGGCAACACACCTGAGATGTGCTAAATTTTAAGCCTCAGACCCCAGTTCTAAGTTAGGGATTTCAGGTGTAGCATTAAAGCTGTTAAGGAACTGGGCATTGCTCCAAAGTTCAACAGTATTTTGTCTCCGACACAAAGAAAAATCATGCCATCATTTGGAAGACATCTTTCCTTGAGAAACTACAAAGCAGAATAATTCAAACACACAGATGATATAGGACTTGTGAAAGCATAGCTCTTCTTGGTCTTTTGACAGAGATTTTGAAAATTCACTAGCACATCACTTCATATGCGAATAAATAAAAAGAAATAGAGCAGGAAAGCACAAAAGGCTCCTCATCCCTTACCTGATTTACTGCCGGGACTTCCAGCACAGTTCAACACTCATTGCTAAGGCCAGATCTTCAAGGCTCTATTAGTCCACATTTTTATTTAAAATATCAAATTATAAACCTCTTCTTATTTCACAGTGCAGCAGCTTAGCCTACACTACCCCCTGCCCACATGGATTTGGGAGAGTTTATTAGAAGAAAAAGTTTTTAAATAATCAAAAATTTTTAGCTGTCCATTATTAACTAAGGTCAATTCAGCTGCTCTGAGAGCGAAGCTGTGGCAGGGGAGCAAACAGGACTCCCTGCTCCTCCCTGCCCCAATTTCTGCCTGTTCTCAGGGATCTCCTCCACCTGTGCTAACAGGCAGCAACCCTTCTCGCTTGTTTTCTCCCACAGAGGACAACGTGATGAGGCTCTGAAGAGCTAGCAGAGTCCCTCAGCCAACACGCTGCTAGTTTACGTTCTCTACCTTGCTGTTAAACATTGGCATCAGGCTCAAGATGAACAGGAGCTGTTATGGCATTTCTTTGCAGACAAACAGCCTCAGAATTTTTTCTCTGTATATTCTAACTGCTTTTATTGGTTTTATTTTTAGCTTTTTAATTACATCAGGAAGAAAGATTATAAAACTTCTGGATACACCTCAAATTGTTGTTGGGTCTTATTTGCTCTCTTTCTGTAGGGAAGGGAAATGGGACTGTATGCATCTACAGCTTGGAGTATAAATGACAGAAAAGTGAAAATCACCTCCCGCCAGCAGACTGGAGCTTCTCTCCCTACTGCATAACAGCCTGCTCCCTTCTTCAGCTGCTGGTTGCAGATTGCTAAGTGAAGCCACCTGGGAGAGAGAGCTTTCTTCCCAAGGCTCAGGTGTCCTCAGCAGAACTGGCCGAGGCAGCCAGGAGGTGAGGCAGGGGTACAGGCACCAGCACGGTGGGTATTTATGTGCCAAGGGCAGTCAGCTGAGAGCCCTTTCATAGTTAATGAGGGCTTTAAAAAAAAAAATATGAAGCCAGAAAGGACCTATTGACCTCTGAGAGATGGAAGGGAGATGAAAAGAGGAAAGAAATACAAATAAATAAATAAATAAATAAGAATAACCAGTTGAACATTAACCAGTTTTTCTGCCATCATAAGGCTCATCCATATTTTGATTCTTCCATTCATCTTACCCTGCCTTTCTCTATATAGTAAGGACAAGAGTCATTTTAACCTTCTGCATAAGGGAGGAAGAAAACTCCACTTTTAACATCAGTACAAATGATAGCAAAATCCTCTTCTCAAGACACAGACCATGTTTTTTTTGATGGAGTCAAACCTATATAATGAAGAATATCCTGAGTCCTGAAGTTAAATAAACCTTAATGTATTATTTTGCTTTTCTTTATTCAGACTGCTAGATCTACTCACTTTTCTCCACTTGAACACAGATTTTCTCCCCCTTTCCCAAGCATTTTCTAGATGGGCAAAGGATACCTGGGGAGAGCTGTGCATGATGGCCAGCTTTGCCTGCCCAGGTCAATCAATCACTTCACCTCTACTTTGCAACCAGAAGCAAGGAACCTGGTTTGAAGACACCATCTGCAATTCTCCCTAGGGTCACAGCTTGCCAGATGCATTGTCTTCAAATAATAATAATAATAATAATAATAATAATAATAATAATCAGTTCTGCTCAGTTTTTCCTCCAAGCTGTTCCCTGAAAAAATACCCCTAAGAAACCTGTAAGACACATCTCAGTGTTATAAATAAAGCAGCAGCATTAACGCACTTAATAACCATCTGTCAGGATATGACAATAAAGTAAATTAATACTCCAAAGTCCTGATTTTGATCTCACTTTCATAGGTTTTAGAGCATTAAAACTATTGGTATTATTTGGGTCATTTACAGTCATATAACTGAGATTAGTCTGACCTTGCATTGCGCTAATAAATATATTACAGTAACAACAGATCTGGAGTCAAAAGAATTTTGCCACTGGTTGCAACAGTAGCACGGTGTAAATAATACATATTATTTATAAAAGCAATTACATCCCAATGTCAGAGCCCTTATCAGAGCACATACTGCTCTGCAACACAAGCTGGCCCTGTCGGGATGAATGCCCATGCTAAATTACAGTGTTACAGGTCAACCAGATAGTCACTTTGTTTCTGTAGTTGTGCATAACAGGAGACTGCTCCAAGGTTAAGGTCAGCCTGATATATATATGTATGTATACATATTTAATAGATCTCCTTTAGGACATGAGCTCATCCTCCAGAGAACACAGAACCCAACAGGTGCGGGATGATGTCTCCATTTAACTCCAGTCCCTTCTGGGTGATGCACAGGACGGAGAGGGAAGGCACAAGGAGGCTGTCTCAGAAAAATTGCTGTCAGTCTGATGACATTTTAGAGAAACAACGCCAATACCCAGCCTAAACCCCTGAACTGGGATGTGTTTCTACAAACAGAGCCCTGGCAAGGAGCTCAGCTGTGTAGACCTACACTAGAGATGCCTAAAATTAGGAGAGGTGAATCTCACCCTGAATATTGTTTCATTGTATGTGTGGGAAGCACAGACTCACCTTTTCTCTGTCCCTGTTTTTGCACCTCTAAACTGAGGATACAAATACAAGATCCAGCTGAGTTCATTAATGCTGCTCAGGCCGTTGGAGGTCTGTGGCCAAAGAGGGAGCCCAAGGTCTCACCGCTCCGTTTGTCGGGATCTTACCAGCTTGGAGCTGCTTCTCATACACTTGACAAGCAAAATCTTGACCCCAGCTTTGGTCAAAGCCATTTGTCATTTGGAAGAGATCTCATTTGCCACTCAGAAAGGATGAAAGATTGCACTCTGAGATGAACCACGTTCAGCCTTCTTGTGCAAAGGTTATGACTGGGCTTAAAAAGAGGAGGTCAAGTCTAATAACCCAGCTGGCCCCATCTTATTGTACAGGATTTATGGATGGATTAGAGGGAGCTTTTAACAAATTTCCGTCTTTTGCAGCAAGCAAAGCCTGTAATCTGCCTGCCCCTTTAAATTGCCATAATAATGGTGAAAAATTATGGAGCAGAAAACAATAAACACAATTTACGAAGCCCCTCAGTGACAGTTATAATAATAATGCTGGTTTAAATAAGGGAGCAGTGCCAAACTACTTCAATGTTGTCTGAAGCATCCGCTGTAAGATATATATACGTTTACAGATGTTAATATTGATAGAAAAGTATTTTAGGTACATATTTCTGCTCAAACAACAACAACAAAAACCACAAACAAACAAACAAAACCCGGTATGAACTGAATGAACCAAAAGCAAAAGAGAAAAAAATACTTTTTAAAAAACAATGTCAATATACTTTCTGGAGGAAAGGAACAGACACCGTACTTAAAACCTTGCAATGCAGCAGCATAGCATTGATGCCTTATGGGTTGTAAAAATATTTAGGCATTATTGCTATTTCTTTATAACAAAAAATTAACAGACTCAAGTATTTGTAATGCTTTATGTTTAAATTATTGTTAATTGATTATATATTATATGATGCCAGACAGACAGCCCAGCACCCAACATTCAGGCTGCAGAAAGAAGATGGAAAAAAACATTTCTTAGCAAATATATGAATACTTCAACAAGTTGCACAAAGTCCTCAGTACAGGACAACAAAATCTCTTTTTTCCTCCCAAGTCTCATTTTCCTACACCTCAGGCAGTGTTGTGCATGCACAGGGATGATACCAGTATCCAAACTGGTACAGATGGGAGAGATGCAGCCACATTAGCACAAAGTTCCACTACAGGTAATTTATTGCTATATTTGCAGTTATTTTTTTCAGCTAGTCATGCTTTGTTTAATTTAAAGAAAATAAAAATTAAGTCTGCTGAAAATTAGTAACTTCCAAAGCCACTCAACCAGCTGACACTCATTTATCTTTCCTCTGGAAGAAGGTGACTTATGTAGCCGCCAGTTTTGACTGCTCAGTGAATGCATTTTGTTTGCTTTTCCTGTTGGTTTTTAGTATAAAATTAAAAGTCAAAAGGCTAACAAATGAAATAGCTGTTAGGGATTAGGTTAATTAATCCCCAGAAATTGTCTTGCTCACGCAGCTACAAAGTTTGCTAATCATAAAAGTACATTTTTCAAGCTAAAACTTAGCAATGTTTATTTAAAAATTGCAGTAGTGAAGGTCAAAATTGCTGAGCACAGGAGATGGAAACGAGCTGTGCCACAAAGACAATCTGTGTTGAACACCTCACAGGGCACATTCACCTCTGATGTGCAGGCTGAAAACTCACCCAAAAAACTTAACTTATAAAGATGCAAATGATCGCTACTTTTCCAACCGAGATCACAAAGCACTAATCAGTGTTTTGTGGCAATCACAGAGGTCGTCACAAAGCCCCCAAGCTATTTTTGTGGGTGTTTTATCAATCTGCTCTGAGCCTGTGAACTCACTGAGATAAAAAGATGTCAAGACAGCGGGGCACGTCCTGCGGAGAGAGCACGCAGGGGGCAGCAGTGCTGGTTGGCATCGTTTCTTGTAGAAGGCCGTGTCTCCATCTGTCCGTCTGTCCCTTCTGCTCCCGATGTCCACGCTGAATTTCAGCCACAGCTGACAGCAAGTATTTGCTGTCTGGAACAGCCTCTCCCTGGAAAACTTATGGATTTTTTTAGGGAAATGCAGAGCTCTTGTGGATAGCACACGTATGCTTGTGCTTTCATTATTCCAGAGAACTTGTGAAGGGGAGAAATCCCAAACACAGAGTGGGTTGTCTGGTGTCTAACGTGGCAGAAAACCTCATTTAAACTCTTCTGCTTACACGAGCATTTGCAACATCTCTTTGCTAGGTCAGTCCTCCAGGGTGTGAGACGAGAACATGGGTGCAGCCCACTGCTGCACTTGTATAAAAATAAATAAATTAAATTTTAAAAACTGTCCACCACGATCCACAAATCCAGAGGAAGATAATTTTCCTCAGCTCCACTGCTCAGAAAACCGTTTTGGATGTGTTGTGGATGTTTTTAGCTTGGTGACATGCACGTTTCTTCCTGCAGCCATGTGTGAATATTTAATTCTGCTAGCAGCCTGAATACAGCGATACCACCAGGTTTATTTTATATAATAAGAGGCCTGTGCTGACATAGAGTCAAGATTTGCTCTCCAATGATTTTTACTAATTATTTCGTATGCAAATGAGTGAGTCAATACACTGATCAGATAAAATGCTATAAACAAATCCAGATAGTGTGACAGTAACAGGCAATAAATACTGAAAGTCCAAAGGCACCAGTGTAAAGTGCCTGTGATTTAAGAGGAAACAACTCAGACCTTAAAAAATACAAGCAGTTGTTACACATGAGAGGATTTTTTATATAATTTCTGCTGCCCTCTGTAATCCCTAAGAGTTATAATAACCAAGAATGACAAATGGCTCTGGGAGAGATGGGGTTTTGGGGTGAGCTGGTGGGGTGCAGGTGGCTGTGCCCCTGCAGCCTGCGTGTCCCTGCAAGTGGACAACCCTCAGAAGAAAAAGAGATGCATTAGAAAAATGCATCTTCATTAGAAAATAAGGCAGCTTGAGTGAGAGCAGGAGCCTCCTGGTAAGGTGCAGGGGTGCCAGGTGAGAGGGGATTTTCAGCTTTGCCAGCTGCAGGCAGCTTGGCAGAAAGAGACCAGGTTTGGTCCATGCAGCCTCCTCCTGCCTCCCTTCAGAAAGAACCAGGGAGATCCCCCCGGCCATACATAGCAGCCAAAAGATGGCTATGGAATGAAGTTTTTCTATTTGTATCAGTTTAGAAATAAAAAGACTGTTATCTGCTTAGCAGACACAGAGTTGCAGGGTCTGGTTGCAGGGATAGTGGCAGTCCTGCGTAACTGGTGCTCCACGAGGCTGAAAAATAAATCCCTGACGGTGATCGATTTATTCTCACCATCATTCAAAGGACCTACTCAATCAGTTTTCCAAACAGCACGATGCTGAAATCCATCACTGCAGCGCAACCTTTCCAGAACGTTGCCAGGTGAAACAAAGCTTCCAAGAGATTTATTAAGGATGTGATTGAAGAGACACTTCTGAAATATGAAAACATTTGCAGTACAGGCTACTTCATGAAACACCTACGTGGGAACTCAAAAATATGACCTAATCTTTCCATATGCAAGGGATGCATTTTCTGTATTTATCTTCATGATCTGCTCATCCACAGAAACATCCGAGGAGCACAGCATCAGGGAATCAAGTACTTTGTTTTATCACCTGATTGCCTTTGCAGTGAGCAGCAAAGAAAGCAAATTATTTGCAAAATTATCAGGCTCCCTCAGCGCCTCAGCATTCCTCAAGGGAAATAATGTGCTCAGAAACACAGATGTTCCCAAGATCAACTTCCACTGCCTGCAAGGCTTTTGCCTGCCTGACCTGACTGCAGCCCTTGGTTTTATCAAGTGCTGCTAAGCCAGCAGGCAGGGAGATGGAAACGCTGCCGTGAAGTGCTCCTGCACCTGGGGAAAGGGTGGCTTCTCTTCCCAAATACTTACCTGGAGCCTGGCAAGGTGGAAAGATTGCTAAAACTGGCAGTGTGGCAGTGCTGGCTGTCAGTGCATCTGACAAGACGGAGGATTGACGCTGAATTCTTTCTTGCAAAAAATAAAAAATAAAAATAATAAAAATAAAAAAGATGCCCTGTGAATGGGTAATAGTGGATTTGGGTGGGACAGTCACTTCCCTTGACTGGCTAGCAACACTGTGCCTGATGCACCCCAGGGTACAGTTGGCCCTCCTGGCTGCCAGGGCACACTGCTGGCTCATACTCAGCTTGCTGTCAACCACAACCACCAGATTCCTCTACAGCTTCTAGTCCCGCAATCTGTACATATAACCGGGGTTGCCCCTTCCTACGTGCAGAATCCAGCACTTGTTCTTTTTAAACTTCCTATTGTTGGTGTCCTCTGCAGTAGTTATGGGCATACATAGGATCTTCCCTCTCTGTGATGGACAACAGCTCTTCTGTGGATATTAATGGTTTACTTTATCCAGACCACCGTGAGATGACTGAAACCTAGTGTGCTGCCAGCACCTTACCAGCCAGCAATAGATCCTGGTCATCACAGCTGTAGAGCTGGTGGGCAAACCCAATCAACCATCCAAAAAAAAAAGATAAATAAATATTCATTGAAAGATTTCATTTCAAGAGGTGCTGTCTGTGGTGCAAGAAGGGAGGTCAGGATCCGTGCTGGCTCCCCCCAGCAGGTCCCACAACCCAAAGGCATCTTGCTGGGCACCCTCGGGAGCGAGGAAGCAGCAGCTCCCAGAAGGAAAAGCACTCATTATTTTAAAACCAGCACAGAGCTAAAATTTGACACTCGGTACCACACAGCGCTGCTGAGGCCAATACAAACTGGCAATTTGAGGGAATACCCGCAGAAGGGACGTTTATTGCTTTTCCTTTTTTCTGCTGGGCACTGACAGAGACTGGCTGTGGTGAAACATCTCTCTAATTCACCGTTGCCTTTTATTTATCCTCTCTCAGAGGAAAGGCTGCAAACGCCGCTGTGGAAAATGACGGATGCTGCGATCTTGAGGAAATGAACCATTCCTTGATTGCTTGCTTAGCTGAGCAATTTGCAATGTGATAGACACCAATTATATCATACAGTGTCAATTTGTCTATTCATTTTTCCCTCTCCACATGTTTCCTCTTCTTGATTGAATAATCACTGACAATAATCACAAGCAGCTGTGGGAAGGAAGTGCATCCATCGAGTTTAATGTCAGCAGGAATGAGAACTGATTTCTCCAGTATTCACCACAGCTCTGCATCTTCCAAGGAATTTACATTTTCCTTGGCAGAGTGCTATTATCAAGAGCAGCTTATTTCCATCACCCACTTCTATTTCAGTTTATAACCTGAAACAATAAAGATCCACAGGAAAATATCCAATTGCAAAAAAATATGGTTGTTCAGTCTACTATTCTGTATTACCACACATATTTTTACAACTGTGTTTTACTTCTCATGATGCTTAGTGTCGATGGAAGTAGAAGCTTGTAAGGCTGTGTCTGCATAAGGTCGCTCAGAGCCAAGGGAGATGGGTTTGCTCGTCACGTGAAGGTGAGGACAGTAAAGGACAGAGCTGTCAGGAAGGTGTTAAGTAGGCAAACCCAATGGGTCGCAGAGGCTTTTCACAGCTTGTCTGCATACAGATCGCTGCTTCTGGTAATAAATCACCTTACTGTGTCCATATATATTGTAGGCTACACTCCAGTATTTAACATCGAATATCAAGTTATCAAAATACCAAATTCTCAATTTATATCATTGTATAACCCTGCATTTACTTTCATGTGTCTGTATACATACATGATGTTATATCATCACATAACTCAGCAGTGGTGTTCCCCAGTTATATGAACCAATTTCTCCCAGCTGAGCTTCCAGCTCTCCCTGTTCAGAGACACAGAACAGCAGAAAATATGAGTCTGAAGGCACAAAAAGTGACTCAAAGATTGCCTTTCCCATAAAACTGTTAAAGTGGTTTATTCAATAGAATTAAATCATCTTTCAAACACAGTGACACAGACCCAAAAAAAAGATACCCTGATTACTGCTTTAGTTATGGCTTACATCAATTGATAGGCTTTCTATTACAACCATAATACAGCTACAGAAACAGTAAGCAAGAATTACAGGGTGGAGGATGGAAAAAAGAAAGGTGACTCAATGGACACGATGGCATTAACATCAGCATGAAATTACCATGACTCCTCTTGGATTTGTCCACCCCTGCCGTCAGCGCCTCACCAAAATAACAATCACGAAACAAGCTTTATTTTTGTACTAGCCCAAGTTCTCTTTGCACAAAGACAGAGTTTTACTCCAGCATTTCCAAAGTATTTGTCTTCCACCAGGTAAAAATAGGGAGCATACAGCACAAGCTGTAGGGAGCTACGGAGACATTTCAGCGTCTTGGCCCATCTCACTGCAGACAGCTCCAGGTAAAACAGACACTTCAAGAGCTAGCCAGCACAGTTTCTGATTTTGCTGGCTTAATTTGTCACCATTTTACATGCTAACACATTTTACAGTGATTAGTACAGTTAAAAACATACATCAACTTACCCAAAGATCTAACACCAAGAACATTTATGGCTTCTAAAGATAAAGTCAGACATGTCAGTAACATATTTACAACTTTCAGTCCTTGAAGCGGTGAAGCAGCCCTGTCTTTCTTGAAGCTTCCCACCGTGGCCATGTCTGACATTTCTGATGTTTCTCATGCTGAGGGATTCGGGGAGTGCTGCAGGTGCTCAGGCTTGGGACTCGGGCTCCCGCACTTAGTGTACATTTGGGTTTCCCTTAAGGTTTGTTGAAAAAGCACTTACGTACAATTGCTTGTTGGTTTGGGATCCCATGCAGACAACACAGCGACGTCCAGAAGCCTCACCCACACTAGACAGGATGACATTAAGACATAAAATGATTATAGTCTGGAGGGTGGGTGTTTCGGAGATGCAGGTCATTGGCTTGCCTTACAAGCTTTGGACCTGATGCTCTCCTAGTGAAGCCAAATGCAAACAGTGCTGGCCTCAGAGGGAATGGGCTGAATCCTGCCTTCACGGTGTTCACATCACTGACGAATGCTGGTATTTCCAAGCAAGCAGAAAAAAAACCAAAAAAAACTCTTCTCTTGAGGCATGTGATTCACACACATACAGCTGGGGACGGGGGGTTCGCTGTGGCCTCACACAGTGACTTACACTATCAAGATGAAATGCTTTGCATAGATGAGTTTGAAAAGATGGAAAGTGCAGAAATCTGGAAGGGGGAGTGAGAGTCACAACATTTCTGCTTCCAGATAAGTTTGTTCTTTACACACACCATTAAAAACACAGTATTGCTACTGCACCATATCTACAATATATTAAAAAATGTATTCTTAAACAAGTAAGAAACAAGAGGCTGCTCTTCCTGCCCATGACCAGGGTCCATTCTGGAGGCTTGCTCCGAAGTATGCTGAACTAGATTTCCATAGATTTCACTGGATTTTGGAAAAGGCCCTAAGAATAAATACTGCCTCATTGATTCCTGAAACCTCATCTCATTCCAGAATTTCCCAGGGAATTTGGCCCCTAGGGATTGCTGAATATTGACAGTATTTCCTTCTCAACGTATGTGTAAAAGCTCCAAAGTTCTCTGCACGCTCAGATACCAACCAGACAGGGGAAAGGATCGTTTCCAAGCTCTCCATTTTCACTACCCGAGCTTGTAAAATTACAGCCTTGCTGACAAGCCACTAGGCCTCAATTTAAAAGGACAGATTCCCTCTCATTTCATGTCTTGGTGTTTTAGCCACCCTGGCTTCCCTCACACGCCAACCAGAGCTTGCTCCCTTCTGCCACGTCAAGCCGAGCAGTGGCAGCCTGCCCATGACGCTGTGTCACCACGAGTGCCTCAGGCCTCAGGCCTCAGGCCTTCCACTGATTCACCAAACCCCACAGAGCCAACTGTTCCTAGAGCTGCTCCCCTCCATCCACCACCTCCAGCCATCTGGAGTGAACACCACCTTTAATTTCTCCCCAGTCATGCCCGCACAGGGATAGCTTTTGCTGGGGACTGGGGTTGCTGCTCCTCGCCATCGCGAGCTGTGAAGCTCCATGTGTCACCTCTGTGGTGTTACTCCACAGCACTAAAGGCTCGGACCAGAGCTGTGGTTGCAATCTCCCACATTCCCTTCATGTGGCTTTTCCAGGTGATCACGGACCTACTCGCCATGGTGGCCCTCTTCCCAGAGGTCCCAACGGAAGAAACCAGCATGCCATTGCTCCCCCTTTGCAATTCCTGAACTGGCTTTGAAGACTCCATTGCAATCACAGGAAATATGCTAAAATATTATAATGGACCTCTCACTATTTAATCTGTTCTGTCCAACAGCAAAGTTGGAGTCCATAAATCAAAAGCAAGCAGCTGAACTACTCTGACTAAATACTTCCTTCCCTCTGATGAAAGCACTGGCAGGTTCATAAGCCTCCTCTGCTGACCTGACAATCAAGAAGAAGTGGGCCTAGCTACGTTTTCCTGACTGAATTTGCATTGTATGAAGATCTCAGGAGCTTCTTAAGAGATTCTCATAAATACTACCCGGAGTCGTTGATTAAACCATAATATTGTAATTTTCTCTCTCCCTGTCTCAGATCTCATATTCTCAACAGAGCCAGGATTACAGCCTGAGCTCAGGATGAGATACTAGAGAGCTGACAGTGTTTTTTCTTGGACAGATCAGATTTTTGCATTGGGGGATTGATTCCCATAAGTCAAGTCCAACTCCTGGCTCCACACAGATCTACCCAAAAACTCAGACCATATGACTAAAAGCACAGGCTTTTGAACAGGTTCTTTGGAAAAAAAAGGGTTGAGATTGAACATTTGGAGCTTTGACCATATGGGAGGAAGGAAAAAAAATAGCCTAAAACTCAGATAAATTACTGACATCTAAAAAAAAAAAAAAAAACAAAAAACAACAACAAAAAAACTACTAATGGCAGAAAATAAGGAGGGTCCTTCTTTCTGCAACAGCCCTTCTCATCGTCCGTTTCAGCAGGACGAGCAGAAGCTCAGGCTGTTCAGTGCTGGCTCAGCAACCCCATGGGGACATTGCACAGGTAGCGACCTCTGCACAGCTGAAACCTCCTGGGCACTATTTCCATCCTCAGCCCCCACTCCTGCACACAGGACAGCTAGGATCTGAGCTTGCAGTGCCCACTGCGAGGCAAGGAGGCCAAGAAAAACCTGAAAGCTTCCGCATACGGCGTTTCTGACAAAAACGCTGTCGTTTTTCAACCAGTTTTTGAGCAACACCTGAAAAGTGAATCAGAAAGTATAAACACGTCGCAACATGCACTTCATATTTCATATATTTTCTTTAAGTATCTTTCTGGCTTGCTAATCGCTCCCTACATCTAACTATACACCTATGTACACCATCACAGGCATGTCTGGGCCTGTTTCTGTAGTCCCTACACAAATAAAATACCCATCCACTTGAATGGGAGCTCTTTTCAGATAAATGTTGCAGGATTGGGCCTTTGGTGCACATGTGCAAGTACCCTGCACAGACATTTTTAACATCATTAAAAAAATATAGTAGTTATAGACTTGTAACCCATCAAAATCTAAACACAGTAAAACTGCACTTTTTACAGTATCGCCTAGGTGAATTTACATTGCTCATTTATATGAAGCAAACAAAGGAAAGGAAATGTCTGTGTCCCTGTAATTACAGGATAGACGTAATTACAGTTTTTCTTATCCTTCTGCCTATCCAAAAAGTCCAAAAGGATTTTTGCAACTAATCAGGGATTTGCACTGCTATTTTCCAACACACCAATGCCTCAAGTGCCTTCCCTTCTTTTTGAAGTATCTCTTTCAACAAATCAGACTCCTTCCAGTTGCTTTTGTTCACTTCAATCAACATAGTGAAGAAAAACCCTTACCAAAGAACGTATCCTTAGCAAAGCAGCAGCAGCAAAGCAATACTGAAGACACTACCAGACCCTTACTCAGGAAGAGTAAGAAGTAAGGGCTCTACGTACCAGCTTCAGCATCATTCCTGTTATCATAAAGCTTAATACACAGCAAAATGGCCAACCTACAGGTCACATTGCTCTCTACATAGCACTTCATTATCAAAGCCCTTTTCACATTAATTTACAAAACACAGCAAAGACAAAGATCTCTTTTGCATATTAAATCAAGGAAACCATTTCATCTACAAGTGCATCCTCAGTGCGCTGCACACCTCACAGCTAGCTGATAAGAGGTGGTGCTCACCAACACGCGACACAACAAGACCAAAAGTACAGCACAAATAAATAAAGCTTAAGCACAGGCCCTTCACCTTCTCCTGGCTGGTATTTCCCAAGTGAGCTCTGACTCTTTTACAAAAACATGGCTTGCTTTTAAAGTAATCAGACCTCTGGAGTCTAGTGTAAAAGAAATACAGACTCTTGCATACCATTCCAGCCACTGCTGGTCAGCAGGGACTTTTGAAACGGTGACCATCGTGCTTCACTTCCTTTTAGATCACTTTATCTATAGTGTGAGCAACTTTCAGAGCTCTCAGCATAGCGCAGAGGCTTTTAAAAGAAGCTTTGTGCATTCGTGCATTACAAAATCAAAATCCAAGTCCTATTTGGATTCAAACACCCTCCCAAGACAGCAAAGTATCCCTCACAGAGGATGAGCACTTTAAACCCCAAATCCTTGTAACCTAAATATGACAAGACAAGGCACTGGACAACAGCCCAAGTGCTTCAGACTAACAACTTACACAGGGAAACTCTGCTCATTTTAACTATGCCAGCACAGCTGAAACAGCAAACCTCACCATCCTGTGTACATAGTTGTACCGATATCAAAGGGCATATGCCAGCAGCCTACTACACCATGCTTCAGCAGCCAAAATAAACTCTGGCAGCATGTGGCATCTCTTCTGAGTCAGGATTTTGTCAGTTAAACTGTATCAGGTGGAAAATCAAGCTTGATGTAACTGAGTTACATTGCTAACTTTTTAAAGAATACACCAGCCCTTTAATCATCCTAGTAACATTCTCAACACAAATAAATGCCACATTAAGACACCTAAGGTCTTGAAATGCATAATTTTAAAATAAGCATCATACTCCAAGCCATATGCCAAGTATCTTCTCTGCCTTTTAACTTCATTTCCTGCAAGTACTTATCACAGATACCTGAAAATATTTAACTCAACCTGCACAACAGCAGATCAACATCGGATACTCTCACCAAGTCCTTTATAAAATTGAAGAGGAAATGCTTTTTCTATCCAATGCTGTGATATTTCAACCAAAAATCAACCCAGAACATCTAACCAGCATAATCTCCTTGTTGTTTAGCCTAAGAAAAGGTTGCAGAAGTGTGAAGAACCACATTTCTTCAGTAAAGACTTCAAATTGAAGCTGAGATGGCCACTGTAGGAGAAAGCGCACACATTGCACATATGTTAGCAAGAAGGAAAGCATTAGGAACAATGAGAAAGAAAACGTTATCAGCAGAGAAGACCAGAAATGTAAGACACAGGAAAGAAGAAGAAAGAAGCTCTAAAACAATTAGACATCATGATCAACACAGTTACCTGTTGCAGAGAATGGGAGCTTAACATTCTCTTCTAACCCAGCTGAATAATTTCATAAAGTGACCTTGTTTGTTCCTATCAAATCTATCTGCTATTTTTCACCAATACTTTGTGACATTACAGAATAAAGACCTCAAGTTATACAATTGCCCTTAAAACCATAACGCTAAAGAATATTTTCAAAAACCCAAATGCCAGAGAACAGTGCTTTTAATAAAATCTGGCAATGCCCCATGGTACTCGACTCAGAAACCTACGTAAAGTTGTACAGTATGCTAAAATTCTCCATCACTGATTCTCCTCAAAAGTTTGGTGCTTTTCTTCATAGTGAAATGATAACTACATTTATGTGCTCTGTATATCTCTAAACCTATTGGAAATGTGCTTCTTATCCGACTTGCTTTCCAGGGTAGCGCATACCCTGGGGCAGAGGAGTTCTGCTTCACCCACACTGTTACGGACCCAACTCTGCTAGCAGGAAGGATGCTGGTATCCTAGATCCTATGGGATGCAATGCCTTGAGGAAATTTATATCAAACAATTATTGCATAATCTCAGGGTGTAATAAAACCTCCTACACCGTACACAGGTTGCACTGTTGCATCAGACGAAGCAGCGTCTTTGTCAACAGCAGCTACAGGTCCCTGTATGAACCCGCAGAATCCCCTTGCTATGCATGTGAAGGAAGTTGAAGATTTCTGAAGGCATAGCATGAAAACCAGGGCGAGGTTTCACATTGTCATAGTAGTGGTGAGTTATAAAAATCCCTGAGGGGTTCATGGGGAAGGCCCAAAAGCCAAAGAGGTGGACCTCTTCACAGAGCTCCAGGGCAGCAGTCACCAGGATCAGTCCCGTGCTAATCCGCTTGGCCCGCACCCCTTGGCCAAGCCAGTAGCGTGAAACATTGATGAGATACTGGGGATGAAAGTAGTAAACAGCTTGCTGAGATTCAAAATCATCTAGGACATATTTGACTCGGATCGAGACATCCGTGTTGCGGGTGTTGTAGAAAGCTGGCAGCAGCACAGAGGCGTTTTCGTAGACCTGAAGCACATCGTAGAAAGGCTTCCTCCATTTCTCCAGCTTATGAAATCTACAAGAAAAAGGATGCAAGCAACAGTCAAACCAGTACAGTCTCAGTTTGGACCAGCAGATAAGAAACCCACAGTGGGCTTTTACTGAAAAATTTCTGAGACAGAGATAATTGAAATAATGTTTCAATTAACAAGGGGGATATATTTAGACCTGTAGCTAAAACATCAGTATGAAATGTAAGGCAAAAATGCAAGGGATAAAAAATAATAATAA